>CM026400.1:33249424-33296687 GCA_014843695.1 Archivesica marissinica | reverse complement strand
AATACACCGCCCACTACTATAATACAACGTTCACTGCTATAATACACCGCCCACTACTATAATACACCGCCCACTACTATAATACACCGTTCACTGCTATAATACACCGCTCACTGCTATAATACACCGGTCAGTGCTATAATACACCGCCCACTACTATAATACACCGTTCACTGCTATAATACAACGTTCACTGCTATAATACACCGCTCACTGCTATAATACACCGCTCACTACTATAATACACCGCCCACTACTATAATACACCGTTCACTGCTATAATACACCGCCCACTACTATAATACACCGTTCACTGCTATAATACACCGCTCAGTGCTATAATACACCGTTCACTGCTATAATACACCGCCCACTACTATAATACACCGGTCACTGCTATAATACACCGCCCACTACTATAATACACCGTTCACTGCTATAATACACCGCTCAGTGCTATAATACACCGTTCACTGCTATAATACACCGCTCACTACTATAATACACCGCTCAGTGCTATAATACACCGCCCACTACTATAATACACCGTTCACTGCTATAATACACCGTTCACTGCTATAATACACCGTTCACTGCTATAATACACCGTTCACTGCTATAATACACCGTTCACTGCTATAATACACCGTTCACTGCTATAATACACCGTTCACTGCTATAATACACCGTTCACTGCTATAATACACCGTTCAGTGCTATAATACACCGCTCAGTGCTATAATACACCGCCCACTACTATAATACACCGTTCACTGCTATGATACACCGCCCACTACCATAATACACCGCCCACTACTATAATACACCGCCCACTACTATAATACACCGTAAATATTGTCCCAAGCTGGACATACAGGTTGAATACAGTGCACTCAAAATGATCACCCACAAACTGGCAATCCATATTAGACTGTCATTCTTAGATAAACACAAACTGGTAATCCATATTAGACTGTCATTCTTAGATAAACACAAACTGGCAATCCATATTAGACTGTCATTCTTAGATAGACACAAACTGGCAATCCATATTAGACTGTCATTCTTAGATAAACACAAACTGGCAATCCATATTAGACTGTCATTCTTAGATAAACACAAACTGGCAATCCATATTAGACTGTCATACTTAGATAAACATAAACTGGCAATCCATATTAGACTGTCATTCTTAGATAAACACAAACTGGCAATCCATATTAGACTGTCATACTTAGATAAACATAAACTGGCAATCCATATTAGACTGTCATTCTTAGATCAATGTGTTGTTCCTATTACATGTAGGGCAAACATTGCTTCATAAAGTATTCACAGCATCTTGTGAGGATAGCTTACCGTATATGTAGGCTAACATTAATATTACAACGCAGCCATCTTTCTTAGTCCAAATACTTAACCCTTTCCCTCATAGAAACACCTCTTGACGCCATTTCCAATACGACATACATTTACAAGGTAGTAGCAAAACCAATGTTCATAATAAAGGCCAGAATCTCATTTAGTCCCAGTAATATATATGGAGGTGGGATAGATATGGCGACTACTTATCTACTGCATGATAGTTAAATGGATGTCGTTTGTATGGAGATATAATAGTATATTAACCTAAATCTCTATGAAGTCCCAGTAATATCTATGGAGGTGTGATAGATATGGCGACTACTTATCCACTGCATGATAACTAAATGGCTGTCGTTTGTATGGAGATATAATAGTATATCAACCTAAATCTCTATGAAGGAAAGGGTTAAGACTTGAAAAATGTAACAGTTTAAGACATTTAATAACAAATCTTTTGTATGTCTTATTTATAGGACTACCATCTTTCTCTGCACTGCAGTCAATTTATATTTAAGATCGCACACAATGGTGATATCAAGTAAAACAGTCACGAGTATTAATAATATCACCAATGAGGCCCTCCCAATTGGGGAATTTATGTTCCCTTGGTCCTGGAAACATGGCATTATGATTCATTATTTCAAAATAAAATTTGATATTATATCAATTTTCTCTAGATCTCTGAAAATAATAGACACTGTTCCCATAATATAATTGTAAGTGTACATTTACGCTCCAAACCCCCATAGAGAATTACAATTGTATTGTTTCCTCCCACGGGGCACCTTTGTCCGATAAATATCGTCAGATACAAACCGTGTGTTGACTACCTTTTTTCCTTTCTTAAAGTAGATTCTTATGAGCGGCGGCTTAACGGGTTAATCGATGGATAGATAGGGGATCTGTGTGACTGTCCAGTTACTGGCAGGATCACAGTTTCCTCTACTATCAGTAGAGTATGACAGAAGAGTAGCATTAACGCTAGAGGTAGGAAGACCACCTCTAAACTGCGTTCCCTGGTAGGACTCCGAGGCGGGTGGTGCCCTCTTCTGTTGAACATCAAAACAATAACCATGGCTTCCCAAAATTCCCTAAAACGACCACGACCATCAGACGATTCAGAAATACCACTTAAAGCGTATCCAAAATTCTTCATTATTGAATCAGAAATGCATGAAAAAAAAAATGGCTCACTATCTCCATTTGTTATCGAAAAATCATTGGAAAGTTTAATTGGATCACCAAAATCTGTAAAAAAACTAAGAAACCAAACGTTACTTGTTGAAACTAAATCCAGATCACAAACTGAAAATATTTTAAAAATAAAACAAATATACGACATTGATGTTACTATAACGGAACACAGATCTCTAAACAGTTCCAAAGGTATAATCAAAGATCACATTTTAAAGGAGTCTCGAACGAAGATATTGTTAAAAATTAACTCACAAGGCGTCACTCAAGCTAAAAGATTCATGTACAAAAAAGACGGCAAATTTTTTGAAACTAATACAATTTTATTAACCTTCAACAACACAGTTATTCCACCAAATCTGAAAATCTTTTATAGAATTATAAATGTCGAATTATATATACCAAATCCACTTCGATGTTTCAACTGCCAAAAATTTGGCCACCATGAAGAAACTGTAAAATTACAAAATACTCCATTTGTGAAAATTGTGGTATGGGTGAAAACGATCACCTTACCGCAAATTGCCCCAATCAATCAAAATGCGTAAACTGTAAAAAAGATCACATCTCAAATCAAACAAATGCGAAACTTGGATAAAAGAAAAGAAATCATGAAAATAAAGTGCTCACAAAATATCTCTTACTTCGAAGCAAGGAAATTCAGGAAAATAAACCAGATATATCATACTCTAAATAGTTCAATCAGCAATAAATAAGCCAATAAAAAAAAATGCATACACTCAAACTGAAAATTATTACCGAAAAATCCGAAGCCAAAAACAGTTCCAATGACAAAACAAAAACTCACTTATCTTCTCAATCCTCATCCCAATCAACATCTCGTAAATCCCGATCAACATCTGTTATTAAATCAAACTCATCACAGAGTAAAACGAACCAACAAAAAAAACCAAATAAACCAAATGGACCTAGCAACCTGAAACAAAACTCAGATAGACCACCGAAGGGATCAGTGGATCCCATAAAACAATCGAATACATTCTCTTCATTAGAACATGAAGACATGGAGCTGGTACCAGATCCACCTCCAAACACTAAAATGTAATCTTTTTATGTACCATTTTTTAATCTTCTCTCCGTAAATAATGGATAAGAATAATACAATAATACAATGGAACTGTCGGGGACTAAAAGCAAACTATAATGAGATTTTAATACTTATATCTCTGCTTTCACCAAATATCCTTTGTTTGCAAGAAACTTTCCTAAAATCGACTGACAATATATATTTTAAAGATTTTATCATGTTTAATTTTATAAATAATGATTGTCAAAAGGCATCTGGTGGATCATCCATTATCATAAAAAAGACTGTTCCACATAGTAAAATAGACTTGACTACAAATTTACAGGCCATTGCTGCCAAGGTTACACTTTCAAAAACATTTACAATTTGTTCCATTTATATACCTCCAAACTCGCCATTAAAACAAAATGATTTAGAGAATCTTGTTGAACAATTACCTCACCCTTTTATGTTAGTTGGAGATTTCAATGGACATAGTAAACTATGGGGATGTACAAATATCAATAATAAAGGAAAATAATAGAAGACTTTATAACTGAAAATGATCTTTGTCTATAAATGATAACAAATCGACATACCTTCATCCTGCCACAGGACATTTCTGCTTTAGATTTATGTATATGTCATCCAAACATTTTATTAGATTTTGAATGGTCCGTACATGATGACCTACATGGAAGTGACCACTTCCCAATCGTAATCACAGAAATAAACAAATCAAAAGATGAATTTTACCCACAATGGAATCTACAAAAAGCTAATTGGGAAAAATTGAGAACATTTGATATTGGAAAAGATTGGGAACGAGGATCCAATCACCTCGTTTTCGAATTCACTTTTAAAAATTTCAACGGAATGCATTCCGAAATCCTCTACATCTTCTAAAAGAATTAGACCATGGTTTAATGACGATTGTAAAAATGTTATAAATAAACGAAAGAATGCATTGCGTAAATTTAATAAAACTCTCACAAAAGCAAATCTCTTAAACACACAAATTACACGAGCAAAAGCTCGAAGAACTATAAAAAATGCAAAACGCACTTCATGGCAAAAATATGTATCTACTATAAACTCTAATACATCAATGAAAAGGGTTTGGAATATGGTAACAAAAATAAATGGCAAGAGGAAAAGCTCAAAAATTGTTCATCTAAATACATCTAATAATAGAACCCATTTAACAAAAAAAGACATATCCAATGTTTTAGGTGAAAACTTTCAAAACAACTTTTCAACATTAAACTATAATGAGAAGTTTCAGAAATTTAAAACTGAGAAAGAGAAAGAAAAAATTGATTTTCATTCTAGAAATGAAGAAAAATATAATCTACCATTCATTATGTCAGAACTCGAAACTGCTCTACAAAGAACAAAAGAAACGGCCACAGGTCCAGATCAAATCCATTATCAAATTATAAAACATTTACCAAATAATGCAATGAAAACTCTTTTAGATATTTTTAATATGAAGTGGGAAAGTGAGAACTTTCCCAAAGAATGGAGTGAAGCCATAATCATTCCTATTCCCAAACCAGGAAAAGATCATACAAATCCCACAAATTATCGTCCCATCGCACTAACTAGTTGTCTATGTAAAACCATGGAGAGAATGATTAACGATAGACTTGTTTGGTTCTTGGAATCGAACAGTTTGATTACGAGTTACCAAACGGGTTTTCGGAAAAATAAATGTACAACTGATCATCTAGTAAGACTAGAAACTTATATTCGTAATGCCTTCATCAAAAAAGAACATTTGGTAGCAGTTTTTTCGATTTAGAAAAGGCATATGATACCACATGGAAATATGGTATTCTCAAAGATTTACACGATTTTGGTCTGAAAGGCCACTTGCCAAATTTTATTGCCAATTTTTTATCAAATAGAAATTTTAAAGTAAGAATTGGCTCAACGCTCTCCGATACATACAAACAAGAGCAAGGGGTGGGTGCCTCAAGGTAGTATTTTATCCCCAACACTTTTTAATATTAAAATTAATAGCATTGTGAAATGTTTAAACGAAACAGATTGCTCCTTATATGTAGATGATTTTGTAATGTTCTACAAATCTAAAAATATGGAAACCATTGAACAAAAACTCCAACAATGTCTAAATAAACTTGAAGATTGGGCAAACGAAAATGGTTTCAAATTCTCTAAAATTAAAACTCAATGCGTACATTTCTGTCAATTGAGAGGATTACATCCAGATCCAAATTTAACAATTTACGGTTCACAAATTCCTGTAGTAGAAGAAGTAAAATTCCTAGGACTTATATTTGACAAAAAATTAACATTCATACCTCATATAAATTATCTACGGACGAAATGTCTAAAAGCTCTAAATATTTTGAAGGTGCTCTCCAATACAAATTGGGGAAGCGATTGTTCAGTTCTTATAAATCTATACAGATCACTTATCCGTTCCAAACTGGATTACGGATCCATTGTGTATGGATCGGCGAGAAAATCCTACTTGAAAAAGTTAGATACAATACATCATCAAGGTCTACGACTGGCTCTAGGAGCTTTTCGCACATCTCCCTTAGAAAGCTTATATGCTGAAACAAATGAACCCTCTTTATACATACGGAGAGAGAAACTCTCGTTACAATATACAACCAAACTAGCTGCAAATCCCAAAAATCCTGCATTCAATTGCGTTTTCGAGCCTAAAAAAAAAATAGTTTACGGAAACTCTCCATCCGCCATAAAACCACTAGGTCTCCGTATTAAACCATTATTAGTAGAAGCAAAAATAGATACAACAATTATACAAGAAAACAAGTTGTTAAATAAAGAACCGTGGACTTTGACTACCCCAAACATTATTTTAGATCTTCATTTGTATGAGAATAAAAGTGAAACTAGTCCAGATATTTTTAAAACAAAATTTTTAGAAATAAAATCTAAATATAAAGATTATATATCCATCTACACAGATGGCTCAAAAAGACTTGAAAAGGTTGCATGTGCAGCAGTTACCCATACTAAATCAAGTACTGTAAGATTACCTGATGACAGTTCAATTTTCTCTGCAGAAACACAAGCTATCGACCTAGCTCTTTCCCTTATAACTGTTAACGAAAACGACAAATTTATTATATTTTCCGACTCTTTGTCGGTTTTAACATCTCTCAAACAACCAAACCATTCCAACCCCCTAATTCAACAATTTTTTAGAAGATACATATCTATTAGCTCCTCAAAAACTGTTGTTTTTTGTTGGATTCCCAGTCATATAAACATACGAGGAAATGATGAAGCTGATTTTCTAGCAAAGTCTGCTTTAGACTTGCCAATAACAAACTCTAAAATACCGCATACGGATTTAAAATCCAATATTAGGAAATATGTCGATAGTAAATGTCAAATAAATTGGGACAAACAAGTTGGAAATAAATTACATGAAATTAAACCCATATTTTCAAGTACATATCGTACAAAACTAAACCGAAAAGAACAAGTTCGTTTGACTCGGTGTCGTATTGGACACACTTGGATTACACATTCTTATATTTTAAATGCAGAAGAACAACCCATATGTATTCCTTGTGATGAGATATTCACAGTGAAGCACTTTTTGCTCCACTGTGCCGACCTCATCTTTACAAGGAATGCATACTTTAATACAAATAGTATTCAAGAATTATTCGATTCAGTACTGCCAAGTACAATATTAGGTTTTTTAAAAGAAACTCACCTTATAAATAGATTATAATGCAACTTATTGTGATTATCGAGTATATATATTATTTAAAATGTAACCTTTTAACATAGATCACGTTTTTAAACAATTTTTATTTTTACAAATGTTTTCGACGCCACATGACCTTATTAGGTTGAGGCGTCGGTATATAAGATATCGTCAAGATATCCATTAAATAAATAAATAAATAAATAAATAATACACCGTTCAGTGCTATAATACACCGTTCAGTGCTATAATACACCGCTCACTGCTATAATACACCGTTCACTACTATAATACACCGTTCACTACTATAATACACCGTTCACTGCTATAATACACCGTTCACTGCTATAATACACCGTTCACTGCTATAATACACCGCTCACTGCTATAATACACCGCTCACTGCTATAATACAACGCTCACTGCTATAATACACCGCTCACTGCTATAATACACCGATCACTGCTATAATACACCGCTCACTGCTATAATACACCGCTCACTGCTATAATACACCGCTCACTGCTATAATACACCGTTCAGTGCTATAATACACCGCTCAGTGCTATAATACATAGCCCACTACTATAATACACCGTTCAGTGCTATAATACACCGCTCACTGCTATAATACACCGCTCACTGCTATAATACACCGCTCACTGCTATAATACACCGCTCACTGCTATAATACACCGCTCACTGCTATAATACACCGATCACTGCTATAATACACCGCTCACTGCTATAATACACCGCTCACTGCTATAATACACCGCTCACTGCTATAATACACCGCCCACTACTATAATACACCGTTCAGTGCTATAATACACCGTTCAGTGCTATAATACACCGCTCACTGCTATAATACACCGTTCACTACTATAATACACCGTTCACTACTATAATACACCGTTCACTGCTATAATACACCGTTCACTGCTATAATACACCGTTCACTGCTATAATACACCGCTCACTGCTATAATACACCGCTCACTGCTATAATACAACGCTCACTGCTATAATACACCGCTCACTGCTATAATACACCGATCACTGCTATAATACACCGCTCACTGCTATAATACACCGCTCACTGCTATAATACACCGCTCACTGCTATAATACACCGTTCAGTGCTATAATACACCGCTCAGTGCTATAATACATAGCCCACTACTATAATACACCGTTCAGTGCTATAATACACCGCTCACTGCTATAATACACCGCTCACTGCTATAATACACCGCTCACTGCTATAATACACCGCTCACTGCTATAATACACCGCTCACTGCTATAATACACCGCTCACTGCTATAATACACCGCTCACTGCTATAATACACCGCTCACTGCTATAATACACCGCTCACTGCTATAATACACCGCCCACTACTATAATACACCGTTCAGTGCTATAATACACCGCTCAGTGCTATAATACATAGCCCACTACTATAATACACCGTTCAGTGCTATAATACACCGCTCACTGCTATAATACACCGCTCACTGCTATAATACACCGCTCACTGCTATAATACATAGCCCACTACTATAATACACCGCCCACTACTATAATACACCGTTCACTGCTATAATAAACCGTTCACTGCTATAATACACCGTCACTGCTATAATACACCGCTCACTGCTATAATACACCGCTCAATGCTATAATACACCGCCCAGTGCTATAATACACCGCTCAGTGCTATAATACATCGCCCAGTACTATAATACACAGCTCACTGCTGTATTACATACCCACTGCAATAATACACAGCTCACTGCTGTATTACACTACCCACTGCAGGAATACACAGCTCACTGCTGTATTACACTACCCACTGCAGGAATACACAGCTCACTGCTGTATTACACTACCCACTGCAGGAATACACAGCTCACACTACCCACTGCTGGAATACACAGCTCACTGCTGTATTACACAGCTCACTGCTGTATTACACTACCCACTGCAGGAATACACAGCTCACACTACCCACTGCTGGAATACACAGCTCACTGCTGTAATACACAGCTCACTGCTGTATTACACTACCCACTGCAGGAATACACAGCTACACTACCCACTGCTGGAATACACAGCTCACTGCTGTATTACACAGCTCACTACTGTATTACACTACCCACTGCTGGAATACACAGCTCACACTACCCACTGCTGGAATACACAGCTCACTGCTGTATTACACAGCTCACTACTGTATTACACTACCCACTGCTGGAATACACAGCTCACACTACCCACTGCTGGAATACACAGCTCACTGCTGTATTATACTACACACTGCTATAATACACCGTTCACTGCTAGAATACACTGCTCACAGCTGGATTACACTACCCACTGCTATAATACACAGCTCACTGCTGTATTAAACTACCCACTGCTGGAATACACAGCCCACTGCTGGAATACACAGCCCACTGCTGGAATACACAGCCCACTGCTGGAATACACAGCCCACTGCTGGAATACACAGCCCACTGCTGGAATACACTACCCACTGCTATAAGACACCGCTCACTGCTGTATCACACTACCCACGGCTATAATACACAGCTCACTGCTGGAATACACTAGCTCACTGCTGGAATACACTACCCACTGCTATAAGACACATCACACTACCCACGGCTATAATACACAGCTCATTGCTGGAATGCACAGCTCACTGCTAGAATACACAGCGCATTGATGTATTACACTACCCACTGCAGGAATCCACAGCTCACTGCTGTATTACACTACCCACTGTTAGAATACACAGCTCACTGCTGTATTAAACTACCCACTGCTGGAATACACAGCTCACTGCTGGAATACACAGCTCACTGCTGGAATACACAGCTCACTGCTATAAGACACAGCTCACTGCTGTATCACACTACCCACTGCTATAAGACACCGCTCACTGCTGTATCACACTACCCACGGCTATAATACACAGCTCACTGCTAGAATACACAGCTAACTGTTGTATTAAAATACCCACTGCTGGAATACACAGCTCACTGCTGGAATACACTAGCTCACTGCTGGAATACACTACCCACTGCTGGAATACACTGCTCACTGCTGTATTACACTACCCACTGCTATAAGACACAGCTCACTGCTGTATTACACTACCCACTGCTATAATACACCGCTCACTGCTATAATACACCGCTCACTGCTATAATACACCGCTCACTGCTATAATACATAGCCCACTACTATAATACACCGTTCAGTGCTATAATACACCGCTCACTGCTATGATACACCGTTCACTGCTATAATACACCGTTCACTACTATAATACACCGCTCACTACTATGATACACCGTTCACTGCTATAATACACCGTTCAGTGCTATAATACACCGTTCAGTGCTATAATACACCGCTCACTGCTATAATACACCGTTCACTACTATAATACACCGTTCACTGCTATGATACACCGTTCACTGCTATAATACACCGTTCACTACTATAATACACCGTTCACTGCTATAATACACCGTTCACTGCTATAATACACCGTTCAGTGCTATAATACACCGTTCAGTGCTATAATACACCGCTCACTGCTATAATACACCGTTCACTACTATAATACACCGTTCACTGCTATGATACACCGTTCACTGCTATAATACACCGTTCACTACTATAATACACCGTTCACTGCTATAATACACCGCTCACTGCTATAATACACCGCTCACTGCTATAATACACCGCTCACTGCTATAATACACCGCTCATTGCTATAATACACCGCCCACTACTATAATACACCGTTCAGTGCTATAATACACCGCCTATAATACACCGTCACTGCTATAATACACCGCTCACTGCTATAATACACCGCCCACTACTATAATACACCGTTCAGTGCTATAATACACCGCTCAGTGCTATAATACATAGCCCACTACTATAATACACCGTTCAGTGCTATAATACACCGCCCACTACTATAATACACCGTTCAGTGCTATAATACACCGCTCAGTGCTATAATACATAGCCCACTACTATAATACACCGTTCAGTGCTATAATACACGGCTCACTGCTATAATACACCGCCCACTACTATAATACACCGTTCAGTGCTATAATACACCGCTCAGTGCTATAATACATAGCCCACTACTATAATACACCGTTCAGTGCTATAATACACCGCTCACTGCTATAATACACCGCTCACTGCTATAATACACCGCTCACTGCTATAATATACCGTTCACTGCTATAATACACCGCTCACTGCTATAATACACCGCCCACTACTATAATACACCGTTCACTGCTATAATACACCGTTCACTGCTATGATACACCGTTCACTGCTATGATACACCGTTCACTGCTATAATACACCGTTCACTGCTATAATATACCGTTCACTGCTATAATACACCGCTCACTGCTATAATACACCGCTCACTACTATAATACACCGTTCACTGCTATAATACACCGTTCACTGCTATGATACACCGTTCACTGCTATGATACACCGTTCACTACTATAATACACCGCTCACCGCTATAATACACCGTTCACTGCTATAATACACCGTTCACTGCTATGATACACCGTTCACTACTATAATACACCGCTCACTGCTATAATACACCGCTCACTGCTATAATACACCGATCACTGCTATAATACACCGCTCACTGCTATAATACACCGCTCACTGCTATAATACACCGCTCACTGCTATAATACACCGCCCACTACTATAATACACCGCTCACTGCTATAATACACCGCCCACTACTATAATACACCGTTCAGTGCTATAATACACCGCTCAGTGCTATAATACATAGCCCACTACTATAATACACCGTTCAGTGCTATAATACACCGCTCACTGCTATAATACACCGCTCACTGCTATAATACACCGCTCACTGCTATAATACACCGCTCACTGCTATAATACACCGCTCACTGCTATAATACACCGATCACTGCTATAATACACCGCTCACTGCTATAATACACCGCTCACTGCTATAATACACCGCTCACTGCTATAATACACCGCCCACTACTATAATACACCGTTCAGTGCTATAATACACCGCTCAGTGCTATAATACATAGCCCACTACTATAATACACCGTTCAGTGCTATAATACACCGCTCACTGCTATAATACACCGCTCACTGCTATAATACACCGCTCACTGCTATAATACACCGCTCACTGCTATAATACACCGCTCACTGCTATAATACACCGATCACTGCTATAATACACCGCTCACTGCTATAATACACCGCTCACTGCTATAATACACCGCTCACTGCTATAATACACCGCCCACTACTATAATACACCGCTCAGTGCTATAATACACCGCTCAGTGCTATAATACATCGCCCACTACTATAATACATAGCCCACTACTATAATACATAGCCCACTACTATAATACACCGCTCACTGCTGTAATACACTGCTCACTGCTGGAATACACAGCTCACTGCTGTATTACACTACCCACTGCAGGAATACACAGCTCACTGCTGTATTACACTACCCACTGCAGGAATACACAGCTCACTGCTGTATTACACTACCCACTGCAGGAATACACAGCTCACTGCTGTATTACACTACCCACTGCAGGAATACACAGCTCACTGCTGTATTACACTACCCACTGCAGGAATACACAGCTCACTGCTGTATTACACTACCCACTGCAGGAATACACAGCTCACTGCTGTATTACACTACCCACTGCTGGAATACACAGCTCACTGCTGTATTACACAGCTCACTACTGTATTACACTACCCACTGCTGGAATACACAGCTCACACTACCCACTGCTGGAATACACAGCTCACTGCTGTATTACACAGCTCACTACTGTATTACACTACCCACTGCTGGAATACACAGCTCACACTACCCACTGCTGGAATACACAGCTCACTGCTGTATTATACTACACACTGCTATAATACACTACCCACTGCTATAATACACAGCTCACTGCTGTATTAAACTACCCACTGCTGGAATACACAGCCCACTGCTGGAATACACAGCCCACTGCTGGAATACACAGCCCACTGCTGGAATACACAGCCCACTGCTGGAATACACAGCCCACTGCTGGAATACACTACCCACTGCTATAAGACACCGCTCACTGCTGTATCACACTACCCACGGCTATAATACACAGCTCACTGCTGGAATACACTAGCTCACTGCTGGAATACACTACCCACTGCTATAAGACACATCACACTACCCACGGCTATAATACACAGCTCATTGCTGGAATGCACAGCTCACTGCTAGAATACACAGCGCATTGATGTATTACACTACCCACTGCAGGAATCCACAGCTCACTGCTGTATTACACTACCCACTGTTAGAATACACAGCTCACTGCTGTATTAAACTACCCACTGCTGGAATACACAGCTCACTGCTGGAATACACAGCTCACTGCTGGAATACACAGCTCACTGCTATAAGACACAGCTCACTGCTGTATCACACTACCCACTGCTATAAGACACCGCTCACTGCTGTATCACACTACCCACGGCTATAATACACAGCTCACTGCTAGAATACACAGCTAACTGTTGTATTAAACTACCCACTGCTGGAATACACAGCTCACTGCTGGAATACACTAGCTCACTGCTGGAATACACTACCCACTGCTGGAATACACTGCTCACTGCTGTATTACACTACCCACTGCTATAAGACACAGCTCACTGCTGTATTACACTACCCACTGCTATAATACACCGCTCACTGCTATAATACACCGCTCACTGCTATAATACACCGCTCACTGCTATAATACATAGCCCACTACTATAATACACCGTTCAGTGCTATAATACACCGCTCACTGCTATGATACACCGTTCACTGCTATAATACACCGTTCACTACTATAATACACCGCTCACTACTATGATACACCGTTCACTGCTATAATACACCGTTCAGTGCTATAATACACCGTTCAGTGCTATAATACACCGCTCACTGCTATAATACACCGTTCACTACTATAATACACCGTTCACTGCTATGATACACCGTTCACTGCTATAATACACCGTTCACTACTATAATACACCGTTCACTGCTATAATACACCGTTCACTGCTATAATACACCGTTCAGTGCTATAATACACCGTTCAGTGCTATAATACACCGCTCACTGCTATAATACACCGTTCACTACTATAATACACCGTTCACTGCTATGATACACCGTTCACTGCTATAATACACCGTTCACTACTATAATACACCGTTCACTGCTATAATACACCGCTCACTGCTATAATACACCGCTCACTGCTATAATACACCGCTCACTGCTATAATACACCGCTCACTGCTATAATACACCGCCCACTACTATAATACACCGTTCAGTGCTATAATACACCGCTCAGTGCTATAATACATAGCCCACTACTATAATACACCGTTCAGTGCTATAATACACCGCTCACTGCTATAATACACCGCTCACTACTATAATACACCGCCCACTACTATAATACACCGTTCAGTGCTATAATACACCGCTCAGTGCTATAATACATAGCCCACTACTATAATACACCGTTCAGTGCTATAATACACCGCCCACTACTATAATACACCGTTCAGTGCTATAATACACCGCTCACTGCTATAATACACTACCCACTGCTATAATACACAGCTCACTGCTATAATACACTACCCACTGCTGGAATACACAGCTCACTGCTGTATTACACTACCCACTGCAGGAATACACAGCTCACTGCTGTATTACACTACCCACTGCAGGAATACACAGCTCACTGCTGTATTACACTACCCACTGCAGGAATACACAGCTCACTGCTGTATTACACTACCCACTGCAGGAATACACAGCTCACTGCTGTATTACACTACCCACTGCAGGAATACACAGCTCACTGCTGTATTACACTACCCACTGCAGGAATACACAGCTCACTGCTGTATTACACTACCCACTGCAGGAATACACAGCTCACTGCTGTATTACACTACCCACTGCAGGAATACACAGCTCACTGCTGTATTACACTACCCACTGCAGGAATACACAGCTCACTGCTGTATTACACTACCCACTGCTGGAATACACAGCTCACTGCTGTATTACACAGCTCACTACTGTATTACACTACCCACTGCTGGAATACACAGCTCACACTACCCACTGCTGGAATACACAGCTCACTGCTGTATTACACAGCTCACTACTGTATTACACTACCCACTGCTGGAATACACAGCTCACACTACCCACTGCTGGAATACACAGCTCACTGCTGTATTATACTACACACTGCTATAAAATACACTGCTCACAGCTGGATTACACTACCCACTGCTATAATACACAGCTCACTGCTGTATTAAACTACCCACTGCTGGAATACACAGCCCACTGCTGGAATACACAGCCCACTGCTGGAATACACAGCCCACTGCTGGAATACACAGCCCACTGCTGGAATACACAGCCCACTGCTGGAATACACTACCCACTGCTATAAGACACCGCTCACTGCTGTATCACACTACCCACGGCTATAATACACAGCTCACTGCTGGAATACACTAGCTCACTGCTGGAATACACTACCCACTGCTATAAGACACATCACACTACCCACGGCTATAATACACAGCTCATTGCTGGAATGCACAGCTCACTGCTAGAATACACAGCGCATTGATGTATTACACTACCCACTGCAGGAATCCACAGCTCACTGCTGTATTACACTACCCACTGTTAGAATACACAGCTCACTGCTGTATTAAACTACCCACTGCTGGAATACACAGCTCACTGCTGGAATACACAGCTCACTGCTGGAATACACAGCTCACTGCTATAAGACACAGCTCACTGCTGTATCACACTACCCACTGCTATAAGACACCGCTCACTGCTGTATCACACTACCCACGGCTATAATACACAGCTCACTGCTAGAATACACAGCTAACTGTTGTATTAAACTACCCACTGCTGGAATACACAGCTCACTGCTGGAATACACTAGCTCACTGCTGGAATACACTACCCACTGCTGGAATACACTGCTCACTGCTGTATTACACTACCCACTGCTATAAGACACAGCTCACTGCTGTATTACACTACCCACTGCTATAATACACCGCTCACTGCTATAATACACCGCTCACTGCTATAATACACCGCTCACTGCTATAATACATAGCCCACTACTATAATACACCGTTCACTGCTATAATACACCGCTCACTGCTATAATACACCGTTCACTGCTATAATACACCGCTCACTACTATAATACACCGCTCACTACTATAATACACCGTTCACTGCTATAATACACCGTTCACTGCTATAATACACCGCTCACTGCTATAATACACCGCTCACTGCTATAATACACCGTTCACTACTATAATACACCGCTCACTGCTATAATACACCGTTCACTGCTATAATACACCGTTCACTACTATAATACACCGTTCACTGCTATAATACACCGCTCACTGCTATAATACACCGTTCACTGCTATAATACACCGCTCACTGCTATAATACACCGCTCACTGCTATAATACACCGTTCACTACTATAATACACCGCTCACTGCTATAATACACCGTTCACTGCTATAATACACCGTTCACTACTATAATACACCGTTCACTGCTATAATACACCGTTCACTGCTATAATACACCGTTCACTGCTATAATACACCGTTCACTGCTATAATACACCGCTCACTGCTATAATACACCGTTCACTACTATAATACACCGTTCACTGCTATAATACACCGTTCACTGCTATAATACACCGTTCACTACTATAATACACCGTTCACTGCTATAATACACCGTTCACTGCTATAATACACCGTTCACTGCTATAATACACCGCTCACTGCTATAATACACCGCTCACTGCTATAATACACCGCCCACTACTATAATACACCGTTCATGCTATAATACACCGCTCAGTGCTATAATACATAGCCCACTACTATAATACACCGTTCACTGCTATAATACACCGCTCACTGCTATAATACACCGCTCACTGCTATAATACACCGCTCACTGCTATAATACACCGCTCACTGCTATAATACACCGCTCACTGCTATAATACACCGCCCACTACTATAATACACCGTTCACTGCTATAATACACCGTTCACTGCTATAATACACCGTTCACTGCTATAATACACCGTTCACTGCTATAATACACCGTTCACTGCTATAATACACCGTTCACTGCTATAATACACCGCTCACTACTATAATACACCGCTCACTACTATAATACACCGTTCATCTATAATACACCGTTCACTATAATACACCGTTCACTATAATACACCGTTCACTACTATAATACACCGTTCACTGCTATAATACACCGTTCACTGCTATAATACACCGTTCACTGCTATAATACACCGTTCACTGCTATAATACACCGCTCACTGCTATAATACACCGCTCACTGCTATAATACACCGCTCACTGCTATAATACACCGCTCACTGCTATAATACACCGCTCACTGCTATAATACACCGCTCACTGCTATAATACACCGCTCACTGCTATAATACACCGCTCACTGCTATAATACACCGCCCACTACTATAATACACCGCTCACTGCTATAATACACCGCTCACTGCTATAATACACCGCCCACTACTATAATACACCGCTCACTGCTATAATACACCGCTCACTGCTATAATACACCGCTCACTGCTATAATACACCGCTCACTGCTATAATACACCGCTCACTGCTATAATACACCGCTCACTGCTATAATACACCGCTCACTGCTATAATACACCGCTCACTGCTATAATACACCGCTCACTGCTATAATACACCGCTCACTGCTATAATACACCGCCCACTACTATAATACACCGTTCAGTGCTATAATACACCGCTCAGTGCTATAATACATAGCCCACTACTATAATACACCGTTCAGTGCTATAATACACCGCTCACTGCTATAATACACCGCTCACTGCTATAATACACCGCTCACTGCTATAATACACCGCCCACTACTATAATACACCGCCCACTACTATAATACACCGTTCACTGCTATAATACACCGTTCACTGCTATAATACACCGTTCACTGCTATAATACACCGCTCACTGCTATAATACACCGCTCAATGCTATAATACACCGCCCAGTGCTATAATACACCGCTCAGTGCTATAATACATCGCCCAGTACTATAATACATAGCCCACTACTATAATACATAGCCCACTACTATAATACACTGCTCACTGCTGGAATACACTGCTCACTGCTGGAATACACAGCTCACTGCTGTATTACACTACCCACTGCAGGAATACACAGCTCACTGCTGTATTACACTACCCACTGCAGGAATACACAGCTCACTGCTGTATTACACTACCCACTGCAGGAATACACAGCTCACTGCTGTATTACACTACCCACTGCAGGAATACACAGCTCACTGCTGTATTACACTACCCACTGCAGGAATACACAGCTCACTGCTGTATTACACTACCCACTGCAGGAATACACAGCTCACTGCTGTATTACACTACCCACTGCTGGAATACACAGCTCACTGCTGTATTACACAGCTCACTACTGTATTACACTACCCACTGCTGGAATACACAGCTCACACTACCCACTGCTGGAATACACAGCTCACTGCTGTATTACACAGCTCACTACTGTATTACACTACCCACTGCTGGAATACACAGCTCACACTACCCACTGCTGGAATACACAGCTCACTGCTGTATTATACTACACACTGCTATAATACACTACCCACTGCTATAATACACAGCTCACTGCTGTATTAAACTACCCACTGCTGGAATACACAGCCCACTGCTGGAATACACAGCCCACTGCTGGAATACACAGCCCACTGCTGGAATACACAGCCCACTGCTGGAATACACAGCCCACTGCTGGAATACACTACCCACTGCTATAAGACACCGCTCACTGCTGTATCACACTACCCACGGCTATAATACACAGCTCACTGCTGGAATACACTAGCTCACTGCTGGAATACACTACCCACTGCTATAAGACACATCACACTACCCACGGCTATAATACACAGCTCATTGCTGGAATGCACAGCTCACTGCTAGAATACACAGCGCATTGATGTATTACACTACCCACTGCAGGAATCCACAGCTCACTGCTGTATTACACTACCCACTGTTAGAATACACAGCTCACTGCTGTATTAAACTACCCACTGCTGGAATACACAGCTCACTGCTGGAATACACAGCTCACTGCTGGAATACACAGCTCACTGCTATAAGACACAGCTCACTGCTGTATCACACTACCCACTGCTATAAGACACCGCTCACTGCTGTATCACACTACCCACGGCTATAATACACAGCTCACTGCTAGAATACACAGCTAACTGTTGTATTAAACTACCCACTGCTGGAATACACAGCTCACTGCTGGAATACACAGCTCACTGCTGGAATACACTACCCACTGCTGGAATACACTGCTCACTGCTGTATTACACTACCCACTGCTATAATACACAGCTCACTGCTATAATACACCACCCACTGCTATAATACACCGCTCACTGCTATAATACACCGCTCACTGCTATAATACACCGCTCACTGCTATAATACACCGCTCACTACTATAATACACCGCTCACTGCTATAATACACCGCTCACTGCTATAATACACCGCTCACTGCTATAATACACCGTTCACTGCTATAATACACCGCTCACTGCTATAATACACCGCCCACTACTATAATACACCGTTCAGTGCTATAATACACCGCTCACTGCTATAATACACCGCTCACTGCTATAATACACCGCTCACTGCTATAATACACAGCCCACTACTATAATACACCGCCCACTACTATAATACACCGTTCACTGCTATAATACACCGTTCACTGCTATAATACACAGCTCACTGCTATAATACACCACCCACTGCAAGAATACACAGCTCACTGCTGTATTACACTACCCACTGCAGGAATACACAGCTCACTGCTGTATTACACTACCCACTGCAGGAATACACAGCTCACTGCTGTATTACACTACCCACTGCAGGAATACACAGCTCACTGCTGTATTACACTACCCACTGCAGGAATACACAGCTCACTGCTGTATTACACTACCCACTGCAGGAATACACAGCTCACTGCTGTATTACACTACCCACTGCAGGAATACACAGCTCACTGCTGTATTACACTACCCACTGCAGGAATACACAGCTCACTGCTGTATTACACTACCCACTGCAGGAATACACAGCTCACTGCTGTATTACACTACCCACTGCAGGAATACACAGCTCACTGCTGTATTACACTACCCACTGCAGGAATACACAGCTCACTGCTGTATTACACTACCCACTGCTGGAATACACAGCTCACTGCTGTATTACACAGCTCACTACTGTATTACACTACCCACTGCTGGAATACACAGCTCACACTACCCACTGCTGGAATACACAGCTCACTGCTGTATTACACAGCTCACTACTGTATTACACTACCCACTGCTGGAATACACAGCTCACACTACCCACTGCTGGAATACACAGCTCACTGCTGTATTATACTACACACTGCTATAATACACTACCCACTGCTATAATACACAGCTCACTGCTGTATTAAACTACCCACTGCTGGAATACACAGCCCACTGCTGGAATACACAGCCCACTGCTGGAATACACAGCCCACTGCTGGAATACACAGCCCACTGCTGGAATACACAGCCCACTGCTGGAATACACTACCCACTGCTATAAGACACCGCTCACTGCTGTATCACACTACCCACGGCTATAATACACAGCTCACTGCTGGAATACACTAGCTCACTGCTGGAATACACTACCCACTGCTATAAGACACATCACACTACCCACGGCTATAATACACAGCTCATTGCTGGAATGCACAGCTCACTGCTAGAATACACAGCGCATTGATGTATTACACTACCCACTGCAGGAATCCACAGCTCACTGCTGTATTACACTACCCACTGTTAGAATACACAGCTCACTGCTGTATTAAACTACCCACTGCTGGAATACACAGCTCACTGCTGGAATACACAGCTCACTGCTGGAATACACAGCTCACTGCTATAAGACACAGCTCACTGCTGTATCACACTACCCACTGCTATAAGACACCGCTCACTGCTGTATCACACTACCCACGGCTATAATACACAGCTCACTGCTAGAATACACAGCTAACTGTTGTATTAAACTACCCACTGCTGGAATACACAGCTCACTGCTGGAATACACTAGCTCACTGCTGGAATACACTACCCACTGCTGGAATACACTGCTCACTGCTGTATTACACTACCCACTGCTATAAGACACAGCTCACTGCTGTATTACACTACCCACTGCTATAATACACCGCTCACTGCTATAATACACCGCTCACTGCTATAATACACCGCTCACTGCTATAATACATAGCCCACTACTATAATACACCGTTCAGTGCTATAATACACCGCTCACTGCTATGATACACCGTTCACTGCTATAATACACCGTTCACTACTATAATACACCGCTCACTACTATGATACACCGTTCACTGCTATAATACACCGTTCAGTGCTATAATACACCGTTCAGTGCTATAATACACCGCTCACTGCTATAATACACCGTTCACTACTATAATACACCGTTCACTGCTATGATACACCGTTCACTGCTATAATACACCGTTCACTACTATAATACACCGTTCACTGCTATAATACACCGTTCACTGCTATAATACACCGTTCAGTGCTATAATACACCGCTCAGTGCTATAATACATAGCCCACTACTATAATACACCGTTCAGTGCTATAATACACCGCTCACTGCTATAATACACCGCTCACTGCTATAATACACCGCCCACTACTATAATACACCGTTCAGTGCTATAATACACCGCTCAGTGCTATAATACATAGCCCACTACTATAATACACCGTTCAGTGCTATAATACACCGCTCACTGCTATAATACACCGCTCACTGCTATAATACACCGCCCACTACTATAATACACCGTTCAGTGCTATAATACACCGCTCAGTGCTATAATACATAGCCCACTACTATAATACACCGTTCAGTGCTATAATACACCGCCCACTACTATAATACACCGTTCAGTGCTATAATACACCGCTCAGTGCTATAATACATAGCCCACTACTATAATACACCGTTCAGTGCTATAATACACGGCTCACTGCTGGAATACACAGCTCACTGCTGTATTACACTACCCACTGCAGGAATACACAGTTCACTGCTGTATTACACTACCCACTGCAGGAATACACAGCTCACTGCTGTATTACACTACCCACTGCAGGAATACACAGCTCACTGCTGTATTACACTACCCACTGCTGGAATACACAGCTCACTACTGTATTACACAGCTCACTACTGTATTACACTACCCACTGCTGGAATACACAGCTCACACTACCCACTGCTGGAATACACAGCTCACTGCTGTATTATACTACACACTGCTATAATACACTGCTCACAGCTGGATTACACTACCCACTGCTATAATACACAGCTCACTGCTGTATTAAACTACCCACTGCTGGAATACACAGCCCACTGCTGGAATACACAGCCCACTGCTGGAATACACAGCCCACTGCTGGAATACACAGCCCGCTGCTGGAATACACAGCCCACTGCTGGAATACACAGCTCACTGCTGGAATACACTACCCACTGCTATAAGACACCGCTCACTGCTGTATCACACTACCCACGGCTATAATACACAGCTCACTGCTAGAATACACAGCTCACTGCTGGAATACACTAGCTCACTGCTGGAATACACTACCCACTGCTATAAGACACATCACACTACCCACGGCTATAATACACAGCTCATTGCTGGAATGCACAGCTCACTGCTAGAATACACAGCGCACTGATGTATTACACTACCCACTGCTGGAATACACAGCTCACTGCTGGAATACACAGCTCACTGCTGGAATACACAGCTCACTGCTATAAGACACAGCTCACTGCTGTATCACACTACCCACTGCTATAAGACACCGCTCACTGCTGTATCACACTACCCACGGCTATAATACACAGCTCACTGCTAGAATACACAGCTCACTGTTGTATTAAACTACCCACTGCTGGAATACACAGCTCACTGCTGGAATACACTAGCTCACTGCTGGAATACACTACCCACTGCTGGAATACACTGCTCACTGCTGTATTACACTACCCACTGCTATAAGACACAGCTCACTGCTTTATTACACTACCCACTGCTACAATACACTACCCACTGCTGGAATACACAGCTCATTGCTGGAATGCACAGCTCACTGCTAGAATACACAGCTCACTGCTGTATTACACTATCCACTGCTAGAATACACAGCTCACTGCTGTATTACACTATCCACTGCTAGAATACTGTTATATTAAATTTTATTTTCACTTTTGAGAATTTGTAGATCGTAAAATCAGTTTATCCATTGAAAGCGTGATTACAATAACAAACGTGAAACAATCAACACTCGTGTACAATATTTATAAGTTTAATGTTCAACGAAAGATGAATATTTACATTAAGGAGATGATAAAACAAAGGTAACATTAGTTTACGAAATATACTATGACAAATGATAATCTTCACACGAAAACACAATCGCTCACTAGTCACTGAGAGTAAACATTCTAAGTTGAGTTAAATGTCTATAATGACATCCCGTTATTGTACGTACGCATTTACTTGAGACATCTGCATATTCGGCTGACCTTAGGTCATATACGAAGTTACAATCAGTATAAGGCCGTTCTCACTTGATGTTTTAATCAAATCCGATTGATGGCGCAGTGGTAATGCCACTAATTATGACAGTAGATGTCCCAGGTTCGATCCCCGAAAAGGTAACATTTTATTTTTATTATTTCTCGATTTTATAAAAATGGTACACATAGCACTCTCGCTTTGCACAATTTTATTAACATTCATTGATTGGCAAGATGCAAGCATCAGATCACTACTCCGGAGAAAAGCCGACTGAGGTAGTGATTACTATACATGGCTCGGATACAGAGGATACCGACTCGGCATATGATTGTGGCAGCTCCACTGACACAGCGAGCGAAGATGGATCGTAATATTGAAATTTCATGATGCTTGTAAAATTGTATAAGTTGTGTTGTAGAAAAATAAAATAACATATAAAAATAAGAAATACAACACATCAAGAATATAACTGAAATAATTTATAAATAAATATCTATCATCGTAATAAAAAATCTTTCTTTCTATTTTGGTAACTTCGCAATTTTTAAGCAGTGAAGATTCGAACCCACGCGAACTAGCTCATTTCATTTGAGTTTAATATCAACCCTTTACACCGTTCGGCTACCGGCGCTTTCGTTCATTGCATAGATTAAATACATTCATGAAGTTATTTTAATTACTTTACCGCTGTAATTGAAGCGTGTAATTTATGATAATGTCTCAAGTAAATGCGTACGTACAATAGCTACACAGAATAAACACACATCATAGTCATCAAGGACTGATGACTGAGTCACTTCGAATAGTACAAAGTACATATCTGATTTAAATAACAGGGTTCAATCTTGACGGCGATGTTCCCATTTTGGATCCCATGATAGTGTTGGTTTTCCTTGAGCTTACACCAAGAACATTGATGCGAGAGTTGAGACTACACACGAGGAAGGTAACGGCTCCGGCGTACAGTATCCGGTAGCTAAACGACGTTTTCTCCGGGAATATAAACAACAGTGCATGTGGTACGTAAACCGGCCTTAAACAAACGACGTCTTCTCCGGGAATACAAACAGTGGCTGCCGTACGTGGTCCGGCCTTAAACTAGTTGGGGGATCTCTAACGTCCTCCAAATACTCGTCGGGAATATATGTTCGGGGGAAGAAGCTTTTGACCTCAAGCAATAAACTACAATCCTACATTTACCGACCTCTTAGTGGTCGAAATAACTTTATCGTGTGTGCCATGAATGTTTTAAAATGACGCCTTATATTACTGATTTGAGCACACTTTCCACGAAAAACTCGTATATTTTACCTATAACGTGTCGCAAGATAAATTAATGCTTTATCATTAAGAAGATAGTTCAAATTTACCCCAACATATTATGCAAGTTTTTACTATGCAAGTAAGCAGAAATTGAGGCCCGCATACATTTTCTATAGAACCCTACTTTCTCTAAAACGAGTGTTGCTTTCTTAGTTTTCGGTCTTTCGGCACCTTGGATTGCCTCTACTTTACGCCTTACCGGTTCTAGGGTTTGGATCTCTCCAATCATATGTCCTAAACATTCTAATTTCTCGAACCCTATAACACACTTAGTTGGTTTGGCTGTAAGCCTAGCCTCTTTAAGATCGGTAAGTAATTCACCAAGGGCAATCATATGGTCCGACAATGGTATTGTCGATACCACAATATCATCAATGAAGCTATCTGAGTGACTTAGATCCTTCATGACCTGTCTCATCAATCTACAGGGCAATCATATGTTCTGGCAATAGTATTGTCAATACCACAATATCATTGACTCAATGGTTACTGTGGAAAAGACGTTTGAAAATGTTCAAGGACGACGGACAGATACATTGCGGTAGCAATACCTCACATGATCAGGTGAGCTAAATATTTGTGACATATATGATCGTATCAAAAAGATAAAATGTGCGACATATATGATCGTATCAAAAAAAGACAAATGTGCGACATATATGATAGTCGTATCAAAAAGGTAATGAGGTGTGACAAATATTATTTCACGTCACGTAAAATACAACTCTATCACATATAATATGTAACAAATATGTTCGGTTCGTGCGACATACGATCGTGTGTGCTGGACTGGTAATCTAGGGCTCGCAGGTTCGATCCTCCGTCTGACCTTAATAAAATCAACAACAGCACTATCCTCCAAAAATCTAAAATAACCAATATCTTCAGGAGGCGTCGCTCATATGGGCAACCGGTAGCGATGATAAATAAACGCGCGCCACGCACGCACACACACGATCGTGTGACGAATATGATATGTGACATATTTGATCTTACAGTCAAGGACATTCCAGTCTGTCGATTTTTCACTTCTAGCCAAATGACAGCCTGGGGACAACTCTTTTCTACAAGATAATATCGCTAAATATAGAAATAGAATCCTATCGGAAATCGCCGAACAGGCACGATTATGCACGATCATTTCCGAATATACACTAATGTTCCCGTAGACTCATTTACATATAATGTCCCGTTTCAGTGCTATATCGACGAGATGGCGGAAATCGCCGAACAGGCACGATTACACACGATCATTTCCCAATATACACGAATGTTCTCGTAGACTCATTTACATAATATAAATTATATTATAATGTCCCGTTTCTGTGTTATATCTATCTAGCTATCTATCTATCTTCCGCTAATGTCGAACCCTCGCGGGGACGTAGACATGTTGCACGTTCAAAAACCGCAAATAAGTTAAAAGTACGAGTAGTTAAAAGTATAATTTAAGAAAGTAATGAAAATAAGTTGTGGTAAAAGTTTAAAAGCAGCTGCGCAGAACAACTATGGACTGGCATGATCAATCTGGCAAACTGCCGTATTGAATTGCTCTATGGTAGGGAGATGGACACTGTCACGAGGGAGATGGTTCCAATGGTAGATTGTTCTTGGAAAAAAAGAAAACTTGTAGTAGTCTGTAGTTGCTGTAATTAACCTATGGCAATGGCGAGCAGGACGGGAGAGGGGAACTAGGTAATTTTCAATGGAAATAGCAACAAGATCATTATGAATTTTATACATAAGGGATAACCTATTGTCAATACACCGTTGATCTAGTATGCGTAGATTTAGGGAATATAGCATGTCTGTAACACTAGAGGTACGATAGAAGTCGGCCTATATCCAACGGGCTAAACTAAATTTGTATAAACTAAATTTATATCAACTAAATATATATAAACTAATTTGTATAAACTAAATTTATATAAACTAAATTTACATACACTAAATTTATATAAACTAAATTAAATTTGTGTAAACTAAATTTATATAAACTAAATAAACTAAATTGATATAAACTAAATTTATATAAACTAAATTTGTATAAACTAAATTTATATAAACTAAATTTGTATAAACAAAATGTATATAAACTAAATTTATATAAACTAAATTTAATTTACATAAACTAAATTTGTATAAACTAAATTTATATAAACTAAACTTGTATAAACTAAATTTGTATAAACTAAATTTACATAAACTAAATTTGTATAAACTAAATTTGTATAAACTAAATTTACATAAACTAAATTTACATAAACTAAATTTGTATAAACAAAATGTGTATAAACTAAATGTGTATAAACTAACAGTAAAAAATTTAAAATATCATATTCATTATACTTACTTTCAAAACATAAAAAGTACAATTACACTTTATAATTATATAAAAACTAGTTATATATTATTATTATTATATTTCGTCGAATGTTTGATTATTGAAATAATATATGCTTAAACTAAATATCGACGGCGTTGTTCGATTGTTTGTTTTTAGTCATGCTCGGCATAAATTACATGATGCTATACTAGCATTTTTAGTAGTACTTTCTCGTGATTGACCTTATCAAAAGCCTTACTGAAGTCTAATAGGATGAGATCTACTTGATGCTTATTGTAGACAGAGGTAACCAAGTCATTGACTAGCATTACTAGTTGGGTCACGCACGACCGTTTTTCTCTAAAACCATGCTGCAAATGGTACAGAATACTGTGGTTAGTGAAGTGTTTTACTATCGAGGAGGAAACTATATGTTCTAGTACCTTGCATAGAACACATGTCAGTGAGATAGGCCTATAGTTGGCAGGGTTTGACTTGTCCCATTTTTTGTAAATGGGAGAAATATTCCACTGGGTCGGCAGTGGTCCTTCGTTGAGGGATTTTTGGAATAAGACTTAATGGATAGGCGAGAGTTCTTTAGACAGGGTTTTAAGTATGATTGGCTTAATTTGGTCAGGACCACTAGCCTTATGAGGGTTCAGGTTATTGAGAAGTTTCTCTATACCATTTGAACTTACTGTGATCTCATTCATGTTTGGCGTGGATTGACCATTCAGGTTTCCATTTGTGTCCTGAATTTTCATTTTACAAATGGAGGTAAGTCTTAGTGGGGATTTGGAGCTGAAGACAGACTGAAACTATTTGTTCAGTACTGTGGCTTTAGCTGCTTCTTCATGATGAAATTTGTTTTCATGCTTTATATAGACGAGATTATAAATATTACATTTAGATGGTAATGGATCGATTCGGCGTAATTGAACTAAGGACGACTTAAATATTGAGTAAATATGTCAAAACAGAAGCACATTGTACTTTCTAAAACTATTTATCGTTCCGTTGACCCATACACAATGGTGGCTAATTATAAAGTTTCATCAGCATTGCAGTGCCTAGCTTTCGACTCAAGTACGTCATTACTTAAGTCACGTGCTAATAGGCCTATTAATAGGATTAATAATTTCACGGGAAACCCCGCCAGTTATTGAGTTTCTGAACATATCAACACCGCCCAATTAATAGTATCGGTGTTAAAATATATTTATTTGACTGACCAGGCAAAATATATCGACGCCTGTTCCCAGGCTATCAAGGACGTACACTGTTTATCTAATGTGAAATGGTCAGCTATCTCAATAGACATAGTAAGTCTCTGAAGCGTTTCTTGTTTGTTGACTTACGTAATCCTGTACATGTCGGCACTAAACTCTGAAGGCCGTGAATTTATATTGATGTACTGCACAAGTCTGTTTGTAAAAATATGTTTCGCTAGATACTTGCTCGGCAACCTACACAACTGCCCAACAATCGGAATATTGTATGTACACATAAAATTAATCAGTTCATTTAACTGTCAAGCTATAAACATGTCTCAGCATCCTGAGGCGAGTAGCTCAGAACACAGTGCCAATATTCTACATATTGGACGTTTGAGGATAATACGCGACTCTAGTTTCTATATCTCCTCAGATGTACGAGATTACACCATCACGTTTTCAGTTTCTATATCTTCTCAGATGCACGATATTACGCCGCCATCACGATGTCAGTTTCTATATATCCTCGGATGCACGATATTACGCCATCACGGTGTCAGTTTCTATATATCCTCAGATGCACGATATTACGCCATCACGGTGTCAGTTTCAATATCTCCTCAGATGCACGAGAATACAACATCACGTTGCCAGTTTATGACTATTCTCGGATAAATGAGGCTACGCCGTCGCGTTGTCAGTTTATCGATCTCCTAGGTTATTCCGTCCTGTTTCTGTCTATATACACACGAGCTTGTAGGCACCGATCTCCTATGTTGTTCCGTCCTGTTTCTGTCTATACACACACGAGCTTGTAGGCACCGATCTCCTAGGTTGTTCCGTCCTGTTTCTGTCTATATACACACGAGCTTGTAGGCACCGATCTCCTAGGTTGTTCCGTCCTGTTTCTGTCTATACACACACGAGCTTGTAGGCACCGATGCGGATGTCTGCGTCTATGATCGAAGCTTGTGAAACAATATTCATGTCGCAATGTTATAATATGTTGTCTTTTTAATAAAGTAAATATAAAATTGTTGAGAAAAACCGATCAGCCGAATTGTTGCGAACCGTGGCAGAATACTTAATTATCGGGGCGACGCAAAATAAATGAACTTACTATATATATACCAACATTTTGTTGTCCAGCAATATTTTTCAAAATAGCATCCACAACTTTGTTTTGTTTATCACAGTTGCCAGATTCTATATCTCCTTTGATGCATGAGTTTAAACCGTCCGTTGTGTGGTTTAACATGTCGGGCTTCTAGCCTGCAAAAGAAATGAGCCACTTGGTGCGATCCGGAAATGTATGTTTTCGCTTCTGTAATTGTCCATGGTTGTCCCGAACATCGGTTATCCTTCCGTCCATTTGTAGAATTTTAAGCGGTTCCTTCCGATATACATATGGGGTGTCTTGCCATACAAAGTCGCTTACTGTATCTATATCAACATTTTCCTGTCCAGCGAAATTATTAAAAATAGCATCCGCAACTTTGTTTTGGTCATCACAGTTGCCAAGGTTTAGCTTGTGTCCCTTCCTGAGGATATTAAAGTCGGACATGTTCATCTGGCCTTCTGTTTGTGAACATCTATTCATTGCTTCCTTCATAGCTTCTAGTCCTTTGTGATGATGCGTGATATGAATCATATGATATATGATTGTGTTACCCTTTCCTCTTACCTCAAATGAGAGCGCAAATTCACTTCGTGTTTTCGTCTTCAGAAACTGTTCGTAGTTTTCCGCACATTTCTGTACATCATTTACACGCCTTTCATGTACTGGATCGCTGTTGGATCGCTGTTGAAGAAAATTACATGTTTCACAAACTCGACTATTGTATCCTCTAGCGACATGTTCTCCTCCTCATATTGTGCAAGAAAGTTTTCACCTGCATAAGAATGGTCATCTATGTCATACAGATCGACAACAACACCTGGGTTTCTTGAAACAAAGCGATTCACATAACTACTCATAAAGTTGATGAACAATTCGTTTCCTCCCCCAGACGCAAACCGTGCAACGTGTTGCATCGGCGTATGCGAGTATCCAAAAGGATCCAGGAAAGTAAGACTACGTATATTCCCTTCCGACAGTTCACTAGGTGGATCAAACTCTGTAAACTTCCTTTGGAATATTGCAATCTGAATACTAATAGCTGTTAGTCTGTGAAGCACAGCATGTCCATCAGATGTTTGGTGCTCTGAGTGCTTTGTGTCGGGAAAATACTTCGCCATAAAGCATATGAGGAGTTGTTTCACATTCGATTTGAGTTGCGTGTAATTGTCAATGTCGTTTTCGATGAAGAATAGGGAAATGGCAAAGTCTTGAAGAACAATATTGTCCAGTGGGAGTACAGGTTCTGGTCTCGTCCCGGGAATATTGTCCGGCCGTATATCAGGTTTTTTTAGGCTAAGTTCAGGTTCTGATCCTGTGACTGATGGCGGCGGAACAAAGACGATTTTTTTCCCCCCAATTGTCCGCTAAGGAACTCAAGTGCTACCATTACAGCAATGAGTGGAGAACCATAGCTCTCGATAGTATCTGGCCATTCGTTCCCATAGCGGCCAGCTCCTGCAAATCCATCAATTATAACGGTTCTGTATCTATTTTCAGATTGTGTTTTGGCAATATAGGCTTGCAGATATTTTTTATACATTAATCTTTTAATATAACCGTGTGGAGTGTCCTCTTTAAAGAAATCTGACTCAAGGTTTTTGCTGGCCATTTTCGGAACGTGTTATTGGATTTGTATCGCTCTCTGAAACAACAAGAAAATCATTATTACATATAAATATGTTATAGAAGGATGAAGGATGAGAATTATATAAGACTCTGTCTTCCATTCTAATCCTGTTTCTGTATTCTGATTATGCGTGGTGTATGCATTGTTCAATATGTATTATATTGGGAAATAAAATATGTTTAAACTAAATAGAAGGATGATTGAATACTCACTCTGCATAATACATACTCGAATAGTGTATTGAGTGAATGTATATACATATGTAATAGAAGGACGATTGAATACTCACTCTGAATAATACACACTCGGATAGAGTATTGAGTGAATGTGTATAAATATGTAATAGAAGGATGATTGAATACTCACTCTGCATAATACACACTCGGATAGTGTATTGAGTGAATGTGTATAAATTTGTAATAGAAGGATGATTGAATACTCACACTGCATAATACACACTCAGATAGTGTATTGAGTTAATGTGTATAAATATGTAATAGAAGGACGATTGAATACTCACTCTGCATAATACACACTCAGATAGTGTATTGAGTTAATGTGTATAAATATGTAATAGGACGATTGAATACTCACTCTGCATAATACACACTCGGATAGTGTATTGAGTGAATGTGTATTAATCATAAAGTGCATACTTTAGTAATTAAATGCAAACATGTTGACAATAACATGAAACCCTGCCCAGTATAATAGTATATACCACATCCCTGCTGGACATGAACTATTTCTGGATTCCAGCTCAAGCCTGTATATTGCGCAAGCCTGTATATTGCGCAAGCCTGTATATTTCTATGCGCACACCAATTTGTATATTGCGCAAGCCTGTATATTGCGCGCAAGCCTGTATATTGCGCGCAAGCCTGTATATTGCGCAAGCCTGTATATTTCTATGCGCACACCAATTTGGAACTAGTTCCCTGAAAACAACTGAAACAATTGTAATACCTATACTACGAATACGTATACGTGTGTGTGCGCGCGCGCGTGCATGGGCAGGATTAGCCGACCTAAGTGGTTAACCAGTACTATGCAATGTGTGTGAGGTGCCTTGCTCAATGACAATACATACGTGGCCTGACCTAGTATCGAACCCGGGACCGTTCGATTCCAAATCCAACGCTATACCTGGACTGTACCACGGACGCTACATGCTATATTGTCAAACCCATATCTTTTTCAATTAGAAGGAACATTCCTTTTATGTTTTCCAGATAAACACCATGCCCTGAGGTTATAAAACTTTTCTCAAATCACAAACTCAAGCTCAAGTGATCTGATTGGTTGATTCTGAGTATTACTGTCGGCTAAACCAATCAGACGCTTGAGACTGAGTTTTGAGAGTGGAGAAAAGTTTTATACCCTCCAGGCCCGGATACCGGATACTATTACTTATTGTATGGTATTTACTTCTGCTAAAAACACAATATATGAATCTGTGTACAAATGTATAAAAAAGGTTCAGTAATTTTAAAGTTGAAATTTTATTTCACAACGATTGCGAAGCAAGTTTTAACAACTTATATTAATCACTCTCGTTGGCGCGGATGAAAGCGTATATGTGATCATTCAGGTGGTAGGAAACCGGAGTATCCGGAGAAACCCCACTTGTCCGATCTGGCGACCACCGTACCATCTCACATACCTCCCGGTCCGAGGATCGAACCCGGGTTACATTGGTGAGAAGCGAGCGCGCTAACCAGTGCACAACAATAATTTATGAAGTTAGTGTATCAGCTTTTTCTGTGGTTTATTATGTAAATAATTGTCAAAAACCAAATACAGCGAATTAAACAAACAACCTGACACAAAATTCTAAGAAATAAAAACAAACAACCTGACACAAAATTCTAAGAAATAAAAACAAACAACCTGACACAAAATTCTAAGAAATAAAAACAAACAACCTGACACAAAGTTCGAAGAAATAAAAACAAACAACCTGACACAAAGTTCTAAGAAATAAAAACAAACAACCTGACACAAAATTCTAAGAAATAAAAACAAACAACCTGACACAAAGTTCTAAGAAATAAAAACAAACAACCTGACACAAAGTTCGAAGAAATAAAAACAAACAACGACACAAAGTTCTAAGAAATAAAAACAAACAACCTGACACAAATTCGAAGAAATAAAAACAAACAACCTGACACAAAGTTCGAAGAAATAAAAACAAACAACCTGACACAAAGTTCGAAGAAATAAAAACAAACAACGACACAAAGTTCTAAGAAATAAAAACAAACAACCTGACACAAAGTTCGAAGAAATAAAAACAAACAACGACACAAAGTTCGAAGAAATAAAAACAAACAACGACACAAAGTTCGAAGAAATAAAAACAAACAACGACACAAAGTTCAAAGAAATAAAAATAAACCAACTTTTTTTTCTCTTAAAATTGTTATTTTAGTCTCGTTTCTCGACCATGCACATTACTTGCATCATATTTCTGGATGAGAAAAAAGATTGAGGAATATACGTTAGACGTATAACTGTTTCAGTTTTTTCAGGTACATATGTAGACAATAGTGTACGATGACCAGCGTTAAGAACTCAAGCTAGTGAATGCGGGAGCAACTGATGTGAAAGAGTTCTCTTCCTTCGAGGTATGACTGAGTATTTGCTTCAAGTGTGAAAAGGCCCGGAGTTCGTTCTCCAGCTGTTCGATTGTGTCCTTAAACAAGGCACTTAACCCTTTCCCTCATAGAAGCACCTCTTGACAACATGACCAATACGACATCAATTGACAATGTAGTAGCCAAACAAATGCTGATTATAAAGGCCAGAATCTCGCGTAGTCACAGTAATATCTATGGAGGTGGGATAGAATACTTATCCACTGTATGATAGCTAAATGGCTGTCGTTTGTTATATTATGTTATATTTAGGGTTTTACGCCTGCATCAGCACCATTTCGGGCTATATCGCCGGCGGGCAGTTTACCTAACACCTTTCATGGGCAGGCTCCAGCGGTTAACCAGTACTTGGGTGCACCAACCTCCGTAAGAAACTGCCAACATTTTCATATAAATGAGACACGGCCTGAGCGGGGCTCGAACCCGTGACCATCAGTGATGATAGGTTACAGTGGTATGCAAATCAGCGGCCTTAACCACTCGACCACGGAGGCGGACCTGTCATTTGTATGGAGATATAATAGTATATTAACCTAAATCTCTATGTAGTCCCAGTAATATCTCTGGAGGTGGGATAGATGTGACGACTACTTATTCACTGCACGATAGCTAAATGGCTGTCATTTGTATGGAGATATAATAGTATATTAACCTTAAATTCTATATAGATGTACTTTGATGAACAAGCACTGCAGTTGAGGTTATCTGTATGAAAACGTGAGGCAATTTGAGGTACGTTTTAGTAAAAACAAAATAAGGAGGAACAGAACTGACATTTTGAAAATAATTTCAGCTCCAGAGGCAACATGAAAAACCCGTAGAGTTCATGAAGAACAAGAATAATAATTTTGATCATTTATGGGACAGCTGACAAACTGTATTATAGTTGACTGTTTAAGTTCTATTTGACTTTGGTAAAATAGTTATGTTGTTCGTGTGCGTGCGTGCGTGCGTGCGTCGCACGTCATTTTTAAGTAGAATGTTCCGTAAATTAAACTTTCAAAAACGGCATAAAGCATGCTACGCGGAGACCTGCTCATTGCTAATATAACTGCAATAAGTTAATGTTTGGAGAGAAAAAAGTAGAGATGTAGAGATATGAATATGACTTTATGTTGCGCAGAATGCGTGTGACCTCAAACAACCCAACTCGTTCGTCACCCCCCCCCCCACCTTACAGTATTTATTGCATTTTCGGGGTTTTATAATATTCATTTTCGGGGACAATCTGCCGGTGTAACGTTTATTTGTGACCCCCATCGGAAAGTGACCCCGGTCATTATTCGCTGTAAAAATGTGACTCCCCTCTGTAAATTATAGACACCTTCGTAGGAAAGTGCCCCCCCCCCCACTTCAAGATCATATCTTGACATTATTTAAGTTCATTTATGACCACATACTCAAACCTGGCATATGTTATGACCACCCTTGGTCAGCTGCATGTAGTCAGTGGCGTAGCTACCGTTAGGCCTGGACACATAATTTCCACAAGCATAGTGAAATTAATTAATTTTGTCTCGCAATGTATGCCCAAATATACGTACCAAAACGCACCACATACATTCTACAGCTTAAACATTTTCCCGGACCCTTTTCAGCCTGCACACCGGAATGACTAGCTACGCCCTTAGAAGTTATCTGTCCCTGCAGTATATGTGATTTATAGGTAATTCTGTGCTAAAATATACCCAGGGCAGGGCCCGACGGCCGCGTAGGGTACGGTACCCTAGTACATTAAAAGACGTATAGGGGTGTGGTACAGCGACAATATAATGATCTGGTTGTACCCAGGACGGACAGTGCCTCAATAGGCTGCGGAAGGGCCTAGTGGCTACCCTAGTGCTTTAATAGGCTAGCAATGGTGTGGTGGGGTACTCTGCACTTACATTGTTGGTGAAGCACCTAATGGGTACTCCAATACTTCAAGGCAATAAAGATCATGGCAGGTACCAAATGCTTCAGTAGTGTGAATGAAGGACCTGATGCGGTACCACAGTGCTTTAGTAGGCTGGGAAGGACCTGATGGGTATCCTAGTGCTACAGATGGCTATGGAATGGTTTGGTGTGGAAGGGCCTGGTGTGGTACCCCAGTATTTAAATAGACTACGGACATGCATTTATGGGGTACACCAAAACCTAAATAGGAACGGGTCTGGTGGGGGGGGGGGTAACCCAGTATTTAAATAGGATGGAGAAGGACCTGGTGGAATACTCCACTACCTAAATTGGCTGAAAAGGTCCTGATTTGGTTCCCCAGTGCTTTATTAGGCAGTCTTTAATGCTTATAGTGTTTGAGAAGGCCTGGTAAGTAGATACAGTGCATTAAGAAGAGGAAGGGTATGTGTATTTGAGTTTATTTAGGGTAGCTATCGGTTGACCACATGAGCGACGCCTACTGAAGAGACTAGTCATTTTAGGTTTTGGAGGATAGTACAATGATACAGAGACTCATTCCAGAGTATCCTCTGGTTCTAAAACGTGATATTAATGTACCACCAGTCTCTTCTCTAATATAACAAGAGATTGTATCACAGTTACTGATGTACCACACCAAAGTTTGGTCACAGAACGGTACTAATTACTCGATGGCCATAACTGAGGTGTTAATGATACGATCAGACTGTTTATCGAACTTGCCTAAGATATTATGTTACTAAACATTGTGACCATGTATGTAAAGAAGATTGAATAATAATTACTTCATTCAGAGAGCAGACATCGGGGAACATTTAACCATCCAAGGGCCATAAACCCAAGTGTTACTGAAACGATCAGACTGGTTATCGAACTTTACCAAATCACTATGCAAATACACATTGATGAGCAAGTATGAAGAAGATTGGATAATAATTCCCCAGGCTAGAGAGCGGATATAGCCCAAATCAGAAGATTTTAGCAACCCAAGGCCCATAACTCAAGTGTTACTAAGACGATCAGACTGGTTATCTAACGTATGCAAGATAGTATGACAATAATAAATGTGACCCAAGTGTGAAGAAGATTGAACAATAGTTACTCCAGTTAGAGAGCGGACAACCTTTGTTACGGACAGTCGGACGGGCGGAAAGACGGACGCAGACCATTGCTACGTGTATATCCCCCTAAATTTCTTCGAAAATACGGGGGATAATTAAGTACTGGGGCACCCCACCATGGCTTTCCTTGGTCTATCTAAGTACGTGTGGTGCACCATCAGGCCATTCACCCAGCTTAACAAATGAATGTGCCAACCAACATGGACCATCTCTAAATCTATTGAAGCACTTAGATACCCAACCGGGCCATTACTTACTCTATGTAAGTAATGGGTACTTCACCAGCTAGTCTAATTAAATACTGAGGTGCCCCACAATGCCTTCTCTAGCCTATGAAAGCAATAGTGTAATCCACTAGGACCTGCATTAAGTCTATTTAAGCACGCGCCCTGGGTTACCCCGCCAAGCCATTCCATAGTCATTATAAAATTTGGGGTACACCACCAGACCATTCCCTAGCATACTTCAGTTTTGGAGTACCACCACCAGGTCCTTGCGTTGTACTTTATCAGTATTGTGGAATCCCCACCAGGCCTTTCCATCGTCTATTAAAGTAACGGGGTAACCCACTCGGACATTCCAAAGTCTATTTAATTATTTAAACACTGGGCTTCCCCATCAGGCTCTTTCTTAGTCCATTTACGCTTATGTTCCCCACCAGACCAGGCCATTCCCCAACCTTTCTTAGTCTATTTACGCTTATGTTCCCCACCAGACCAGGCCATTCCCCAATCTTTCTTAGTCTATTTACGCTTATGTTCCCCACCAGACCAGGCCATTCCCCAACCTTTCTTAGTCTATTTACGCTTATGTTCCCCACCAGACCAGGCCATTCCCCAATCTTTCTTAGTCTATTTACGCTTATGTTCCCCACCAGACCAGGCCATTCCCCAACCTTTCTTAGTCTATTTACGCTTATGTTCCCCACCAGACCAGGCCATTCCCCAATCTTTCTTAGTCTATTTACGCTTATGTTCCCCACCAGACCAGGCCATTCCCCAACCTTTCTTAGTCTATTTACGCTTATGTTCCCCACCAGACCAGGCCATTCCCCAATCTTTCTTAGTCTATTTACGCTTATGTTCCCCACCAGACCAGGCCATTCCCCAACCTTTCTTAGTCTATATACGCTTATGTTCCCCACCAGACAGGCCATTCCCCAACATTTCTTAGTCTATATACGCTTATGTTCCCCACCAGACCAGGCCATTCCCCAACCTTTCTTAGTCTATTTACGCTTATGTTCCCCACCAGACCAGGCCATTCCCCAACCTTTCTTAGTCTATTTACGCTTATGTTCCCCACCAGACCAGGCCATTCCCCAACCTTTCTTAGTCTATATACGCTTATGTTCCCCACCAGACCAGGCCATTCCCCAACCTTTCTTAGTCTATTTACGCTTATGTTCCCCACCAGACCAGGCCATTCCCAACCTTTCTTAGTCTATATACACTATGTTCCCCACCAGACCAGGCCATTCCCCAACCTTTCTTAGTCTATTTACGCTTATGTTCCCCACCAGACCAGGCCATTCCCCAACCTATCTTAGTCTATATACGCTTATGTTCCCCACCAGACCAGGCCATTCCCCAACCTTTCTTAGTCTATTTACGCTTATATTCCCCACCAGACCAGGCCATTCCTCAACCTTTCTTAGTCTATATACGCTTATGTTCCCCACCAGACCAGGCCATTCCCCAACCTTTCTTAGTCTATATACGCTTATGTTCCCCACCAGACCAGGCCATTCCCCAACCTTTCTTAGTCTATATACGCTTATGTTCCCCACCAGACCAGGCCATTCCCCAACCTAATTTAGATATGTTGAACATATATGCTATGTGACGAACAGATGGTCGGCCGTACAGACAGTCAGACGGTCGAACGAACGAACGACCTATTACTTAAAAAATATATATCTTCTTTTGAGTGCGGAAGAGAGAAGGAATTGTGATGGGAGTCATTATTTTACAGGTGGGGTCACTTTTCTACGTCTGGGGTGGCAGGCATTTTACGACCGTCGGTCACTTTTTATTTACAGCGAATAATGACCGGGGTCACATTCCGAAGGGGGTCAGAAATAAACGTTACATCGGCCCTTGCCTTGTAGTAGCTACGTATGAATCATCGGAGTGAAGGAGCGTGCCATTTTCTGAAAATCAAGTGCTGGATGAGATGATGATCATACGATCATAATTATCTACGTAAATGTGTATTGCATGGAAATAGTCTATTTATAGGACTAGGAAATAGTCCTACTTTCGGTTTGAACGCACAACTCTTCAGCAGGTTACGTTTTTCGAAAAATAGTACAACGATTGCGAAACAAGCTTTAACAATTTACATTAACAACTCTCGTTGTCCCAGATGAAAGCGTAAATGTGGTCATTCGTGTGGTAATGTCACATGAGCTTTGTGTGGAGAAATAAAACAAATATTAAAACTTTCACCACGTTAACTTTGTTCTCTGGCTTAAACGGCGAACACATTCCTTCCTATCCAGTTAAAGTTGTAAAACTAAGCAAAAGAGCACTTTTATTATCTCCGTCTTCTGAAAAATGGTGTGTGTGTGAGGAGGGGGCGCTCCTATTGGAAAGGGGGCTTTGTGGGGGGGGGGCGCTCCTATTGGAAAGGGGGCTTCTATTATTTCTATTGTAACAAAATATTAACGTTAGCCTACTTAGTGATTGGTAAATATTGTCCCAAGCTGGGCATACAGGTTGAATACAGTGAAATCAAAATGATCACCCACAAACTGGCAATCCATATTAGACTGTCATTCTTAGATAAACACAAACTGGCAATCCATATTAGACTGTCATTCTTAGATCAATGTGTTGTTCCTATTACATGTACATGTAGGGAAAACATTGCTTCATAAAGTATTCACAACATCTTGTGAGGATAGCTTACCGTATATGTAAGCTAACATTAATATTACAACGCAGCCATCTTTCTTAGTCCCTTTCCCTCATAGAAACACCTCTTGACGCCATTACCAATACGACATACATTTACAAGGTAGTAGCCAAACCAATGTTCAAAATAAAGGCCAGAATCTCATGTAGTCCCAGTAATATATATGGAGGTGGGATAGATATGGCGACTACGTATCCACTGCATGATAGCTAAATGGCTGTTGTTTGTATGGAGATATAATAGTATATCAACCTAAATCTTTATGAAGGAAAGGGTTAAGACTTGAAAAATGTAACAGTTTAAGGCATTTAATAACATAAATATTTGTTATGTCTTATTTATAGGACTACCATCTTTCTCTGCACTGCAGTCAATTTATATTTAAGATCGCACAAAATGGTGATATCAAGTAAAACAGTCACGAGTATTAATAATATCACCAATGAGGCCCTCCCAATTGGGGAATTTATGTTCCCTTGGTCCTGGAAACATGGCATTATGATTCATTATTTCAAAATAAAAGTTGATATTATATCAATTTTCTCTAGATCTCTGAAAATAATAGACACTGTTCCCCAAATATAATTGTAGGTGTACATTTACGCTCCAACCCCCCAGAGAGAGAATTACAATTGTATTGTGTCCTCCCACGGGCCACCCTATGTGCCATTATTCCCAGGAAATATGTCGTAAAATTCCCTAAACATCATCTCCTAGGTTGCAATTGCAATGCGCGTCTCCTCCTAGGTTGAAATATTTTGTTTGTTTGTTTATTTATCGTCGCTACCGGTTGCCCATATGAGCGACGCCTCCTGAAGAGATTAGTTATTTTAGATTTTTGGAGAATAATGCATGATACAGACAGAGACCCATTCCAGAATCTCCTCTGGTTCTTTTACGTGTACGGTGTAAAGCACCGACACGAGACCATCTGAAAGACTGTTCATTTTATTAGGGTCAGACGGGGATCGAACCTGCTATCCCTGAATTACCAGTCCAGCGTGTTACCACTGGACTACAGATCCGTCCGTTAGTATTACATATTTATGTACTGTTTATTATAAATTAAAAAATCCCACATACCTGGCTATTACTGTTCCTGGATGTACTTCGTTAAAGTAGGCAACTCATTAGTCCTATAAATAAGACCTCTACATAAAAAAATGTTCTGTTATTTGAAAAATGCCTGGATAGTAAAATGTCATATTTTTCAAGTCTAAATATTTGGACTAGCAACTCATCTGCCGACAAAGAAATGAATGATGCGTGTTATATGAGATACCGTGTATATATACTAACACCAAAAAGAAACGGTGCCTTATAGGTAAAATTCTTTATGCCTTTTTAGATTTAACAATATAGGCACATTTGATATTCCGTTAAAGAGACATTACATCGCAGAAAGCAAATAAAATGCATTTTTTCACGTATAAATGCATTGCTACTACAAATTCTTCCGAAAACATTCAAACACTAACATTGTAGACCACAAACGCACTATTTATTGATTCAAACTCTCAAAAATGAAAGTAGGATTTCATATAAAGGTCATCATGCTCTTTGCATTGGCGTTTGTTTGTCACTGGAGTCAATACTAAACGCGTGATACTGTCGTCTAGAGTTAATTTAACTAATATTAGTCTACAAATAAATATGCATATGCACAAATGTGAGATATAACGGTAAATGTGTACCATAAATCGTGCCATTCAGGATACACGCGTTGTATTACGAACCTATTAACATTATTTATTTATGTCAACAAACCGCGTATACGACTTTTGTTTCTTAGTTGAGATACCATGCTTTTAAGGCAAATATTTGGAAACAAATTATACCATATAATAGAAAATTACATTCTGTAGAAATTTGCGTTTACACTGATGTTTTGTCGCTTTAAATAAAACCATTGCCAAAACAGTAACGTTAATGACTCGTATTCTTTCTTTACGGAATATCAAAGTTGCCTATATTTTTTCTAAGGCACCGTTTCTGTTGGGATTCAGTATATTTGTCACTTGTAACAATGTTTATAGGCAAGTAGTGGAGGAGCCCAACATTTTCTGAAAATGATATTGTTAGATGATGTTCTAGATATGCGTAAATTTGTGGAGAAATAAAACAAATATTAAAACTTTCACCACCAAATGTTTACGTTAACTTTGTTCTCTGGCTTAAACGGCGAACACATTCCTACCCAGTTAAAGTTGTAAAACTAAGCAAAAGAGAACTTTTATTATCTCCGTCTTCTGAAAAATGGTGTGTGTGTGGGGGGGGGCGCTCCTATTGGAAAGGGGGCTTTGTGGGGGGGGGAGGCGCTCATATTGGAAAGGGGGCTTCTATTACTATGTAACAAAATATTAACGTTAGCCTACTTAGTGATTGGTAAATATTGTCCCAAGCTGGGCATACAGGTTGATACAGTGAAATCAAATGATCACCCACAAACTGGCAATCCATATTAGACTGTCATTCTTAGATAAACACAAACTAGCAATCCATATTAGACTGTCATCTTGGATAAACACTGTCTCCCCCACCCCAGGTTGCAACCCGTGCCCCCCCCCCGTGCCCCCCGGGTTGCAACCCGTGCCCCCCGGGTTGCAACCCGTGCCCCCCCGGGTTGCAAACCCGTGCCCCCCCCGGGTTGCAACCAGTGCCCCCCGGGTTGCAACCAGTGCCCCCCCGGGTTGCAACCGTGCCCCCCCCCGGGTTGCAACATCTGTTTCGTAGATTGTAATGTGTCTCTCCTAGGCTGCGATCAGTATTGCAATGACCAATCATGCAATTTATTCATGGTCTGGTGTCCATCATTTTACCATATGCGGGTATATGACAACACCCACATATTTCAGGACCAATGTAGGAGGTCGTCGTGTACGAGTGTCACCAGTTCCAACCCGAGTGTCACCAGTTTAAACACGAGTATCACCAGTTTCCTAGCAGTTGCTATTCAATAGAATACCAGTATTATCAAAACGAAATCCATCCCTTTTAACAGTTCTTAATGTATTTGAATATTGTTGAAAAATAATATTTTGACTAGAATATTTTTTTCCATTCGACTCTCCGTAAACAATCATAAGGCAATGAAATGAATGTGCGTACATCGCTTTTATTAAAGTTGCTAGTATAAAAACCGGACACTCGCGTACATTGCAACTTCATTTTTTGGGTAAACAGGAATGCTGTCGGAACACAGCTAGATGACAAATTAAGGCTGTCTGATTAGCGCAGTGGTTAGCACGCTCGCTTCTCACCAATGCAACCCGGGTTCGGATCCTCGACCGGGAAGTATGTGAGATGGTACGGTGGTCGCCAGATCGGACAGGTGGGTTTAAACTAGACAAATTAAAAAAGTTTAAACTATTTATTTTACAACAATTGCGGAGGACACCAGAGTAAGTGGAGAAAACCCACCTGTCCGATCTAGCGACCACTGTACCATCTCAAGAGGATCGAAGCCGTGTTACATTGGCAAGCGAGCGTAGCGTGCTAACCACTGCTCTAATCGGACAAATTACTTTCAATTTAGGAAACAAAGAACAAAAAACGTTTTTTACTTCTGCATTTATTACCAAATTTCCTTTAGATTTCCGGCTCACCTATAGCCGAAACGGGATAACTACCCAACACTCAAATGTCACATACATCACAAAATTTATACGCAACTTCTTTCTATAAACTGTTCATGTTGTCCTGCAATGTCGATAATGGACACGACCATAACTTGCAAATTCAGACGGAGAAAGACGTCCAGATCTTTAAATATGTTAGTTTATACAAATTTATTTCAGCTCGATTGCGAAACAAGTTATTTCAACTTGTATAAACACTCTCGAGACCTCATTCCTAGTGGGGCTCGAACTCCGGACCTTTCGCACCTGAAGCGAACACGCATCCACTGCGCTGCGCTATCACGACATCCACATTTAAATATGTTCAAGACAAAATGTAAATTATGGATACAACAACTTTTTAATCGGTAGACACTATTCTACCAATGAAGTCTAGTAGATATATTTTCTACTGCCCCAAATCTGGGTACACGTTTCACGTAAAAATGCATTGCTATTATACTACAAATTCTTCTTAATACATTCGAACACTAACATTGAATCAATAAACAGTGTTCATGAAACTTTTATATCAGCTATAGCTCCATTTGTTTAAACCCACCGTTATTTTGCAACTTCACGATAACCTGAAATCATATACTAACCCCGTACCCGCTATTGTTTAGATCAAAATTAAATGAAATCAGAACCTTGTTTTCAGATTATACACCACTATACACAGAGGGATCTAAAGCCGGCAACAAAGTTGGCTGTGCTGCTGTAAGACAATTACATACATCTTAAATTACGGCTACCTGATCATGCGTCTATATTTTCAGCAGAAGCTATTGATTTAGCTTTAAATTTGCTGATGCATCACGTGATAGAAAGAAAACCTTATTCACAAATTGCTTATTAAGCACACAGATATTACATCGACTAAGCATGTTATATATTGCTGGATTCCAAGTCATATTGGTATTCGTGGCAATGAAATGGCTGATCAAAGTGCATAAGATGCACTTAAACTAGACTGTAAAAATTCTAAATTACATGTACCATACACTGATGCTAGGCAATCAATTCTTTCTTACATTACTTCAAAATGGCAAACAACTTGGAATAACATACAATTCAATAAACTACAATTAATTAAGCCAAACATTGGTAAATCATCTTTTGTTTATCACTCCAACCGTAGAGGGGAAACAGTAATGTCATGACTGAGACTTGGACATACACGTTTCACACACTCATTTCAAAGAAAGGATACACCATGGTGTATACCATGCCATTCCTCTATAAATGTTGAACACATCTTAATTCACAGTGTAGATTTAGCACTCATTTGCCAACAATATTATACAGTTAATGAAGGAGCTTTTCGACACTGTTGATTTTAAATACATTATTGCATTTTTAAAAGAATCACGTCTTTTCCATAAATTGTAAAGTTTTACTGGTTTATATACAGTTTTTACAACTGACGTTTTCATCATTTTTACAGCTTGATGAATGTTGTTGCAATTGACCTTTCGTCATTACAATTTGACTACATACAGTATGTTATTTACATATATTTATATATATTTAACTATCTTGTATACTTAACCCTGCACAATATAGCATGAACTGTGCTGATGCGCCGTTAAACCAAAATACTCACTCACGCTCTTGAATTGACGTTTGTTGTCATTGAAGTCAATACTAATCACGCGATACTTTCGTTTAGAGATAATTTAACTAAGATTAGTCTACAAATACATATGCATAGGCACACATGTGAGATATCACGGTAAATATGTACCATAACTCGTATTATTCAGGATAAACGCCTTGTATTACGCGTGAATGTCGACCATATTTACATTATTTTATAATGTCAACAAACCACGTATACGACGTTTATATATTTGTTGAAATACCAATTATACCATAATAACAAATTACATTCTACAGACATTAGCGTTTTCGCCGATGTAGTGTCGCTTTATACAAAATTATTTTAGCTCGATTGAGAAACAAGTTCTTTCAACTTATATTAATCACTCTCGAGACCTCATTCCTGATGGAATCAATCGCCACGAGGGAGAGAGAAGAGGCAACGTGGAATTTAAAATACCTAGCCAAGGACACAATCGTAACGGCTCAGATATAAGCCGAAAAAGATCCAATATGTAAAACTATTGGACTGTGTGAGGTGCGTAGTGTCGGTTACAGTACCAATATTTTACATATTGGATCCCTTCGACGGTTATATCTTACATATAACACACACTTATATAACAATATCTTACTTATTAAAACTGTTAATTTCGTACATGTACGTATAGGATTTAATATAATATTCTGGCCTTTTGAAAGCAGTCCAATAGTCTATGGTGCTCAATAGCAAACCCAGTCAGTCTTCACACTGTAAGTGTCACCACATGGGAGCCAACACACGCTATACTACACAGTTCACGGTTATAATACACTGCTCACTGCTATAATACACAGTTAACGGTTCTAATACACCGGTCACTGCTATAATACACCGCTCACTGCTAGAATACAGTTCATTGCTAGAATACACAGTTCACTGCAGGAATAAACTACACACTGCTAGAATACACAGCTCGATGCTAGAATACATCGCTCACTGCTAGAATACACAGTTCACTGATATAATAAACAGTTCACTGATATAATACACAGCCCACTGCTATAATACACAGCTCACTGCTAGAATAAACAGCTCACTGCTAGAATACACAGTTCACTGCTGGATTAAACTACCCCCTGCTGTAATACACAGCTCACTGCTATAATACACCGATCACTGCTATAATACACCGCTCACTGCTATAAAATACCACTCACTGCTAGAATACACTGTTCACTGCTAGAATACACTAATACACACAATGCTCATTGCTGCATTACACAGTCCACTGCTATTATACACAGCTCACTGCTGGAATACACACAGCTCACTGCTAGAATACACAGCTCACTGCTATAATACACAGCCCACTGCTAGAATAAACAGCTCACTGCTAGAATACACAGCTCACTGCTACAATACACCTCTCACTGCTATAATACACATCTCACTGCT
>CM026400.1:33196088-33248424 GCA_014843695.1 Archivesica marissinica | reverse complement strand
TGGTAGCAGTTTTTTTCGATTTAGAAAAGGCATATGATACCACATGGAAATATGGGATTCTCAAAGATTTACACGATTTTGGTCTGAAAGGCCACTTGCCAAATTTTATTGCCAATTTTTTATCAAATAGAAATTTTAAAGTAAGAATTGGCTCAACGCTCTCCGATACATACAAACAAGAGCAAGGGGTGCCTCAATGTAGTATTTTATCCCCAACACTTTTTAATATTAAAATTAATAGCATTGTGAAATGTTTAAACGAAACAGATTGCTCCTTATATGTAGATGATTTTGTAATGTTCTACAAATCTAAAAATATGGAAACCATTGAACAAAAACTCCAACACTGTCTAAATAAACTTGAAGATTGGGCAAACAAAAATGGTTTCAAATTCTCTAAAATTAAAACTCAATGCGTACATTTCTGTCAATTGAGAGGATTACATCCAGATCCAAATTTAAAAATTTACGGTTCACAAATTCCTGTAGTAGAAGAAGTAAAATTCCTAGGACTTATATTTGACAAAAAATTAACATTCATACCTCATATAAATTATCTACGGACGAAATGTCTAAAAGCTCTAAATATTTTGAAGGTGCTCTCCAATACAAATTGGGGAAGCGATTGTCCAGTTCTTATAAATCTATACAGATCACTTATCCATTCCAAACTGGATTACGGATCCATTGTGTATGGATCGGCGAGAAAATCCTACTTGAAAAAGTTAGATACAATACATCATCAAGGTCTACGACTGGCTCTAGGAGCTTTTCGCACATCTCCCGTAGAAAGCTTATATGCTGAAACAAATGAACCCTATTTATACATACGGAGAGAGAAACTCTCGTTACAATATACAACCAAACTAGCTGCAAATCCCAAAAATCCTGCATTCAATTGCGTTTTCGAGCCTAAAAACAAAATAGTTTACGGAAACTCTCCATCTGCCATAAAACCACTAGGTCTCCGTATTAAACCATTATTAGTAGAAGCAAAAATAGATACAACAATTATACAAGAAAACAAGTTGTTAAATAAAGAACCGTGGACTTTGACTACCCCAAACATTATTTTAGATCTTCATTTGTATGAGAATAAGAAAAGTGAAACTAGTCCAGATATTTTTAAAACAAAATTTTTAGAAATAAAATCTAAATATAAAGATTATATATCCATCTACACAGATGGCTCAAAAAGACTTGAAACGGTTGCATGTGCAGCAGTTACCCATACTAAATCAAGTACTGTAAGATTACCTGATGACAGTTCAATTTTCTCTGCAGAAACACAAGCTATCGACCTAGCTCTTTCCCTTATAACTGTTAACGAAAACGACAAATTTATTATATTTTCCGATTCTTTGTCGGTTTTAACATCTCTCAAACAACCAAACCATTCCAACCCCCTAATTCAACAAATCTTTAAAAGATACATATCTATTAGCTCCTCAAAAACTGTTGTTTTTTGTTGGATTCCCAGTCATATAAACATACGAGGAAATGATGAAGCTGATTTTCTAGCAAAGTCTGCTTTAGACTTGCCAATAACAAACTCTAAAATACCGCATACGGATTTAAAATCCAATATTAGGAAATATGTCGATAGTAAATGTCAAATAAATTGGGACAAACAAGTTGGAAATAAGTTACATGAAATTAAACCCATATTTTCAAGTACATATCGTACAAAACTAAATCGAAAAGAACAAGTTCGTTTGACTCGGTGTCGTATTGGACACACTTGGATTACACATTCTTATATTTTAAATGCAGAAGAACAACCCATATGTATTCCTTGTGATGAGATATTCACAGTGAAGCACATTTTGCTCCACTGTGCCGACCTCATCTTTACAAGGAATGCATACTTTAATACAAATAGTATACAAGAATTATTCGATTCAGTACTGCCAAGTACAATATTAGGTTTTTTAAAAGAAACTCACCTTATAAATAGATTATAATGCAACTTATTGTGATTATCGAGAATATATATTATTTAAAATGTAACCTTTTAACATAGATCACGTTTTTAAACAATTTTTATTTTTACAAATGTTTTCGACGCCACATGACCTTATTAGGTTGAGGCGTCGGTAAATAAGATATCGTCAAGATATCCATTAAATAAATAAATAAATATAAATTTATATCAACTAAATATATATAAACTAAATTTGTATAAACTAAATTTATATCAACTAAATTTACATACACTAAATTTATATAAACTAAATTAAATTTGTGTAAACTAAATTTATATAAACTAAATTTAATTTACATAAACTAAATTTGTATAAACTAAATTTATATAAACTAAACTTGTATAAACTAAACTTGTATAAACTAACAGTAAAAAATTTAAAATATCATATTCATTATACTTTCAAAACATAAAAAGTACAACTACACTTTATAATTATATAAAAACTAGTTATATATTATTATTATATTTCGTCGAATGTTTGATTATTGAAATAATATATGCTTAAACTAAATACCGACGGCGTTGTTCGATTGTTTGTTTTTAGTCATGCTCGGCATAAATTACATGCTACTATACTAGCATTTTTAGTAGTACTTTCTCGTGATTGACCTTATCGAAAGCCTTACTGAAGTCTAATAGGATGAGATCTACTTGATGCTTATTGTAGACAGAGGTAACCAAGTCATTGACTAGCATTACTAGTTGGGTCACACACGACCGTTTTTCTCTAAAACCATGCTGCAAATGGTACAGAATACTGTGGTTAGTGAAGTGTTTTACTATCGAGGAGGAAACTATATGTTCTAGTACCTTGCATAGAACACATGTCGGTGAGATAGGCCTATAGTTGGCGGGGTTTGTCTTGTCCCATTTTTTGTAAATGGGAGAAATATTTGCTGACTTCCACTGGGTCGGCAGTGGTCCTTCGTTGAGGGATTTTTGGAATAAGACTTAAAGGATAGGTGAGAGTTCTTTAGACAGGGTTTTAAGTATGATTGGCTTAATTTGGTCAGGACCACTAGACTTATGAGGGTTCAGGTTATTGAGAAGTTTCTCTATGCCATTTGAACTTACTGTGATCTCATGTTTGGCGTGGATTGACCATTCAGGTTTCCATTTGTGTCCTGAATTTTCATTTTACAAATGGAGGTAAGTCTTAGTGGGGATTTGGAGCTGAAGACAGACTGAAACTATTTGTTCAGTGCTGTGGCTTTAGCAGCTTCTTCATGATGAAATTTGTTTTCATGCTTTATATCGACGAGATTATAAATATTATGATTACATTTAGATGGTAATGGATCGATTCGGCGTAATTGAACTAAGGACGACTTAAATATTGAGTAAATATGTCAAAACAGAAGCACATTGTACTTTCTAAAACTATTTATCGTTCCGTTGACCCATACACAATGGTGGCTAATTATAAAGTTTCATCAGCATTGCAGTGCCTAGCTTTCGACTCAAGTACGTCATTACTTAAGTCACGTGCTAATAGGCCTATTAATAGGATTAATAATTTCACGGGAAACCCCGCCAGTTATTGAGTTTCTGAACATATCAACACCGCCCAATTAATAGTATCGGTGTTAAAATATATTTATTTGACTGACCAGGCAAAATATATCGACGCCTGTTCCCAGGCTATCAAGGACGTACACTGTTTATCTAATGTGAAATGGTCAGCTATCTCAATAGACATAGTAAGTCTCTGAAGCGTTTCTTGTTTGTTGACTTACGTAATCCTGTACATGTCGGCACTAAACTCTGAAGGCCGTGAATTTATATTGATGTACTGCACAAGTCTGTTTGTAAAAATATGTTTCGCTAGATACTTGCTCGGCAACCTACACAACTGCCCAACAATCAGAATATTGTATGTACACATAAAATTAATCAGTTCATTACTAACTGCCAAGCTATACACATGTCTCAGCATCCTGAGGCGAGTAGCTCAGAACACAGTGCTAATATTCTACATATTGGACGTTTGAGGATAATATGTGACTCAGTTTCTATATCTCCTCAGATGTACGATATTACGTCATCAGTTTCTATATCTCCTCACGATATTACGCCATCACATTGTCAGTTTCTATATCTCCTCAGATGCACGATATTACGCCATCACGTTGTCAGTTTCTATATATCCTCAGATGCACGATATTACGCCATCACGCCATCACGTTGTCAGTTTCTATATCTCCTCAGATGCACGATATTACGCCATCACGTTGTCAGTTTCTATATCTCCTCAGATGCACGCAAATACATAAATACGGATAAATGAGGCTACGCCGTCGCGTTGTCAGTTTATCGATCTCCTAGATTGTTCCGTCCTGTTTGTGTCTATATACACACGAGCTTGTAGGCACCGATCTCCTATGTTGTTCCGTCCTGTTTCTGTCTATATACACACGAGCTTGTAGGCACCGATGTCCTAGGTTGTTCCGTCCCGTTTCTGTCTATATACACACGAGCTTGTAGGCACCGATGTCCTAGGTTGTTCCGTCCTGTTTCTGTCTATATACACACGAGCTTGTAGGCACCGATCTCCTAGGTTGTTCCGTCCTGTTTCTGTCTATATACACACGAGCTTGTAGGCACCGATCTCCTAGGTTGTTCCGTCCTGTTTCTGTCTATATACACACGAGCTTGTAGGCACCGATGCGGATGTCTGCGTCTATGATCGAAGCTTGTGAAACAATATTCATGTCGCAATGTTATAATATGTTGTCTTTTTAATAAAGTAAATATAAAATTGTTGAGAAAATCCGATCAGCCGAATTGTTGCGAACCGTGGCAGAATACTTAATTATCGGGGCGACGCAAAATACAATGTAAATGAACTTACTACATGTATATATATACCAACATTTTTTTGTCCAGCAAAATGTTTCAAAATAACATCCACAACTTTGTTTTGGTCATCACAGTTATCAGATTCTATATCTCCTTTGATGCATGAGTTTAAACCGTCCGTTGTGTGGTTTAACACGTCCGGCTTCTAGCCTGAAAGGAAATGAGCCACTTGGTGTGATCTGGAAATGTATATAATTGCTTCGGTGATTGTCCATGGTTGTCCCGAACATCGGTTATCCTTCTGTCCTTTTGTAGAATTTTAAGCGGTTCCTTCCGATATACATATGGGGTGTCTTGCCATACAAAGTCGCTTACTGTATCTATACGAACATTTTCTTGTCCAGCGAAATTATTAAAAATAGCATCCGCAACTCTGTTTTGGTCATCACAATTGCCAAGGTTTAGCTCGTGTCCCTTCCTGAGGATATTAAAGTCGGACATGTTCATCTGGCCTTCTGTTTGTGAACATCTATTCATTGCTTCCTTCATAGCTTCTAGTCCTTTGTGATGATGCGTGATATGAATCATATGATATATGATTGTGTTACCCTTTCCTCTTTACCTCAAATGAGAGCGCAAATTCACTTCGTGTTTTCGTCTTCAGAAACTGTTCGTAGTTTTCCGCGCATTTCTGTACATCATTTACACGCCTTTCATGTACTGGATCGCTGTTGAAGAAAATTACATGTTTCACAAACTCGACTATTGCATCATCACCCTCCTCCAATTGTGCAAGAAATGTTTCAATTGCATAAGAAGGGACAGCTATACCATACAGATCGACAACAGCATCTGTGCTTCTTGAAACAAAGCGATTCACATAACTGCTCATAAAGTTGATGAACAATTCGTTTCCTCTCCCAGACGCAAACCGTGCAACGTGTTGCATCGGCGTATGCGAGTATCCAAAAGGATCCAGGAAAGTAAGACTACGTATATTATTTTCCGACAGTTCATTAGGTGGATCAAACTCTTTAAACTTCCTTTGGAATATTGCAATCTGAATACTAACATCTGTTAGTCTGTGAGTTAGTCTGTGAAGCACAACATGTCCGTCAGATGTTTGGTGCTCTGAGTGCTTTGTGTCGGGAAAATACTTCTCCATAAAGTATATGAGGAGTTGTTTCACATTCGATTTGAGTTGCGTGTAATTGTCAATGTTGTTTTCTATGAAGAATAGGGAAATGGCAAAGTCTTGAAGAACAATATTGTCCATTGGGAGTACAGGTTCTGGTCTCAAGTTCATTCATTTTTTTCAAGTTCATTTTCCTGTGACTGATGGCGGCGGACCAAAGACGATATTTTCTTCTCCCAATTTTCGGCTAAGGAACTGAAGTGCTACCATTACAGCAATGAGTGGAGAACCATAGCTCTCGATAGCATCTGGCCATTCGTTCCCATAGCGGCCAGCTCCTGCAAATCCATCAATTATAACGGTTCTGTATCTATTTTCAGATTGTGTTTTGGCAATATAGGCTTGCAGATATTTTTTATACATTAATCTTTTAATATAACCGTGTGGAGTGTCCTTCGTAAAGAAATCTGACTCAAGGATTTTGCTGGCCATTTTCGGAACGTGTTATTGGATTTGTATCGCTCTCTGAAACAACAAGAAAATCATTATTACATATAAATATGTAATAGAAGGAAATAGAAGGACGATTGAATACTCGGATAGTGTATTGAGTGAATGTGTATTAATTATAAAGTGCATACTTTAGTAATTAAATGCAAACATGTTGACAATAACATGAAACCCTGCCCAGTATAATAGTATATACCACATCCCTGCTGAACATGGACTATTTCTGGATTCCAGCTCAAGCCTGTATATTGGGGGGTGTGGGTGTTTTGGGGTGTTTTGGGTGTTTTGGGGTGTTTTGGGGTGTTTTGGGTGTTTTTCTATGCGCACACCAATTTGGAACTAGTTCCCTGAAAACAATTGAAACAATTGTAATACCTATACTACGGATAGTTGTGTGTGTGGGGTGTGGGGGTTGGTAGTGGTTAACCAGTACTATGCAATGTGTGTGAGGTGCCTTGCTCAATGACAATACATACGTGGCCTGACCTAGTATCGAACCCGGGACCGTTCGATTCCAAATCCAACGCTATACCTGGACTGTACCACGGACGCTACATGCTATATTGTCAAACCCATATCTTTTTCAATTAGAAGGAACATTCCTTTTATGTTTTCCAGATAAACACCATGCCCTGAGGTTATAAAACTTTTTTCAAATCACAAACTCAAGCTCAAGTGATCTGATTGGTTGATTCTGAGTATTACTGTCGGCTGAACCAATCAGACGCTTGAGACTGAGTTTTGAGAGTGGAGAAATGTTTTTTAACCTCCAGGCCCGGATACCGGATACTGTTACTTATTGTATGGTATTTACTTCTGCTAAAACACAATATATGAATCTGTGTACAAATGTATAAAAAAGGTTCAGTAATTTTAAAGTTTAAATTTTATTTCACAACGATTGCGAAGCAAGTTTTAACAACTTATATTAATTAATCTCGTTGGCGCTGATGAAAGCGTATATGTGATCATTCATGTGGTAGGAAACAGGAGTATCCGGAGAAACCCCACTTGTCCGATCTGGCGACCACCGTACCATCTCGCATACCTCCCGGTCCGAGGATCGAACCCGGGTTACATTGGTGAGAAGCGAGCGCGCTAACCAGTGCACAACAATAATTTATGAAGTTAGTGTATCAGCTTTTTCTGTGGTTTATTATGTAAATAATTGTCAAAAACCAAATACAGCGAATTAAACAAACAACCTGACACAAAATTCTAAGAAATAAAAACAAACAACCTGACACAAAATTCTAAGAAATAAAAACAAACAACCTGACACAAAATTCTAAGAAATAAAAACAAACAACCTGACACAAAGTTCGAAGAAATAAAAACAAACAACCTGACACAAAGTTCTAAGAAATAAAAACAAACAACCTGACACAAAATTCTAAGAAATAAAAACAAACAACGACACAAAGTTCGAAGAAATAAAAACAAACAACGACACAAAGTTCGAAGAAATAAAAACAAACAACGACACAAAGTTCTAAGAAATAAAAACAAACAACTGTTTGTGGTTGGTGACACAAAGTTCGAAGAAATAAAAACAAACAACGACACAAAGTTCTGTAAACAACCTGACACAGTTGAAGAAATAAAAACAAACAACGACACAAAGTTCGAAGAAATAAAAACAAACAACGACACAAAGTTCTAAGAAATAAAAACAAACAACGACACAAAGTTCAAAGAAATAAAAATAAACCAACTTTTTTTTCTCTTAAAATTGTTATTTTAGTCTCGTTTCTCGACCATGCACATTACTTGCATCATATTTCTGGATGAGAAAAAAGATTGAGGAATATACGTTAGACGTATAACTGTTTCAGTTTTTTCAGGTACATATGTAGACAATAGTGTACGATGACCAGCGTTAAGAACTCAAGCTAGTGAATGCGGGAGCAACTGATGTGAAAGAGTTCTCTTCCTTCGAGGTATGACTGAGTATTTGCTTCAAGTGTGAAAAGGCCCGGAGTTCGTTCTCCAGCTGTTCGATTGTGTCCTTAAACAAGGCACTTAACCCTTTCCCTCATAGAAGCACCTCTTGACAACATGACCAATACGACATCAATTGACAATGTAGTAGCCAAACAAATGCTGATTATAAAGGCCAGAATCTCGCGTAGTCACAGTAATATCTATGGAGGTGGGATAGAATACTTATCCACTGTATGATAGCTAAATGGCTGTCGTTTGTTATATTATGTTATATTTAGGGTTTTACGCCTGCATCAGCACCATTTCGGGCTATATCGCCGGCGGGCAGTTTACCTAACACCTTTCATGGGCAGGCTCCAGCGGTTAACCAGTACTTGGGTGCACCAACCTCCGTAAGAAACTGCCAACATTTTCATATAAATGAGACACGGCCTGAGCGGGGCTCGAACCCGTGACCATCAGTGATGATAGGTTACAGTGGTATGCAAATCAGCGGCCTTAACCACTCGACCACGGAGGCGGACCTGTCATTTGTATGGAGATATAATAGTATATTAACCTAAATCTCTATGTAGTCCCAGTAATATCTCTGGAGGTGGGATAGATGTGACGACTACTTATTCACTGCACGATAGCTAAATGGCTGTCATTTGTATGGAGATATAATAGTATATTAACCTTAAATTCTATATAGATGTACTTTGATGAACAAGCACTGCAGTTGAGGTTATCTGTATGAAAACGTGAGGCAATTTGAGGTACGTTTTAGTAAAAACAAAATAAGGAGGAACAGAACTGACATTTTGAAAATAATTTCAGCTCCAGAGGCAACATGAAAAACCCGTAGAGTTCATGAAGAACAAGAATAATAATTTTGATCATTTATGGGACAGCTGACAAACTGTATTATAGTTGACTGTTTAAGTTCTATTTGACTTTGGTAAAATAGTTATGTTGTTCGTGTGCGTGCGTGCGTGCGTGCGTCGCACGTCATTTTTAAGTAGAATGTTCCGTAAATTAAACTTTCAAAAACGGCATAAAGCATGCTACGCGGAGACCTGCTCATTGCTAATATAACTGCAATAAGTTAATGTTTGGAGAGAAAAAAGTAGAGATGTAGAGATATGAATATGACTTTATGTTGCGCAGAATGCGTGTGACCTCAAACAACCCAACTCGTTCGTCACCCCCCCCCCCACCTTACAGTATTTATTGCATTTTCGGGGTTTTATAATATTCATTTTCGGGGACAATCTGCCGGTGTAACGTTTATTTGTGACCCCCATCGGAAAGTGACCCCGGTCATTATTCGCTGTAAAAATGTGACTCCCCTCTGTAAATTATAGACACCTTCGTAGGAAAGTGCCCCCCCCCCCACTTCAAGATCATATCTTGACATTATTTAAGTTCATTTATGACCACATACTCAAACCTGGCATATGTTATGTGGCGTAGCTACCGTTAGGCCTGGACACATAATTTCCACAAGCATAGTGAAATTAATTAATTTTGTCTCGCAATGTATGCCCAAATATACGTACCAAAACGCACCACAGACATTCTACAGCTTAAACATTTTCCCGCCTACTGAAGAGACTAGTCATTTTAGGTTTTGGAGGATAGTACAATGATACAGAGACTCATTCCAGAGTATCCTCTGGTTCTAAAACGTGATATTAATGTACCACCAGTCTCTTCTCTAATATAACAAGAGATTGTATCACAGTTACTGATGTACCACACCAAAGTTTGGTCACAGAACGGTACTAATTACTCGATGGCCATAACTGAGGTGTTAATGATACGATCAGACTGTTTATCGAACTTGCCTAAGATATTATGTTACTAAACATTGTGACCATGTATGTAAAGAAGATTGAATAATAATTACTTCATTCAGAGAGCAGACATCGGGGAACATTTAACCATCCAAGGGCCATAAACCCAAGTGTTACTGAAACGATCAGACTGGTTATCGAACTTTACCAAATCACTATGCAAATACACATTGATGAGCAAGTATGAAGAAGATTGGATAATAATTCCCCAGGCTAGAGAGCGGATATAGCCCAAATCAGAAGATTTTAGCAACCCAAGGCCCATAACTCAAGTGTTACTAAGACGATCAGACTGGTTATCTAACGTATGCAAGATAGTATGACAATAATAAATGTGACCCAAGTGTGAAGAAGATTGAACAATAGTTACTCCAGTTAGAGAGCGGACAACCTTTGTTACGGACAGTCGGACGGGCGGAAAGACGGACGCAGACCATTGCTACGTGTATATCCCCCTAAATTTCTTCGAAAATACGGGGGATAATTAAGTACTGGGGCACCCCACCATGGCTTTCCTTGGTCTATCTAAGTACGTGTGGTGCACCATCAGGCCATTCACCCAGCTTAACAAATGAATGTGCCAACCAACATGGACCATCTCTAAATCTATTGAAGCACTTAGATACCCAACCGGGCCATTACTTACTCTATGTAAGTAATGGGTACTTCACCAGCTAGTCTAATTAAATACTGAGGTGCCCCACAATGCCTTCTCTAGCCTATGAAAGCAATAGTGTAATCCACTAGGACCTGCATTAAGTCTATTTAAGCACGCGCCCTGGGTTACCCCGCCAAGCCATTCCATAGTCATTATAAAATTTGGGGTACACCACCAGACCATTCCCTAGCATACTTCAGTTTTGGAGTACCACCACCAGGTCCTTGCGTTGTACTTTATCAGTATTGTGGAATCCCCACCAGGCCTTTCCATCGTCTATTAAAGTAACGGGGTAACCCACTCGGACATTCCAAAGTCTATTTAATTATTTAAACACTGGGCTTCCCCATCAGGCTCTTTCTTAGTCCATTTACGCTTATGTTCCCCACCAGACCAGGCCATTCCCCAACCTTTCTTAGTCTATTTACGCTTATGTTCCCCACCAGACCAGGCCATTCCCCAATCTTTCTTAGTCTATTTACGCTTATGTTCCCCACCAGACCAGGCCATTCCCCAACCTTTCTTAGTCTATTTACGCTTATGTTCCCCACCAGACCAGGCCATTCCCCAATCTTTCTTAGTCTATTTACGCTTATGTTCCCCACCAGACCAGGCCATTCCCCAACCTTTCTTAGTCTATTTACGCTTATGTTCCCCACCAGACCAGGCCATTCCCCAATCTTTCTTAGTCTATTTACGCTTATGTTCCCCACCAGACCAGGCCATTCCCCAACCTTTCTTAGTCTATTTACGCTTATGTTCCCCACCAGACCAGGCCATTCCCCAATCTTTCTTAGTCTATTTACGCTTATGTTCCCCACCAGACCGGCCATTCCCCAACCTTCTTAGTCTATATACGCTTATGTTCCCCACCAGACCAGGCCATTCCCCAACATTTCTTAGTCTATATACGCTTATGTTCCCCACCAGACCAGGCCATTCCCCAACCTTTCTTAGTCTATTTACGCTTATGTTCCCCACCAGACCAGGCCATTCCCAACCTTTCTTAGTCTATTTACGCTTATGTTCCCCACCAGACCAGGCCATTCCCCAACCTTTCTTAGTCTATATACGCTTATGTTCCCCACCAGACCAGGCCATTCCCCAACCTTTCTTAGTCTATTTACGCTTATGTTCCCCACCAGACCAGGCCATTCCCAACCTTTCTTAGTCTATATACACTTATGTTCCCCACCAGACCAGGCCATTCCCCAACCTTTCTTAGTCTATTTACGCTTATGTTCCCACCAGACCAGGCCATTCCCCAACCTATCTTAGTCTATATACGCTTATGTTCCCCACCAGACCAGGCCATTCCCCAACCTTTCTTAGTCTATTTACGCTTATATTCCCCACCAGACCAGGCCATTCCTCAACCTTTCTTAGTCTATATACGCTTATGTTCCCCACCAGACCAGGCCATTCCCCAACCTTTCTTAGTCTATTTACGCTTATGTTCCCCACCAGACCAGGCCATTCCCCAACCTTTCTTAGTCTATTTACGCTTATGTTCCCCACCAGACCAGGCCATTCCCCAACCTAATTTAGATATGTTGAACATATATGCTATGTGACGAACAGATGGTCGGGCGTACAGACAGTCAGACGGACGAACGAACGAACGAACGACCTATTACTTAAAAAAAATATATCTTCTTTTGAGTGCGGAAGAGAGAAGGAATTGTGATGGGAGTCATTATTTTACAGGTGGGGTCACTTTTCTACGTCTGGGGTGGCAGGCTTTTTACGAATGTCGGTCACTTTTTATTTACAGCGAATTACGACCGGGGTCACATTCCGAAGGGGGTCAGAAATAAACGTTACACTGGCCCTTGCCTTGTAGTAGCTACGTATGAATCATCGGAGTGAAGGAGCGTGCCATCTCCTGAAAATCAAGTGCTGGATGAGATGATGATCATACGATCATAATTATCTACGTAAATGTGTATTTCATGGAAATAGTCTATTTATAGGACTAGGAAACAGTCCTACTTTCGGTTTGAACGCACAACTATTTAGCGGGTTACGTTTTTCGAAAAACAGTACAAACGATTGCGAAACAAGCTTTAACAACTTACATTAACCACTCTCGTTGTCCCAGATTAAAGCGTAAATGTGGTCATTCGTGTGGTAATGTCACATGAGGTTTGTGTGGAGAAATAAAACAAATATTAAAACTTTCACCACCAAATGTTTACGTTAACTTTGTTCTCTGGCTTAAACGGCGAACACATTCCTACCCAGTTAAAGTTGTAAAACTAAGCAAAAGAGCACTTTTATTATCTCCGTCTTCTGCAAAATGGGTGTGTGTGTGGGGAGGGGGCGCTCCTATTGGAAAGGGGGCTTTGTGGGGGGGGGGCGCTCCTATTGGAAAGGGGGCTTCTATTATTTCTATTGTAACACAATATTAACGTTAGCCTACTTAGTGATTGGTAAATATTGTCCCAAGCTGGGCATACAGGTTGAATACAGTGAAATCAAAATGATCACCCACAAACTGGCAATCCATATTAGACTGTCATTCTTAGATAAACACAAACTGGCAATCCATATTAGACTGTCATTCTTAGATCAATGTGTTGTTCCTATTACATGTACATGTAGGGAAAACATTGCTTCATAAAGTATTCACAACATCTTGTGAGGATAGCTTACCGTATATGTAAGCTAACATTAATATTACAACGCAGCCATCTTTCTTAGTCCCTTTCCCTCATAGAAACACCTCTTGACGCCATTACCAATACGACATACATTTACAAGGTAGTAGCCAAACCAATGTTCAAAATAAAGGCCAGAATCTCATGTAGTCCCAGTAATATATATGGAGGTGGGATAGATATGGCGACTACGTATCCACTGCATGATAGCTAAATGGCTGTTGTTTGTATGGAGATATAATAGTATATCAACCTAAATCTTTATGAAGGAAAGGGTTAAGACTTGAAAAATGTAACAGTTTAAGGCATTTAATAACATAAATATTTGTTATGTCTTATTTATAGGACTACCATCTTTCTCTGCACTGCAGTCAATTTATATTTAAGATCGCACAAAATGGTGATATCAAGTAAAACAGTCACGAGTATTAATAATATCACCAATGAGGCCCTCCCAATTGGGGAATTTATGTTCCCTTGGTCCTGGAAACATGGCATTATGATTCATTATTTCAAAATAAAAGTTGATATTATATCAATTTTCTCTAGATCTCTGAAAATAATAGACACTGTTCCCCAAATATAATTGTAGGTGTACATTTACGCTCCAACCCCCCAGAGAGAGAATTACAATTGTATTGTGTCCTCCCACGGGCCACCCTATGTGCCATTATTCCCAGGAAATATGTCGTAAAATTCCCTAAACATCATCTCCTAGGTTGCAATTGCAATGCGCGTCTCCTCCTAGGTTGAAATATTTTGTTTGTTTGTTTATTTATCGTCGCTACCGGTTGCCCATATGAGCGACGCCTCCTGAAGAGATTAGTTATTTTAGATTTTTGGAGAATAATGCATGATACAGACAGAGACCCATTCCAGAATCTCCTCTGGTTCTTTTACGTGTACGGTGTAAAGCACCGACACGAGACCATCTGAAAGACTGTTCATTTTATTAGGGTCAGACGGGGATCGAACCTGCTATCCCTGAATTACCAGTCCAGCGTGTTACCACTGGACTACAGATCCGTCCGTTAGTATTACATATTTATGTACTGTTTATTATAAATTAAAAAATCCCACATACCTGGCTATTACTGTTCCTGGATGTACTTCGTTAAAGTAGGCAACTCATTAGTCCTATAAATAAGACCTCTACATAAAAAAATGTTCTGTTATTTGAAAAATGCCTGGATAGTAAAATGTCATATTTTTCAAGTCTAAATATTTGGACTAGCAACTCATCTGCCGACAAAGAAATGAATGATGCGTGTTATATGAGATACCGTGTATATATACTAACACCAAAAAGAAACGGTGCCTTATAGGTAAAATTCTTTATGCCTTTTTAGATTTAACAATATAGGCACATTTGATATTCCGTTAAAGAGACATTACATCGCAGAAAGCAAATAAAATGCATTTTTTCACGTATAAATGCATTGCTACTACAAATTCTTCCGAAAACATTCAAACACTAACATTGTAGACCACAAACGCACTATTTATTGATTCAAACTCTCAAAAATGAAAGTAGGATTTCATATAAAGGTCATCATGCTCTTTGCATTGGCGTTTGTTTGTCACTGGAGTCAATACTAAACGCGTGATACTGTCGTCTAGAGTTAATTTAACTAATATTAGTCTACAAATAAATATGCATATGCACAAATGTGAGATATAACGGTAAATGTGTACCATAAATCGTGCCATTCAGGATACACGCGTTGTATTACGAACCTATTAACATTATTTATTTATGTCAACAAACCGCGTATACGACTTTTGTTTCTTAGTTGAGATACCATGCTTTTAAGGCAAATATTTGGAAACAAATTATACCATATAATAGAAAATTACATTCTGTAGAAATTTGCGTTTACACTGATGTTTTGTCGCTTTAAATAAAACCATTGCCAAAACAGTAACGTTAATGACTCGTATTCTTTCTTTACGGAATATCAAAGTTGCCTATATTTTTTCTAAGGCACCGTTTCTGTTGGGATTCAGTATATTTGTCACTTGTAACAATGTTTATAGGCAAGTAGTGGAGGAGCCCAACATTTTCTGAAAATGATATTGTTAGATGATGTTCTAGATATGCGTAAATTTGTGGAGAAATAAAACAAATATTAAAACTTTCACCACCAAATGTTTACGTTAACTTTGTTCTCTGGCTTAAACGGCGAACACATTCCTACCCAGTTAAAGTTGTAAAACTAAGCAAAAGAGAACTTTTATTATCTCCGTCTTCTGAAAAATGGTGTGTGTGTGTGGGGGGGGGGGGGCGCTCCTATTGGAAAGGGGGCTTTGTGGGGGGGGGAGGCGCTCATATTGGAAAGGGGGCTTCTATTATTGTAACAAAATATTAACGTTAGCCTACTTAGTGATTGGTAAATATTGTCCCAAGCTGGGCATACAGGTTGAATACAGTGAAATCAAAATGATCACCCACAAACTGGCAATCCATATTAGACTGTCATTCTTAGATAAACACAAACTAGCAATCCATATTAGACTGTCATTCTTGGATAAACACTGTCTCCCCCACCCCAGGTTGCAACCCGTGCCCCCCCCCCGTGCCCCCCGGGTTGCAACCCGTGCCCCCCGGGTTGCAACCCGTGCCCCCCCGGGTTGCAACCCGTGCCCCCCCCGGGTTGCAACCAGTGCCCCCCGGGTTGCAACCAGTGCCCCCCCGGGTTGCAACCGTGCCCCCCCCCGGGTTGCAACATCTGTTTCGTAGATTGTAATGTGTCTCTCCTAGGCTGCGATCAGTATTGCAATGACCAATCATGCAATTTATTCATGGTCTGGTGTCCATCATTTTACCATATGCGGGTATATGACAACACCCACATATTTCAGGACCAATGTAGGAGGTCGTCGTGTACGAGTGTCACCAGTTCCAACCCGAGTGTCACCAGTTTAAACACGAGTATCACCAGTTTCCTAGCAGTTGCTATTCAATAGAATACCAGTATTATCAAAACGAAATCCATCCCTTTTAACAGTTCTTAATGTATTTGAATATTGTTGAAAAATAATATTTTGACTAGAATATTTTTTTCCATTCGACTCTCCGTAAACAATCATAAGGCAATGAAATGAATGTGCGTACATCGCTTTTATTAAAGTTGCTAGTATAAAAACCGGACACTCGCGTACATTGCAACTTCATTTTTTGGGTAAACAGGAATGCTGTCGGAACACAGCTAGATGACAAATTAAGGCTGTCTGATTAGCGCAGTGGTTAGCACGCTCGCTTCTCACCAATGCAACCCGGGTTCGGATCCTCGACCGGGAAGTATGTGAGATGGTACGGTGGTCGCCAGATCGGACAGGTGGGTTTAAACTAGACAAATTAAAAAAGTTTAAACTATTTATTTTACAACAATTGCGGAGGACACCAGAGTAAGTGGAGAAAACCCACCTGTCCGATCTAGCGACCACTGTACCATCTCAAGAGGATCGAAGCCGTGTTACATTGGCAAGCGAGCGTAGCGTGCTAACCACTGCTCTAATCGGACAAATTACTTTCAATTTAGGAAACAAAGAACAAAAAACGTTTTTTACTTCTGCATTTATTACCAAATTTCCTTTAGATTTCCGGCTCACCTATAGCCGAAACGGGATAACTACCCAACACTCAAATGTCACATACATCACAAAATTTATACGCAACTTCTTTCTATAAACTGTTCATGTTGTCCTGCAATGTCGATAATGGACACGACCATAACTTGCAAATTCAGACGGAGAAAGACGTCCAGATCTTTAAATATGTTAGTTTATACAAATTTATTTCAGCTCGATTGCGAAACAAGTTATTTCAACTTGTATAAACACTCTCGAGACCTCATTCCTAGTGGGGCTCGAACTCCGGACCTTTCGCACCTGAAGCGAACACGCATCCACTGCGCTGCGCTATCACGACATCCACATTTAAATATGTTCAAGACAAAATGTAAATTATGGATACAACAACTTTTTAATCGGTAGACACTATTCTACCAATGAAGTCTAGTAGATATATTTTCTACTGCCCCAAATCTGGGTACACGTTTCACGTAAAAATGCATTGCTATTATACTACAAATTCTTCTTAATACATTCGAACACTAACATTGAATCAATAAACAGTGTTCATGAAACTTTTATATCAGCTATAGCTCCATTTGTTTAAACCCACCGTTATTTTGCAACTTCACGATAACCTGAAATCATATACTAACCCCGTACCCGCTATTGTTTAGATCAAAATTAAATGAAATCAGAACCTTGTTTTCAGATTATACACCACTATACACAGAGGGATCTAAAGCCGGCAACAAAGTTGGCTGTGCTGCTGTAAGACAATTACATACATCTTAAATTACGGCTACCTGATCATGCGTCTATATTTTCAGCAGAAGCTATTGATTTAGCTTTAAATTTGCTGATGCATCACGTGATAGAAAGAAAACCTTATTCACAAATTGCTTATTAAGCACACAGATATTACATCGACTAAGCATGTTATATATTGCTGGATTCCAAGTCATATTGGTATTCGTGGCAATGAAATGGCTGATCAAAGTGCATAAGATGCACTTAAACTAGACTGTAAAAATTCTAAATTACATGTACCATACACTGATGCTAGGCAATCAATTCTTTCTTACATTACTTCAAAATGGCAAACAACTTGGAATAACATACAATTCAATAAACTACAATTAATTAAGCCAAACATTGGTAAATCATCTTTTGTTTATCACTCCAACCGTAGAGGGGAAACAGTAATGTCATGACTGAGACTTGGACATACACGTTTCACACACTCATTTCAAAGAAAGGATACACCATGGTGTATACCATGCCATTCCTCTATAAATGTTGAACACATCTTAATTCACAGTGTAGATTTAGCACTCATTTGCCAACAATATTATACAGTTAATGAAGGAGCTTTTCGACACTGTTGATTTTAAATACATTATTGCATTTTTAAAAGAATCACGTCTTTTCCATAAATTGTAAAGTTTTACTGGTTTATATACAGTTTTTACAACTGACGTTTTCATCATTTTTACAGCTTGATGAATGTTGTTGCAATTGACCTTTCGTCATTACAATTTGACTACATACAGTATGTTATTTACATATATTTATATATATTTAACTATCTTGTATACTTAACCCTGCACAATATAGCATGAACTGTGCTGATGCGCCGTTAAACCAAAATACTCACTCACGCTCTTGAATTGACGTTTGTTGTCATTGAAGTCAATACTAATCACGCGATACTTTCGTTTAGAGATAATTTAACTAAGATTAGTCTACAAATACATATGCATAGGCACACATGTGAGATATCACGGTAAATATGTACCATAACTCGTATTATTCAGGATAAACGCCTTGTATTACGCGTGAATGTCGACCATATTTACATTATTTTATAATGTCAACAAACCACGTATACGACGTTTATATATTTGTTGAAATACCAATTATACCATAATAACAAATTACATTCTACAGACATTAGCGTTTTCGCCGATGTAGTGTCGCTTTATACAAAATTATTTTAGCTCGATTGAGAAACAAGTTCTTTCAACTTATATTAATCACTCTCGAGACCTCATTCCTGATGGAATCAATCGCCACGAGGGAGAGAGAAGAGGCAACGTGGAATTTAAAATACCTAGCCAAGGACACAATCGTAACGGCTCAGATATAAGCCGAAAAAGATCCAATATGTAAAACTATTGGACTGTGTGAGGTGCGTAGTGTCGGTTACAGTACCAATATTTTACATATTGGATCCCTTCGACGGTTATATCTTACATATAACACACACTTATATAACAATATCTTACTTATTAAAACTGTTAATTTCGTACATGTACGTATAGGATTTAATATAATATTCTGGCCTTTTGAAAGCAGTCCAATAGTCTATGGTGCTCAATAGCAAACCCAGTCAGTCTTCACACTGTAAGTGTCACCACATGGGAGCCAACACACGCTATACTACACAGTTCACGGTTATAATACACTGCTCACTGCTATAATACACAGTTAACGGTTCTAATACACCGGTCACTGCTATAATACACCGCTCACTGCTAGAATACAGTTCATTGCTAGAATACACAGTTCACTGCAGGAATAAACTACACACTGCTAGAATACACAGCTCGATGCTAGAATACATCGCTCACTGCTAGAATACACAGTTCACTGATATAATAAACAGTTCACTGATATAATACACAGCCCACTGCTATAATACACAGCTCACTGCTAGAATAAACAGCTCACTGCTAGAATACACAGTTCACTGCTGGATTAAACTACCCCCTGCTGTAATACACAGCTCACTGCTATAATACACCGATCACTGCTATAATACACCGCTCACTGCTATAAAATACCACTCACTGCTAGAATACACTGTTCACTGCTAGAATACACTAATACACACAATGCTCATTGCTGCATTACACAGTCCACTGCTATTATACACAGCTCACTGCTGGAATACACACAGCTCACTGCTAGAATACACAGCTCACTGCTATAATACACAGCCCACTGCTAGAATAAACAGCTCACTGCTAGAATACACAGCTCACTGCTACAATACACCTCTCACTGCTATAATACACATCTCACTGCTATAATACATCGCTCACTGCTATAATAAACCTCTCATTGCTATAATACAGTTCACTGCTATAATAGAGCGCTCACTGCTATAAAACACCACTCACTTCAATAATACACCACTCACTGCTAGAATACACCGTTCACTGCTAGAATACACTAATACACACAATGCTCATTGCTGTATTACACTACCCACTGCTATTATACACAGCTCACTGCTGGAATACACACAGCTCACTGCTAGAATACACAGCTCACTGCTAGAATACACTACTGTACACTGCTAGAATACACTGCTCACTGCTGGAATACACTACCCACTGCTATAAGACACAGCTCACTGCTGTATTACACTACCCACGGCTATAATACACAGCTCACTGCTGGAATACACACAGCTCACTGCTGTATTAAACTACCCACTGCTGGAATACACAGCTCACTGCTAGAATACACTGCTCATTGCTGGAATACACAGCGCACTGCTGGAATACACTGCTCACTGCTAGAATAGTCCGCTCATTGCTGGATTACACTACCCACTGCTATAATACACCGCTCACTGCTATAATACACCACTCACTGCTATAATACACTGCTCACTGCTATAATACACCGCTCACTGCTAGAATACACTGATCACTGCTATAATACACCGCTCACTGCTAGAATACACAGCTCATTGCTGTAATACACAGCCCACTTCTATAATACACAGCCCACTGCTATAATACACAGCTCACTGCTGTAAAACACCGCTCACAGCTGGATCACACTACACACTTGCTGTATTACACTACCCACTGCTGGAATACACAGCTCACTGCTATAATACTCAGCTCACTGCTATAATACACCGCTCACTGCTAGAATACACCACTCACTGCTAGAATACACAGCACACTGCTGGATTACACTACCCACTGCTATAATACACAGCTCACTGCTGGATTACACTACCCACTACTAGAATACACCACTCACTGCTAGATTACACTACCCACTGCTATAATACACAGCTCACTGCTGGATTACACTACCACTGCTATAATACACCACTCACTGCTAGATTACACTACCCACTGCTATAATACACAGCTCACTGCTAGATTACACTACCCACTGCTATAATACACCACTCACTGCTAGATTACACTACCCACTGCTATAATACACCACTCACTGCTAGATTACACTACCCACTGCTATAATACACAGCTCACTGCTAGATTACACTACCCACTGCTATAATACACAGCTCACTGCTAGATTACACTACCCACTGCTATAATACACAGCTCACTGCTGGATTACACTACCCACTACTAGAATACACCACTCACTGCTAGATTACACTACCCACAGCTATAATATACAGCTCACTGCTAGATTACACTACCCACTGCTATAATACACCACTCACTGCCAGATTACACTACCCACTGCTATAATACACAGCTCACTGCTGGATTACACTACCCACTACTAGAATACACCACTCACTGCTAGATTACACTACCCACTGCTATAATGCACAGCTCACTGCTAGATGACACTACCCACTGCTATAATACACCACTCATTGCCAGATTACACTACGCACTGCTATAATACACAGCTCACTGCTGGATTACACTACCCACTACTAGAATACACCACTCACTGCTAGATTACACTACCCACTGCTATAATGCACAGCTCACTGCTAGATGACACTACCCACTGCTATAATACACCACTCATTGCCAGATTACACTACGCACTGCTATTTCAAAATAAAAGTTGATATTATATCAATTTTCTTTAGATCACTGTTCCCCAAATATAATTGTAAGTGTACATTTACGCTCCAAACCACCAGAGAGAATTACAATTGTATTGTGTCCTCCCATGTGCCATTATTCCCAGGAAATATGTCGTAAAATTCCCTAAACATCATCTCCTAGGTTGCAATTGCAACGCGTGTCTCCTCCTAGGTTGAAATATTTTGTTTGTTTTTTTACGTTTATTTATCGTCGCTACCGGTTGCCCATATGAGCGACGCCTCCTGAAGAGATAGTTATTTTAGATTTTTGGAGGATAGTGCATGATACAGACAGAGACCCATTCCAGAATCTCCTCTGGTTCTTTTACGTGCACGGTGTAAAGCACCGACACGAGACCTCGGTTTAACGTCCCATCTGAAAGTCTGTTAATTTTATTAGGGTCAGACGGGGGATCGAACCTGCGATCCCTGGATTACCAGTCCATCGTGTTACCACTGGACTACAGATCCGTCTGTTAGTATTACATATTGATGTACTGTTTATTATAAATTAAAAAATCCCACATACCTGGCTACTACTGTTCCTGGATGTACTTCGTTAAAGTAGGCAACGCATTAGTCCTATAAATAAGACCTCTACATAAAAAAATGTTCTGTTATTTGAAAAATGCCTGGATAGTAAAATGTCATATTTTTCAAGTCTAAATATTTGGACTAGCAACTCATCTGACGACAAAGAAATGAATGATGCGTGTTATATGAGATAACGTGTATATATACTAACACCAAACAGAAACAGTGCCTTATAGGTAAAATTCTTTATGCCTTTTTAGATTAACAATATAGGCACATTTGATATTCCGTTAAAGCGACATTACATCGCAGAAAGCAAATAAAATGCATTTTTTCACGTATCAATGCATTGCTACTACAAATTCTTCCGAAAACATTCAAACACTAACATTGAATCAATAAATAGTGCGTTTGTGGTCTACAAACTCTCAAAAATGAAAGTAGGATTTCATATAAAGGTCATCATGCTCTTTGCATTGGCGTTTGTTTGTCACTGGAGTCAATACTAAACGCGTGATACTGTCGTCTAGAGTTAATTTAACTAATATTAGTCTACAAATAAATATGCATATGCACAAATGTGAGATATAACGGTAAATGTGTACCATAAATCGTGCCATTCAGGATACACGCGTTGTATTACGAACCTATTAACATTATTTAGTTATGTCAACAAACCGCGTATACGACTTTTGTTTCTTAGTTGAGATACCATGCTTTTAAGGCAACTATTTGGAAACAAATTATACCATATAATAGAAAATTACATTCTGTAGAAATTTGCGTTTTCACTGATGTTTTGTCGCTTTAAAACATTGCCAAAACAGTAATGTTAATGACTCGTATTCTTTCTTTACGGAATTTCAAAGTTGCCTATATTTTTTTCTAAGGCACCGTTTCTGTTGGGATTCAGTATATTTGTCGCCTATAAACATTTTACAAGTAAGTATTTTCCCAAAATTTGAATCATCGGAGTGGAGGAGCGCGACATTTTCTGAAAATATATTGTTAGATGATGTTCTAGATAGGCGTAATGTGTATTTCATGGAAATAGTCTATTTATAGGACTAGGAAATAGTCCTACTTTCGGTTTGAACGCACAACTCTTTAGCGGGTTACGTTTTTCGAAAAATAGTACAACGATTGCGAAACAAGCTTTAACAACTTACATTAACCACTCTCGTTGTCCCAGATGAAAGCGTAAATTCGTGTGGTAATGTCACATGAGCTTTGTGTGGAGAAATAAAACAAATATTAAAACTTTCACCACCAAATGTTTACGTTAACTTTGTTCTCTGGCTTAAACGGCGAACACATTCCTACCCAGTTAAAGTTGTAAAACTAAGCAAAAGAGCACTTTTATTATCTCCGTCTTCTGAAAAATAGTGTGTGTGTGGGGAGGGGGGGCGCTCCTATTGGAAAGGGGGCTTTGTGGGGGAGGCGCTCCTATTGTCCCAAGCTGGGCATACAGGTTGAATACAGTGAAATCAAAATGATCACCCACAAACTGGCAATCCATATTAGACTGTCATTCTTAGATAAACTCAAACTGGCAATCCATATTAGACTGTCATTCTTAGATAAACACAAACTGGCAATCCACATTAGACTGTCATTCTTAGATAAACACAAACTGGCAATCCATATTAGACTGTCATTCTTAGATCAATTTGTTGTTCCTATTACATGTACATGTAGGGCAAACATTGCTTCATAAAGTATTCACAACATCTTGTGACGATAGCTTACCGTATATGTAAGCTAACATTAATATTACAACGCAGCCATCTTTCTTAGTCCCTTTCCCTCAAAGAAACACCTCTTGACGCCATTACCAATACGACATACATTTACAAGGTAGTAGCCAAACCAATGTTCAAAATAAAGGCCAGAATCTCATGTAGTCCCAGTAATATCTATGGAGGTGGGATAGATATGGCAATACTTATCCACTGCATGATAAGTAAATGGCTGTCGTTTGTATGGACATATAATAGTATATCAACCTAAATCTCTATGAAGGAAAGGGTTAAGACTTGAAAAATGTAACAGTTTAGGCATTTAATAACAGAAATCTTGTTTATGTCTTATTTATAGGACTACCATCTTTTCTGCACTGCAGTCAATTTATATGTAAGATCGCACAAAATGGTGATATCAAGTAAAACAGTCATGATTATTAATAATATCACCAATGAGGCCCTCCCAATTGGGGAATTTATGTTCCCTTGGTCCTGGAAACATGGCATTATGATTCATTATTTCAAAATAAAAGTTGATATTATATCAATTTTCTTTAGATCTCTGAAAATAATAGACACTGTTCCCCAAATATAATTGTAAGTGTACTTTTACGCTCCAAACCCCCAGAGAGAATTACAATTGTATTGTTTCCTCCCACGGGGCACCTTTGTCCGATAAATAAAATCTCTACATAAAACAGTTTCTGTTATTATATAGTAAAATGTCACATTTTTCAAGTCTAAATATTTGGACGTGAGAATTACAATTGTATTGTGTCCTCCCATGTCCCTCCTATGTGCCATTATTCCCAGGAAATATGTCGTAAAATTCCCTAAACATCATCTCCTAGGTTGCAATTGCAACGCGTGTCTCCTCCTAGGTTGAAATATTTTGTTTGTTTTTTTACGTTTATTTATCGTCGCTACCGGTTGCCCATATGAGCGACGCCTCCTGAAGAGATAGTTATTTTAGATTTTTGGAGGATAGTGCATGATACAGACAGAGACCCATTCCAGAATCTCCTCTGGTTCTTTTACGTTCACGGTGTAAAGCACCGACACGAGACCTCGGTTTAACGTCCCATCTGAAAGACTGTTAATTGTATTAGGGTCAGACGGGGGATCGAACCTGCGATCCCTGGATTACCAGTCCATCGTGTTACCACTGGACTACAGATCCGTCTGTTAGTATTACATATTGATGTACTGTTTATTACAAATTAAAAAATCCCACATACCTGGCTATTATTGTTCCTGGATGTACTTCGTTAAAGTAGGCAACTCATTAGTCCTTTAAATAAGACCTCTACATAAAAAAATGTTCTGTTATTTGAAAAATGCCTGGATAGTAAAATGTCATATTTTTCAAGTCTAAATATTTGGACTAGCAACTCATCTGACGACAAAGAAATGAATGCTGCGTGTTATATGAGATAACGTGTATATATACTAACACCAAAAAGAAACAGTGCCTTATAGGTAAAATTTGTTATGCCTTTTTAGATTAACAATATAGGCACATTTGATATTCCGTTAAAGCGACATTACATCGCAGAAAGCAAATCAAATGCATTTGTTCACGTATCAATGCATTGCTACTACAAATTCTTCCGAAAACATTCAAACACTAACATTGAATCAATAAATAGTGCGTTTGTGGTCTACAAACTCTCAAAAATGAAAGTAGGATTTCATATATAGGTCATCATGCTCTTTGCATAAACATTTTACAAGTAAGTATTTTCCAAAAATATGAATCATCGGAGTGGAGGAGCGCGACATTTTCTGGAAAATATATTGTTGGATGATGTTCTAGATATGCGTAAATGTGTATTTCATGGAAATAGTCTATTTATAGGACTAGGAAATAGTCCTACTTTCGGTTTGAACGCACAACTCATTAGCGGGTTACGTTTTTCGAAAAATAGTACAACGATTGCGAAACAAGCTTTAACAACTTACATTAACCACTCTCGTTGTTCCAGATGAAAGCGTAAATGTGGTCATTCGTGTGGTAATGTCACATGAGGTTTGTGTGGAGAAATAAAACAAATATTAAAACTTTCACCACGTTAACTTTGTTCTCTGGCTTAAACGGCGAACACATTCCTACCCAGTGTGTGTGTGAGGAGGGGGCGCTCCTATTGGAAAGGGGGCTTTGTGGGGGGGGAGGCGCTCCTATTGGAAAGGGGGCTTTGTGGGGGGGGGGCGCTCCTATTGGAAAGGGGGGGGCTTCTATTATTTCTATTGTAACACAATATTAACGTTAGCCTACTTAGTGATTGGTAAATATTGTCCCAAGCTGGGCATACAGGTTGAAGACAGTGAAATCAAAATGATCACCCACAAACTGGCAATCCATATTAGACTGTCATTCTTAGATAAACACAAACTGGCAATCCATATTAGACTGTCATTCTTAGATCAATGTGTTGTTCCTATTACATGTAGGGCAAACATTGCTTCATAAAGTATTCACAACATCTTGTGAGGATAGCTTACCGTATATGTAAGCTAACATTAATATTACAACGCAGCCATCTTTCTTAGTCCTTTTCCCTCATAGAAACACCTCTTGACGCCATTACCAATACGACATACATTTACAAGGTAGTAGCAAAACCAATGTTCATAATAAAGGCCAGAATCTCATGTAGTCCCAGTAATATATATGGAGGTGGGATAGATATGGCGACTACGTATCCACTGCATGATAGCTAAATGGCTGTTGTTTGTATGGAGATATAATAGTATATCAACCTAAATCTCTATGAAGGAAAGGGTTAAGACTTGAAAAATGTAACAGTTTAAGGCATTTAATAACATAAATATTTGTTATGTCTTATTTATAGGACTACCATCTTTCTCTGCACTGCAGTCAATTTATATTTAAGATCGCACAAAATGGTGATATCAAGTAAAACAGTCACGAGTATTAATAATATCACCAATGAGGCCCTCCCAATTGGGGAATTTATGTTCCCTTGGTCCTGGAAACATGGCATTATGATTCATTATTTCAAAATAAAAGTTGATATTATATCAATTTTCTCTAGATCTCTGAAAATAATAGACACTGTTCCCCAAATATAATTGTAGGTGTACATTTACGCTCCAACCACCCAGAGAGAGAATTACAATTGTATTGTGTCCTCCCACGGGCCACCCTATGTGCCATTATTCCCAGGAAATATGTCGTAAAATTCCCTAAACATCATCTCCTAGGTTGCAATTGCAATGCGTGTCTCCTCCTAGGTTGAAATATTTTGTTTGTTTGTTTACGTTTATTTATCGTCGCTACCGGTTGCCCATATGAGCGACGCCTCCTGAAGAGATAGTTATTTAGATTTTTGGAGGATAGTGCATGATACAGACAGAGACCCATTCCAGAATCTCCTCTGGTTCTTTTACGTGCACGGTGTAAAGCACCGACACGAGACCTCGGTTTAACGTCCCATCTGAAAGACTGTTAATTTTATTAGGGTCAGACGGGGATCGAACCTGCGATCCATGGATTACCAGTCCAGCGTTTTACCACTGGACTACAGATCCGTCTGTTAGTATTACATATTTATGTACTGTTTATTATAAATTAAAAAATCCCACATACCTGGCTATTACTGTTCCTGGATGTACATCGTTAAAGTAGGCAACTCATTAGTCCTATAAATAAGACCTCTACATAAAAAAATGTTCTGTTATTTGAACAATGCCTGGATAGTAAAATGTCATATTTTTCAAGTCTAAATATTTGGACTAGCAACTCATCTGACGACAAAGAAATGAATGCTGCGTGTTATATGAGATAACGTGTATATATACTAACACCAAACAGAAACGGTGCCTTATAGGTAAAATTCTTTATGCCTTTTTAGATTAACAATATAGGCACATTTGATATTCCGTTAAAGCGACATTACATCACAGAAAGCAAATAAAATGCATTTTTTCACGTATTAATGCATTGCTACTACAAATTCTTCCGAAAACATTCAAACACTAACATTGAAGTTGCCTATATTTTTTTCTAAGGCACCGTTTCTGTTGGGATTCAGTATATTTGTCGCCTATAAACATTTTACAAGTAAGTATTTTCCAAAAATATGAATCATCGGAGTGGAGGAGCGCGACATTTTCTGGAAAATATATTGTTGGATGATGTTCTAGATATGCGTAAATGTGTATTTCATGGAAATAGTCTATTTATAGGACTAGGAAATAGTCCTACTTTCGGTTTGAACGCACAACTCATTAGCGGGTCACGTTTTTCGAAAAATAGTACAACGATTGCGAAACAAGCTTTAACAACTTGCATTAACCACTCTCGTTGTTCCAGATGAAAGCGTAAATGTGGTCATTCGTGTGGTAATGTCACATGAGGTTTTTGTGGTGAAATAAAACAAATATTAAAACTTTCACCACCAACTGTTTACGTTAACTTTGTTCGCTGGCTTAAACGGCGAACACATTCCTACCCAGTTAACGTTGTAAAACTAAGCAAAAGACACTTTTATTATCTCCGTCTTCTGAAAAATGGTGTGTGTGTGGGGAGCTCCTATTGGAAAGGGGGCTTTGTGGGGGAGGCGCTCCTATTGTCCCAAGCTGGGCATACAGTGAAATCAAAATGATCACCCACAAACTGGCAATCCATATTAGACTGTCATTCTTAGATAAACACAAACTGGCAATCCATATTAGACTGTCATACTTAGATAAACACAAACTGGCAATCCATATTAGACTGTCATACTTAGATAAACACAAACTAGCAATCCATATTAGATTGTCATACTTAGATAAACACAAACTAGCAATCCATATTAGACTGTCATTCTTAGATAAACACTGTCTCCTCCTAGGTTGCAACCCGTGTCTCCTCCTAGGTTGCAACCCGTGTCTCCTCATAGGTTGCAACACGTGTCTCCTCATAGGTTGCAACACGTGTCTCCTCATAGGTTGCAACCCGTGTATCCTCCTAGATTGCAACCCATATCTCCTAGGTTGCAACCCGTGTCTCCTCCTAGGTTGCAACCCGTGTCTCCTCATAGGTTGCAACCCGTGTTTCTTCATAGGTTGCAACCCGTGTCTCCTCCTAGGTTGCAACCCGTGTCTCCTCATAGGTTGCAACCCGTGTCTCCTCCTAGGTTGCAACCCGTGTCTCCTCCTAGGTTGCAACCCGTGTCTCCTCCTAGGTTGCAACCTGTGTCTCCTCCTAGGTTGCAACCTGTGTATCCTCCTAGGTTGCAACCTGTGTATCCTCCTAGGTTGCAACCTGTGTATCCTCCTAGGTTGCAACCTGTGTATCCTCCTAGGTTGCAACCTGTGTATCCTCCTAGGTTGCAACCTGTGTATCCTCCTAGGTTGCAACCTGTGTGTCCTCCTAGGTTGCAACCCGTGTATCCTCCTAGGGTTGCAACCCGTGTCTCCTCTAGGTGCAACCCGGTATCCCCTAGGTTGCAACCCGTGTCTCCTCCTAGGTTGCAACCCGATTTGGTTGCCGTGTCTCCTCCTAGGTTTGCACCCGTGTTCCTCCTAGGTTGCAACCCGTGTCCCTCCTAGGTGGAACCCGTGTCTCATCCTAGGTTGCAACCCGTGTTCTCCTATGGTTGCAACCCGTGTATCCTCATAGGTTGCACCCGTGTCTCCTCATGGTTGAGTGTCCTCATAGGTTGCAACCCGTGTCTCCTGGTTGTAACCGTGTCTCTCCTAGTTGCAACCCGTTCTCCCCTAGGTTGCAACCCGTGTCTCCTCATAGGTTGCAACCCGTGTCTCCTCATAGGTTGCAACCCGTGTCTCCTCCTAAGGTGCAACCCGTGTCTCCTCCTAGGTTGCAACCCTGTCTCCTCCTAGGTTGCAACCCGTGTCTCCTCCTAGGTTGCAACCCGTGTCTCCTCCTAGGTTGCAACCCGTGTCTCCTCCTAGGTTGCAACCCGTGTCTCCTCCTAGGTTGCAACCCGTGCCTCCTCCTAGGTTGCAACATCTGTTTCGTAGATTGTAATGTGTCTCTCCTAGGCTGCGACCAGTATTGCAATGACCAATCATGCAATTTATTCATGGTCTGGTGTCCATCATTTTACCATATGCGGGTATATGACAACACCCACAGATTTCAGGACCAATGTAGGAGGTCGTCGTGTACGAGTGTCACCAGTTCCAACCCGAGTGTCACCAGTTTAAACCCGAGTATCACCAGTTTCCTAGCAGTTGCTATTCAATAGAATACCAGTATTATCAAAACGAAATCTATCCCTTTTAACAGATCTTAATGTATTTGAATATTGTTGAAAAATAATATTTTGACTAGAATAGTTTTTTTCATTCGACTCTCCGTAAACAATCATAAGGCAATGAAATGAATGTGCGTACATCGCTTTTATTAAAGTTGCTAGTATAAAAACCGGACACTCGCGTACATTGCAACTTCATTTTTTTGGGTAAACAGGAATGCTGTCGGAACACAGCTAGATGACAAATTAAGGCTGTCCGATTAGCGCAGTGGTTAGCACGCTCGCTTCTCACCAATGCAACCCGGGTTCGGATCCTCGACCGGGAAGTATGTGAGATGGTACGGTGGTTGCCAGATCGGACAGGTGGGTTTACACCAGACAAATTCAAAAAGCTTAAACTGTATTTATTTTACAACAATTGCGGAGGACACCAGAGTACGTGGAGAAAACCCACTTGTCCGATCTGGCGACCACTGTACCATCTCGAGAGGATCGAAGTCGTGTTACATTGGCAGGCGAGCGTAGCGTGCTAACCACTGTGCTAATCGGACAAATTACTTTCAATTTAGGAAACAAAGAACAAAAAACGATTTTTACTTTTGCATTTATTACCAAATTTCCGGCTCACCTATAGCCGAAACGGGATAACTACCCAACACTCAAATGTCACATACATCACAACATTTATACGCAACTTCTTTCTATAAACTGTTCATGTTGTCCTGCAATGTCGATAATGGACATGACCATAACTTGCAAATTCAGACGGAGAAAGACGTCCAGATCTTTAAATATGTTCAAGACAAAATGTAAATTATGGATACAACTTTTTAATCGGTAGACACTATTCTACCAATGAAGTCTAGTAGATATATTTTCTACTGCCCCAAATCTGCCATCGACCTCGTTGGCCAACATTAAATGCTCAGTCAATTTGACACAGCTGCGATATTTTGTACGTTGCCGAGATACAATCGAAACCCACGAGAAGACAACACAACCTTTCAACTCTCTGCACGCTAGCCATGTAATTAATGGTTAAATACAACATGGCTCGGCATTTTGTCTGTATATGCAAATAATTCACCGCGTTTAAATCTGCATTAAAACATTGTTTAACGATTGACATAAACACGACATCATTTAACTGGAATTTTTATCGTTTTGCGACATCATTTAGGCATCTTTTTGCAATTTTTTAGATATTTTCGTCATATCAGAATCTAAATAATATTTGTATTTGCGTTATTTAAAATCGAATAAAACATGGTTTACTACACGTCAGAACTCCATACCATGTTTATTTGCCATAAATTACTGAAAGACAAATATTCTTTTTTAAATATGTCAGGGATATTCATTAGAATTGTTTTGTAGGGTTTTCAGCTGCAAATAAGAAAAACACATTAATTAATGACTTGTCTGCTGATTGTGTGATTTACGTTTACTTATCATCGCTACCGGTTACCCATATGAGCGACGCCTCCTGAAGAGATTAGTCATTTTACATTTTTGGAGGATAGTGCAATGATACAGACAGAGACCCATTCCAGAATCTCCTCTGGTTCTTTTACGTGCACAGTGTAAAGCACCGACACGAGACCTCGGTTTAACCGTCTGCTACAATTATTTTGAACTATTTATAGCATTTATTTCACCCAGCATGCAAAGAGTTCATATTGTCAAATGATGCGTATATAATGTAGATCCCGTCACACACACTATCATAATCCACCTTTGACCTCCGACGCCCACAATTTAAACGTTCTGTCAAATGACACTGATGCAATATACTGTAGATCCGGGGAAATGTCTACACACATCACTTTACCTTCGTGACCGGCTAGTGTCTTGATTGGCGCTCCTATAGGGTGTGCCCAAACCTGAAAATTAACAGCATAACAATTGCATTATATAACTGCATTATAACAGGGATCATTTTAGAGGGCAATGTGGGTGAAATAGTCGCCTTCGCCCTCTGAGGTCCCCACTTCTCTCTTTTTTAATTATTTTTTACAATTTTCATACAATAGATTTTTCAATAAGATACACTGACCCCATTATAAAGCACTCCTTCTATTCAAATGTTGTATTTAATGGTAATGTTGTGCATTTTAACCATATTTGGTTGAAATTGATTAAATAACACAATTTACGGACGTGACCGCGCGCGTTCTCACTTCGTCCAAACATTCTGACCTAGAATGAACCCTGTTATAACCACACAATATCGTATGGTCTATTTATTTAGACAGAAACATATATATTTATTTATTATTCATTTGATTTTTTATTCATTCATTATTCTCATTTGCTTTCAGATAATTTCATCTTTTTACCATTTATTATGGCGGAGAGAAGAGGCAATGTGGAATTTAAATGCCTTGCCCAATGGCACAATCATAACTGCTACAGCGGGGTGCAAACTCCGGGCCTTTCGCACCTGAAGCGAACGCATTAACACTGCGCTATCACTACTAATAAACTCATAACATATGCGTACAATTTTAAAGGGCCATAATCCAGTAATTACTTAAACTTGGTGTATGGTTTTTGCACACTGCACTCAACACATTTTATTCATATGCCAAGTTACATTGTAGTCGGTAAATCCCGTACTTACTTTTTCAGATATTCTCTGGACAAAAATACGTTGCAAAATATAGTAAAGGGGAGATAATTCAGTTATCACTGGAGGTAGAATTATGGTTCTTGAGAAACTGTACATTGTCATCCCTCTATATTACAGGGTAATTTTTAGTATAATTTTATATACAGTCAAACCTGTCTTAAGCAGCCAGGCAAGGGAATCACAGAAAGTGGATGCTAAGCACAGTTGGCTGCTTAATAGAGGGCATATGTAAAATAAAACAACATATTTGGAATTGTGAAACCGGCTGCTTAATACAGATTGGCTGCTTAATAGAGGGCATATGTAAAATAAAACAACATATTTGGAATCTTGAAACTCGCTGCTTAATACAGGTTGGCTGCTTAATAGAGGTGACCACTGACACAGGGTTGTAATCACTGCACCTGTGATCATCTGCTTGAGTTGTTGTTTAATCCATATATAAATATATATATTTAGGTATATTTAACGTCGCTACCAGTTGCCCATTTGAGCTGACGGGCAGTTTACCGAACAACACCTTTCATGGGCAGGCTCCAGCGGTTAACCTGTACTTGGTGCACCAACTTCTGTAAGAAACTACCAAATTCTTCATATAAAGAGACACAGTCTGAGCGGGGCTCGAACCCGTGACCATCAGTGATGATAGGTTACAGTGGTATACAAGTCAGCGACCTTAAGGCTTAGCCACTCGACCACGGAGAAGGACTAATCTATTTTTAGCATTGAGAGAGCTAGTTGTAGTAAGCCAATAGAATGAAGCCTTGAGATCATGTGACATGTATGCCACATCTTTATTTCCTCCATTTCTGAAGAGTATAATATGACATTCAAAACGCATTAAAAAACATCAGGACATTACAAACATAAAATGATGCAACACATACAAAATGGTATCAAATTTTTAAAACATGGTCTTTCGGAAGACATCCTTATTAAATGCGCACAACACCAAGTTCATAGTGTGGACATACAAAATGGTATCAAATTTTTAAAACATGGTCTTTCGGAAGACATCCTTATTAAATGCGCACAACACCAAGTTCATAGTGTGGACATACAAAATGGTATCAAATTTTTAAAACATGGTGTTTCGAAAGACATCCATTATTAAATGCGCACAACACCAAGTTCATAGTGTGGACATACAAAATGGTAGCCAATTTTTAAAACATGGTGTTTCGAAAGACATCCATTATTAAATGCGCACAACACCAAGTTCATAGTGTGGACATACAAAATGGTATCAAAATTTTAAAACATGGTGTTTCGAAAGACATCCATTATTAAATGCGCACAACACCAAGTTCATAGTGTGGACATACAAAATGGTATCAAAATGTTAAAACATGGTCTTTCGGAATACATCCATTATTAAATGAGCACAACACCAAGTTCATAGTGACGGGAGATATGGCCTATTATAAAGCACTCCTTCTATTCAAATGTTGTATTTAATGGTTGTACTGTGCAATTTAACCCTATTTTGCAGAAGTATATTAAAGAACACCATTTAAGGAAGCAATCACGTGCTTTCTCACTTCTCCCAAAAATTCTGAACTAGAATGAACCTGAGTAGATATACAATGGTTTATAATACATTTTATTTCGAATGAGTAGATTTTCCTTTCCAACACTGACAATGTAGTGCAATTTCGTGTTGAAATTCTCGCCCTGTCGCTTCCAAGAATCATGGTGGAGTGTTGTTCATTTATTCTGTATATCTCTTTTCTCCTTCTCTATGTTCATTTACTTTTTGTTTATCATCTTCTAATTGTTGTTTCGCTTTCATTTAATTTTCAAAACCTTTCATGTTCTGTACTCTTAAGTATTACATATTTACATAAATATTATGAATTAAGTTTAGTAATGTTATAAGTAAGTACATATATGTTATCATTCTAAAACATTACATTTTCCCTAAAGAAAAATCATTGATTTATGAAATTGTAAACTATTATGCCATGAAATGTTTGTGTATATTATTTAGAAAGGAGAGGACAACCATAAGCTATACAGCTTTCTGTCCAATTCCTTATATCAGTTGTTGTAAATAATCATGCATTGAGAGAAAATAAATATATTTAAACTAAATAATAATATTATTATGTTATATTTCGGGTATTACACCTGCATCAGCACCATTTTGGGCTATATCGCCGGCGGGCAGTTTACCTAACAGCTCCTTTCCTGGGCAGGCACCAGCGGTTAACCAGTACTTGGGTGCACCAACCTCCGTAAGAAACTGCAAACATTTTCATATAAATGAGACACGGCCTGAGCGGGGCTCGAACCCGTGGCCATCAGTGATGATAGGTTACAGTGGTATACAAGTCAGCGACCTTACCCACTCGATCACAGACAAGGACTTTGCAAATGTTAGTCAAATCCTGATATTTTAGCACCATTGGCTGTTCCCAATTTGAATAATATTGAACTAATTATAGTCAATCGCATATACATTGTAAATACGCCACTCGACCACATAGGCGGACTAAATAATCATGAAAACGTTTACATACGTTGAAATTTGACTTTGCTGATGAGATTTTTATGAGCTGGTATTGTGTATATGCATTGCCTCTGTCGGATGTCCCAGATCTTTGCTGTGTTATCTTCACTCCCGGTAGCTAAATGGTATCTGAAGAGAAAATGTAAGAATTATTCACAACAGTGGCCATAAAGTCTCCCGATGCTTACAGTCATTGTTGATATTATAATATATGATGCATTGAATAGTACTTCATCACGTTTATTTGTGACTCCCCTAAGTTTAAAACTATATTTATTTTACAACGATTGCGAAACAAGCTACAACAGAATATTAAATCACCCTTGTTGAATCGGGTGAAAACGTATATGTGGTCATTCGTGTGTGTGTGTGTGTGTGTGTGTGAAAACTTATGGTTTTTTCTAGGGCAGAATGGCAGGGTTAGGGTTAGCCCCCCCCTCCCCCCTGCAGACCAATACAATTTAGAATTGTCTGCCATTTTCACAAATATGTACTGCCTTACTGCCTCTTTGATCAATCACCGTAATTTAGCAACGTTTTCTAGGGGCTAACCCCAAAATACCCTCATGCACCCTGCTTCTTTCCTGACCCACCCTGCCCCTTTACTGACCCACCCTTCCCACTTTACTGACCCACCCTGCCCCATTTCTGACCCACCTTGCCCCTTTACTGACCCACCCTGCCCCTTTACTGACCCACCCTGCCCTTTACTGGACCCACCCTGCCCCATTACTGACCCACCCGGCCCATTACTGACCCACCCTGCCCTTTTCTGACCCACCCTTCCCACTTTACTGACCCACCCTTCCACTTTACTGACCCACCCTTCCATACTGACCCACTGCCCATTTACTGACCACCCTGCCCCATTACTGACCACCCTGCCCCTTACTGACCCACCCTGCCCCTTTACTGACCCACCCTGCCCTTTTTTGACCCACCTGCCCTTTTTGACCCACCCTGCCCCTTTACTGACCCACCCTGCCCCATTACTGACCCACCATGCCCCTTTTGACCACCTGCCCCATTTACTGACCCACCCCCATTACTGACCCACCCTGCCCTTACTGACCACCCTGCCCCTTTTCTGACCCACCCTGCCCTTTACTGACACCCTGCCCCTTTACTGACCCACCCTGCCCCTTTACCCTGCCATTTTTTCCACTCTAGAATAAACCCTATAGCTGGAGAAAACTCATCGGTATGATATGCGACCACCATACCATCTTGCACACGTCCTGGTCCGAGGATCAACCAGGGTTGCATTGGTGAGAAGTGTGCATGCTAACCACTGCACTACCCGGACTGCACAACCGTTTTGAAGGCAGTGGCGCAGTGGTATTTGTTAGATTTGCTATTAATAAATGACTATTATAAATTTCAAGTTAGTTTCTGTTTGCTGACAAAATTAAAATCTATAGACAAAACAAATTCATTAGAATATATGACTTTATAATTAACTGTTCATAATACAGTCAAACCTCTCCAGAGCAAACACCATCCGGATACACCCATATTGGTTGTTGTAGAGAGGTTGTTCTAGGGAGGTTCAATTTTTTGAACATAGAGAATGGGGGTACAATTTTATTATACGATAGATTGAACTAAGATTGAATATCTGAGGGCGCAATGTGTTAAAATCGCCAGATTATGCAAATTTATGACAATTGTGTACATTAATGTTTTCAATACATCAAAGTCAATAAGTCTGATAAATTACGCATTTCAATTATATAAAAATTAAGGATGGCAGCGAGCAGCTATTTTGATACTTGAGTACTCGGACACAGTTCAAGAGTGCTCGGAAACGATCATTTGATTTTTGGGATCACATGTTTGATTTAACCCATTCAACACCAAGTAACTCACATGGACTGGTCCATGATATTCATAGACCAATAAATGAATCAGAAAATCACATTTGGACAAGTTCATTTATCAAAATGGGTAATTATGTCTAAAAATAGTCATATCACTGGCAAAAAGTGCAGATCCTGATGAGACGGCTCATCACGAGCCGGCTCATCTGGATCTACACTTTTTTGTAAGCCAATTTAGAGGTCTGTGGTGTTGAAAGGGTTAATTTCAGATATTTGTTAAGTATTTCGGATGAGGCTGGCATGTCTGAAAACTGATGTTAAATGATCTTATTACGGTATGTGATAAAAACATAGCAATGTAATAAAAGCTAAACCCGGGAAAATGAAAAATACTTTACGAGATAATTATTAAACAAACATATAAAGTTATAAACAGTCTCCTCTATTGACAGATAACTCATGAGGCATGTCCGTCCGTATATGGTATGCACCTGCAAAATTCCTTTTTTCTTCATCTGAAGATATCAAAAGATATACGCGGTAAAACAACCTGCCAAATTGCCAATCATGTCAAGCTGTTTATTGAAAGAATACCCGTAAACAATGATTATTTTCACACTTACGGTCCAGTCTGTCGATTATTGGCCCCCAGATATATATGGTCCAAGATTAAGATAGTTACTGTTTATTGAAAATTGAAAGGAACAATTATCAATTATTTGTGTCTGATGACACAGACGGTTTCTTTTTTCGGCAAAATATTTGTCTGTTCTTGGGAGGTTTTCTGCATTGCTGGGTGGGAAATTGACTGTCGTTGTGTGGTGTTGGGAGGTGTCGTTCATGAGAGGTGAAATTGTATTAAAACGCAACGGGTGGGAATAAAGGTGACGTTATAAAGAGGGTGTGGTGTCGCTCATGGGAGGGTGTGAGGTGACGTTTGGGGAGGTGGGACTGTAGTCAGAAAAGAGCTAAAATACAAAAGTACATCCAACCACGGAAGAATACGAAACTCCAGCAGTGGCAGAGAAAATGCCATCTTCCACTGTTTCAAGAGGAAGATGCAGTTTTCTTTCACTGAGAAAAATTCAATCATTCATTGGATAGCGTAAAAAGAAAATGTTTCCATACCCATCTGGAGCGAAGTCGACACCAAGTACAGCCTTCAGATGTCCCTCCAGAAACATTACACACCTCCCGGTCCTCAGATCCCACACTCTACCATACCCATCTAGGCCCCTGTAATACACAATACATGGAATATAGTAATACAGATCCCACACTCTACCATACCCATCTAGGCCCCTGTAATACACAATACACAGATTATAGTAATACAGATCCAACACTCTACCATACCCATCTAGGCCCCTGTAATACACAATACATGGAATATAGTAATACAGATCCCACACTCTACCATACCCATCTAGGCCCCTGTAATACACAATACACGGAATATAGTAATACAGATCCCACACTCTACCATACCCATATAGGTCCCTGTAATACACAATACACGGAATATAGTAATACAGTATGTATATGAAATGACAAATCACACTGTCTGATCACAATCTCTGCAATATTCAAATGAACAAAATTCCATTAACAAATTAGAACAGAACAGAACATAACTTAAGCATTACATAGCTCATCATCATAATAATACATATACAATTTGCATGCAATGAAAATAAAATAAACTGTCATAAATATATGACTGATAGTAGATATACATGTTGATTAAAATGTTTCCAATGTGAGAGTCAGGGTTCCCGCTGTCGGTCGCCAATGGCGACAAAAACAAATATTGGCAGTCAATTTTGTGAATTGGCGAAAATATTTTTTTTTTGGGCACATGTTTTGTCAAATACATTGCTTCAAATATTTATTTGTGAACTATATGGCTCTTAGTTTTTGGCTCCAAGTTTTTTTAATTGGCTCCAGTGGTTTTCAATTATCTCAGCATCTCTATTTTAACTCAATTTTATGTAGAGCAGATTAAATTGAAATTAATCTATCAAATGTTGTTATACATCTGGTGGTGTACTTGGCACAGTGTGTTAGGTAGCTGTATAGAATGTTGTTATACATCTGGTGGTGTACAGCATGTTAGGTAGCTGTATAGAATGTTGTTATACATCTGGTGGTGTACTTGGCACAGTGTGTTAGGTAGCTGTATAGAATGTTATACATCTGATGGTGTACTTGGCACAGCATGTTAGGTAGCTGTATAGAATGTTGTTATACATCTGGTGGTGTACAGCATGTTAGGTAGCTGTATAGAATGTTGTTATACATCTGGTGGTGTACTTGGCACAGCGTGTTAGGTAGCTGTATAGAATGTTGTTATACATCTGGTGGTGTACAGCATGTTAGGTAGCTGTATAGAATGTTATACATCTGGTGGTGTACAGCGTGTTAGGTAGCTGTATAGAATGTTGTTATACATCTGGTGGTGTACAGCGTGTTAGGTAGCTGTATAGAATGTTGTTATACATCTGGTGGTGTACTTGGCACAGTGTGTTAGGTAGCTGTATAGAATGTTGTTATACATCTGGTGGTGTACAGCATGTTAGGTAGCTGTATAGAATGTTGTTATACATCTGGTGGTGTACAGCATGTTAGGTAGCTGTATAGAATGTTGTTATACATCTGGTGGTGTACTTGGCACAGTGTGTTAGGTAGCTGTATAGAATGTTGTTATACATCTGGTGGTGTACAGCATGTTAGGTAGCTGTATAGAATGTTGTTATACATCTGGTGGTGTACTTGGCACAGCATGTTAGGTAGCTGTATAGAATGTTGTTATACATCTGGTGGTGTACAGCATGTTAGGTAGCAGTATAGAATGTTGTTATACATCTGGTGGTGTACTTGGTACAGCGTGTTAGGTAGCTGTATAGAATGTGGTTATACATCTGGTGGTGTACTTGGTACAGCGTGTTAGGTAGCTGTATAGAATGTTGTTATACATCTGGTGGTGTACTTGGTACAGCATGTTAGGTAGCTGTATAGAATGTGGTTATACATCTGGTGGTGTACTTGGTACAGCATGTTAGGTAGCTGTATAGAATGTGGTTATACATCTGGTGGTGTACTTGGCACAGCATGTTGGGTAGCTGTATAGAATGTGGTTATACATCTGGTGGTGTACTTGGTACAGCGTGTTAGGTAGCTGCATAGAATGTTTAATTTGTTAATTATAATATCATGTACGTGTGAGTTACAAACTTACAAAGTATAACACAAAGGGAAGATATATGTGTACGCATATATATTTACACATATTGACTTTTTTGTACAGTACATATGTTTATGTTAAATGCTATGTGTCTTAATTATAGACAAAGATGAGAAAGTGTGAGTAGTATGTTTCTTTAGTTTATACAAATTTATTTTAGCTCGATTGTGAAACAAGTTCTTACAACTTATATTAATCACTCTCAAGACCTCATTCCTGATGGAATCCATCGCCACGTGAGAGAGAGAAGAGGCAACGTGGAATTTATGTTATGTTATATTTCGGGTTTTACGCCTGCATCAGCACCATTTTGGGCTATATCGCCGGCGGGCAGTTTACCGAACAACACCTTTCCAGTACTTGGGTGCACCAACCTCCGTAAGAAACTGCCAACTTTTTCATATAAATGAGACACGGTCTGAGTGGGGCTCGAACCCGTGACCATCAGTGATGATAGGTTACAGTGGTATACAAGTCAGCGACCTTAACCACTCGACCACGGAGGTGGATCGTGGAATTTAAATGCCTTGCCTAAAAAAATTCAATTAAATAAAAAATTTAAGTTTTCATACAAAATGTTGTCCAGTATCCAGGATGCACTGATCCATTATAATACATTCCTACTATTCAAAAGTTTGTATTTAATAGTCATAATGTGTCCCAGAAATTCTGACCTAGATTGAGCTCCGAGATCCAACAAGGATTCAAACCAGCCACAATGCCACCAATCTGAGAACTAGAACCACCTACCCTGTAGCAGATAAAGCACCATCACACTGGAAGCAGACGTCGTACACTGGTTTACTATGACCTTCCTGATGTACAAACCAGCCACAATGCCACCAATCTGAGAACTAGAACCACCTACCCTATAGCAGATAAAGCACCATCACACTGGAAGCAGACGTCGTACACTGGTTTACTATGACCTTCCTGATGTAAAATCTCATCTTGTGCCTCCAGATCCCACAGTCGCCAGGAATTATCAAAACTGAAAAAACAACAGAAAACTAGAGAATAACTAGAGGTACCCATATTTGTGTGTGTGTTTTATCAGGGTTCCCACTCTTTTTGGACAATCAAATTCAAGCACTATAAGCACTTTTCAAGGACCGTGAGCACCATTTTCAAGGACTATTAAATTATGTGCGGGTAGATAACTTACCGCTACATTCAATGTGTTATCATGCTGCCTGCACTCCTTGTATAAGTATGTCAATGTAACTCTTAACACCAAACTTGAAATGTTGTCAAATGTCAATTAAACAAAAGCAAAGCTAATTGCAGAACAATTTTAACATATTTACAGTTATTGTTTAGACATATTTAGTCTTTTAAGAGCGCAGCCTTGTCCTCCAGTTTTTTGGATAGGCTCTCAAACAACTTCTTCTTCTCCCTGGACTTCTCTCTGTTTGCATTAGCTTGAGCCAACAGTTCCAGCTTTCCAAGGGTCTCAGCTTGTGTACACAGTTTATCAGCACTCTGTATAAGAGCAGTTTCATCAGTTTTAGCCTGTTTCCTCTTCTTCTTTATGCACTCAATCTCATCATGGATGGCCTTTCTCTTCCTTTTCTGCTCTTCTGATTTCTCATCCTCCCGCTTCTTGTCGAGGTAACTATGGTATCTGTGGCGAGCTGACTGTGCATTCAGCATGCGTCATTGGGGCGAACCAGTATTGGGGCGAACACGGATAGGGGACGAAATCGTTTTTGGGGCGAAACCACCCGGGACCGTTATTTGACTTCCGGTTCTAATCTAGATGTAAACAATACCAGCTGTTCGCTCCATTTTATACTATTTGTTGACCGTTATTGAGAAAAAAACATTGGAAATGAGTATTTCTTCAGGGATTAGATGGGAACCATCATAGCTCAACAGCATTTAAGCACTTTTCAAGGGTCATGGTCGAAAATCAAGTACTTTTCAAGGATAAAACTGAAATTAAGCACTTTTCATGGGAGGGCTTGAAATTCAAGGACTTTTCATTTCCGTACGAACCCTGTTTATGCTTAGTTATCGTCGCTACCGGTTACCCATATCAGCGACGCCTCCTGAAGAGATTAGTCAATTTAGATTTTTGGAGGATAGTGCAATGATACAGACAGAGAGTGTAAAGCACTGACACAAGACCTCGGTTTAACGTCCCATCTGAAAGACTGTTAATTTTATTAGGGTCAGACGGGGGATCGAACCTGCGAATCAGATTTCTCCGCAGTTTAATTTATGCGCGATTATCCCGCACTTGATTTATAAACATGCGGGGTCTTTAGAAAGTCAGCGTGAATCCCGCAATCGCGCGTCCTAGAATGGACACTGGTATATCCTGTTATTGTATGCAAGTATTACATAAGTACCATAACACCTTTATATCGCATTGTTTTGCGTGGTTGGTATTTCATTGACCCGAGGATAACGATGGTCTATACTTCTTCACAGGTGAAATATAGATTTATTCAAATTTTATTGACTTTTAAACAAATGGCCGAGTACTCGAGTACTTGAACAAGTATTTGATATACGGACGTTCGATCAAGTACCACTCATCGATATCCTATTACTCATTGATATCCCTAATTACTCATTGATATCCCTAACTACTCATTGATATCCCTAACTACTCATTGATATCCCTAACTACTCATTGATATACCTAACTACTCATTGATATACCTAACTACTCATTGATATCCCTAATTACTCATTGATATCCCTAATTACTCATTGATATCCCCTAACTACTCATTGGTATCCCTAACTACTCATCGGTATCCACAATTACTCATTGGTATCCCTAACTACTCATCGGTATCCACAATTACTCATTGGTATCCCTAATTACTCATTGATATACCTAACTACTCATTGATATACCTAACTACTCATTGGTATCCCTAACTACTCATTGATATACCTAACTACTCATTGATATACCTAACTACTCATTGGTATCCCTAACTACTCATTGATATACCTAACTACTCATTGATATCCCTAATTACTCATTGATATCCCTAACTACTCATTGATATCCCTAACTACTCATTGATATACCTAACTACTCATTGACATCCCTAACTACTCATTGATATCCCTAATTACTCATTGATATCCCTAACTACTCATTGATATCCCTAATTACTCATTGATATCCTAATTACTCATTGATATACCTAACTACTCATTGATATCCCTAATTACTCATTGATATACCTAACTACTCATTGATATCCTAATTACTCATTGATATCCCTAACTACTCATTGATATCCCTAATTACTCATTGATATCCCTAACTACTCATTGATATCCCTAACTACTCATTGATATCCCTAATTACTCATTGATATCCCCTAACTACTCATTGGTATCCCTAACTACTCATCGGTATCCACAATTACTCATTGGTATACCTAATTACTCATTGATATCCCTAATTACTCATTGGTATCCCTAATTACTCATCGGTATCCACAATTACTCATTGGTATCCCTAATTACTCATTGATATCCCTAATTACTCATTGATATCCCTAATTACTCATCGGTATCCACACTTACTCATTGGTATCCCTAATTACTCATTGGAAAAGTGACCCCCTTCAGTCATATAGTTAATATACAGGGGGGTCATTATTCTATGGCATGGAAAAGTGACCCCCCTTCACTCATATAGTTAATATACAGGGTTGTCATTATTGTAAGGCATGGATAAGTGAACCCCCTCACTCATATAGTTAATATACAGGGGGGGTCATTATTCTATGGCATGGAAAAGTGACCCCCTTCACTCATTTAGTTAATATACATGGGGGTCATTATTCTATGGCATGGAAAAGTGACCCCCTTCACTCATATAGTTAATGACCCGGGGGTATATTATTCTATGGCATGGAAATGTGACCCCCTTCACTCATATAGTAATAAACAGGGGGGTCATTATTATATGGCATGGAAAAGTGACCCCCCTTCACTCATATAGTTAATATACAGGGGGGTCATTATTATATGGCATGGAAAAGTGACCCCCCTTCACTCATATAGTTAATATACAGGGGGGGTCATTATTCTATGGCATGGAAAAGTGACCCCCTTCACTCATATAGTTAATATACAGGGGGGGTCATTATTCTATGGCATGGAAAAGTGACCCCCTTCACTCATAGAATAATGACCCCCGGTGTATATTATTCTATGGCATGGAAAAGTGACCCCCCTTCACTCATATAGTTAATATACAGGGGGGTCATTATTCTATGGCATGGAAAAGTGACCCCCTTCACTCATATATTAATATACAGGGGGGTCATTATTCTATGGCATGGAAAAGTGACCCCCTTCACTCATATAGTTAATATACAGGGGGGTCATTATTCTATGGCATGGAAAAGTGATCCCCTTCACTCATATAGTTAATATACAGGGGGGTCATTATTCTATGGCATGGAAAAGTGACCCCCTTCAGTCATATAGTTAATATACAGGGGGGTCATTATTCTATGGCATGGAAAAGTGACCCCCTTCAGTCATATAGTTAATATAAAGGGGGGTCATTATTCTATGGCATGGAAAAGTGACCCCCTTCACTCATATAGTTAATATACAGGGTTGTCATTATTGTAAGGCATGGATTGTCATTATTGTAAGGCATGGATAAGTGACCACCCTTCACTCATATAGTTAATATACAGGGGGGTCATTATTCTATGGCATGGAAAAGTGACCCACCCCCTTCACTCATATAGTTAATATACAGGGGGGGTCATTATTCTATGGCATGGAAATGTGACCCCCTTCACTCATATAGTTAATATACAGGGGGGTCATTATTCTATGGCATGGAAAAGTGACCCCTTCACTCATATAGTTAATATACAGGGGGGGTCATTATTCTATGGCATGGAAAAGTGACCCCCTTCACTCATATAGTTAATATACAGGGGGGTCATTATTCTATGGCATGGAAAAGTGACCCCCTTCACTCATATAGTTAATATACAGGGTTGTCATTATTGTAAGGCATGGATTGTCATTATTGTAAGGCATGGATAAGTGACCACCCTTCACTCATATAGTTAATATACAGGGGGGTCATTATTCTATATGGCATAGAAAAGTGACCCCCCCCGTTCACACATATAGTTAATATACAGGGGGGTCATTATTCTATGGCATGGAAAAGTGACCCCTTCACTCATTTAGTTAATATACAGGGGGGTCATTATTCTATGGCATGGAAAAGTGACCACCTTCACTCATATATTTAATATACAGGGGGTGCATGTGTCATTATTCTATGGCATGGAAATGTGACCCCCTTCACTCATATAGTTAATATACAGGGGGGTCATTATTCTATGGCATGGAAAAGTGACCCCCTTCACTCATATAGTTAATATACAGGGGGGTCATTATTCTATGGCATGGAAAAGTGACCCCCTTCACTCATATAGTTAATATACAGGGGGGTCATTATTCTATGGCATGGAAAAGTGACCCCCTTCACTCATATAGTTAATATACAGGGGGGTCATTATTCTATGGCATGGAAAAGTGACCCCCCTTCACTCATATAGTTAATATACAGGGGGGTCATTATTCTATGGCATGGAAAAGTGACCCCCTTCACTCATATAGTTAATATACATGGGGGTCATTATTCTATATGGCATGGAAAAGTGACCCCCCTTCACTCATATAGTTAATATACAGGGGGGTCATTATTCTATGGCATGGAAAAGTGACCCCCTTCACTCATATAGTTAATATACAGGGGGGGTCATTATTCTATGGCATGGAAAAGTGACCCCCTTCATCATATAGTTAATATACAGGGGGGTCATTATTCTATGGCATGGAAAAGTGACCCCCCTTCACTCATATAGTTAATATACAGGGTTGTCATTATTGTAAGGCATGGATTGCATTATTGTATGGCATGGAATAAGTGACCACCCTTCAATCATATAGTTAATATACAGGGGGGTGGTCATTATTCATATGGCATAGAAAAGTGACCCCCCTTCACTCATATAGTTAATATACAGGGGGGTCATTATTCTATGGCATGGAAAAGTGACCCCTTCACTCATATAGTTAATATACAGGGGGGTCATTATTCTATGGCATGGAAAAGTGACCCCCTTCACTCATATAGTTAATATACAGGGGGTCATTATTCTATGGCATGGAAAAGTGACCCCCTTCACTCATATAGTTAATATACAGGGGGGTCATTATTCTATGGCATGGAAAAGTGACCCCCTTCACTCATATAGTTAATATACAGGGGGGTCATTATTCTATGGCATGGAAAAGTGACCCCCTTCACTCATATAGTTAATATACAGGGGGGTCATATAGTTAATATACAGGGGGGTCATTATTCTATGGCATGGAAAAGTGACCCCCTTCACTCATATAGTTAATATACAGGGGGGTCATTATTCTATGGCATGGAAAAGTGCCCCCTTCACTCATATAGTTAATATACAGGGGGGTCATTATTCTATGGCATGGAAAAGTGACCCCCTTCACTCATATAGTTAATATACAGGGGGGTCATTATTCTATGGCATGGAAAAGTGACCCCTTCACTCATATAGTTAATATACAGGGGGGTCATTATTCTATGGCATGGAAAAGTGACCCCCTTCACTCATATAGTTAATATACAGGGGGGTCATTATTGTAAGGCATGTATTGTCATTATTGTAAGGCATGGATAAGTGACCACCCTTCACTCATATAGTTAATATACAGGGGGGTCATTATTCTATGGCATGGAAAAGTGACCCCTTCACTCATTTAGTTAATATACAGGGGGGTCTTTATTCTATGGCATGGAAAAGTGACCCCCTTCACTCATATAGTTAATATACATGGGGGTCATTATTCTATATGGCATAGAAAAGTGACCCCCCCCCCCCTTCACTCATATAGTTAATATACAGGGGGGTCATTATTCTATGGCATGGAAAAGTGACCCCCTTCACTCATATAGTTAATATACAGGGGGTCATTATTCTATGGCATGGAAAAGTGACCCTCCCCCTTCACTCATATAGTTAATATACAGGGGGGGGGGTCATTATTCTATGGCATGGAAAAGTGACCCCCTTCACTCATATAGTTAATATACAGGGGGTCATTATTCTATGGCATGGAAAAGTGACCTCCCTTCACTCATATAGTTAATATACAGGGGGGTCATTATTCTATGGCATGGAAAAGTGACCCCCCCTTCACTCATATAGTTAATATACAGGGGGGTCATTATTCTATGGCATGGAAAAGTGACCCCCTTCACTCATATAGTTAATATACAGGGGGTCATTATTCTATGGCATGGAAAAGTGACCCCCCTTCACTCATATAGTTAATATACAGGGGGTCATTATTCTATGGCATGGAAAAGTGACCCCCTTCACTCATATAGTTAATATACAGGGGGGTCATTATTCTATGGCATGGAAAAGTGACCCCCTTCACTCATATAGTTAATATACAGGGGGGTCATTATTCTATGGCATGGAAAAGTGACCCCCCTTCACTCATATAGTTAATATACAGGGGGGTCATTATTCTATGGCATGGAAAAGTGACCCCCCTTCACTCATATAGTTAATATACAGGGGGGGTCATTATTCTATGGCATGGAAAAGTGACCCCCTTCACTCATATAGTTAATATACAGGGGGGTCATTATTCTATGGCATGGAAAAGTGACCCCCTTCACTCATATAGTTAATATACAGGGGGGTCATTATTCTATGGCATGGAAAAGTGACCCCCTTCACTCATATAGTTAATATACAGGGGGGTCATTATTCTATGGCATGGAAAAGTGACCCCCTTCACTCATATAGTTAATATACAGGGGGGTCATTATTCTATGGCATGGAAAAGTGACCCCCTTCACTCATATAGTTAATATACAGGGGGGTCATTATTCTATGGCATGGAAAAGTGACCCCTTCACTCATTTAGTTAATATACAGGGGGGTCATTATTCTATGGCATGGAAAAGTGACCCCCTTCACTCATATAGTTAATATACAGGGGGGTCATTATTCTATGGCATGTATTGTCATTATTGTAAGGCATGGATAAGTGACCACCCTTCACTCGTATAGTTAATATACAGGGGGGTCATTATTCTATGGCATGGAAAAGTGACCCCTTCACTCATTTAGTTAATATACAGGGGGGTCTTTATTCTATGGCATGGAAAAGTGACCCCCTTCACTCATATAGTTAATATACAGGGGGGTCATTATTCTATGGCATGGAAAAGTGACCCCCCCCCGTTCACACATATAGTTAATATACAGGGGGTCATTATTCTATGGCATGGAAAAGTGACCCCTTCACTCATTTAGTTAATATACAGGGGGGGTCATTATTCTATGGCATGGATGTGACCCCCTTCACTCATATAGTTAATATACAGGGGGGTCATTATGAAGGCATGTATTTCTTATTGTAAGGCATGGAAAAGTGACCACCCTTCACTCATATAGTTAATATACAGGGGGTCATTATTCTATGGCATGGAAAAGTGACCCCTCACTCATTTAGTTAATATACAGGGGGGTCATTATTCTATGGCATGGAAAAGTGACCCCCTTCACTCATATAGTTAATATACATGGGGGTCATTATTCTATGGCATGGAAAAGTGACCCCCCCCCCTTCACTCATATAGTTAATATACAGGGGGGTCATTATTCTATGGCATGGAAAAGTGACCCCTTCACTCATTTAGTTAATATACAGGGGGGGTCATTATTCTATGGCATGGAAAAGTGACCCCCTTCACTCATATAGTTAATATACAGGGGGGTCATTATTCTATGGCATGGAAAAGTGACCTCCCTTCACTCATATAGTTAATATACAGGGGGGGGTCATTATTCTATGGCATGGAAATGTGACCCCCTTCACTCATATAGTTAATATACAGGGGGGTCATTATTCTATGGCATGGAAAAGTGACCCCCTTCACTCATATAGTTAATATACAGGGGGGTCATTATTCTATGGCATGGAAAAGTGACCCCCTTCACTCATATAGTTAATATACAGGGGGGTCATTATTGTAAGGCATGGATAAGTAACCACCCTTCACTCATATAGTTAATATACAGGGGGGGTCTTTATTCTATGGCATGGAAAAGTGACCCCCTTCACTCATATAGTTAATATACATGGGGGTCATTATTCTATATGGCATAGAAAAGTGACCCCCCCCCCGTTCACACATATAGTTAATATACAGGGGGCATTATTCTATGGCATGGAAAAGTGACCCCTTCACTCATATAGTTAATATACATGGGGGTCATTATTCTATATTGGCATAGAAAAGTGACCCCCCCCCCCCCGTTCACACATATAGTTAATATACAGGGGGTCATTATTCTATGGCATGGAAAAGTGACCCCTTCACTCATTTAGTTAATATACAGGGGGGGTCATTATTCTATGGCATGGAAAAGTGACCCCCTTCACTCATATAGTTAATATACAGGGGGGTCATTATTCTATGGCATGGAAAAGTGACCCCCCTTCACTCATATATTTATATACAGGGGGGTCATTATTATATGGCATGGAAAAGTGACCCCCCTTCACTCATATATTTAATATACAGGGGGGTCTGTATTCTATGGTATGGAAAAGTGACCACCCTTCACTCATATAGTTAATATACATGGGGGTCATTATTCTATGGCATGGAAAAGTGACCCCCTTCACTCATTTAGTTAATATACAGGGGGGTCATTATTCTATGGCATGGAAAAGTGACCCCCCTCACTCATAGTTAATATACTGGGGAGTCATTATTCTATGGCATGGAAAAGTGACCCTCTTCAGGGTCATTATTCTATGGCATGGAAAAGTGACCCTCTTCACTCATATACTTAATATACAGGGGGGTCATTATTCTATGGCATGGAAAAGTGACCCTCCTCACTCATATACTTAATATACAGGGGGGTCATTATTCTATGGCATGGAAAAGTGACCCTCTTCACACATATACAGGGGGGTCATTATTCTATGGCATGGAAAAGCGACCCCCCTCACTCATAGTTAATATACTGGGGTGTCATTATTCTATGGCATGGAAAAGTGACCCTCCTCACTCATATACTTAATATACAGGGGGGTCATTATTCTATGGCATGGAAAAGTGACCCTCCTCACTCATATACTTAATATACAGGGGGGTCATTATTCTATGGCATGGAAAAGTGACCCCCTTCACTCATATAGTTAATATACAGGGGGGTAATTATTCTATGACATGGAAAAGCGACCCTCTTCACTCATATAGTTAATATACAGGGGGGTCATTATTCTATGGCATGGAAAAGTGACCCCCCTCACACATATACTTAATATACAGGGGGGTCATTATTCTATGGCATGGAAATGTGACCCCCCTCACTCATATACTTAATATACAGGGGGGTCATTATTCTATGGCATGGAAACGTGACCCCCTTCACTCATATAGTTAATATACAGGGGGGTAATTATTCTATGACATGGAAAAGCGACCCTCTTCACTCATATAGTTAATATACAGGGGGGTCATTATTCTATGGCATGGAAAAGTGACCCCCTTGTATATGGGTACCTGTAGGATAGTACCTATGTAGGGTGGTTATGTTATGTGTATATAGGTTCCGCTGACATAGTGCCTGTTTTATTGGGTGTAATGTTATTTTGTATTTGGGGTTACCTGGAGGATAGTGCCTGATGTATGGTGGTGTATGTATTTGTATATGGGGTTACCTGGAGGATAGTACCTGATGTATGGTGGTGTATGTATTTGTATATAGGGTTACCTGGAGGATAGTGCCTGCTGTATGGCGGTGTACGTATTTGTATATGGGGTTACCTGTAGGATAGTGCCTGATGTATGGCGGTGTATGTATTTGTATATGGGTTTGTCTGGAGGATAGTGCCTGATGTGTGGCGGTGTATGTATTTGTATATGGGGTTACCTGGAGGATAGTGCCTGATGTATGACGGTGTATGTATTTGTATATGGGGTTACCTGGAGGATAGTGCCTGATGTATGGCGGTGTATGTATTTGTATAATTATGGGGTTGTCTGGAGGGTAGTGCCTGATGTATGGTGGTGTATGTATTTGTATATGGGGTTACCTGGAGGATAGTGCATCCATCCATCCATCCATCCATCCATCCATCCATCCATCCATCCATCCATCCATCCATCCATCCATATCGAACGAATTGCATAGTCATCGTCATTATAATCGAGAGCTGAATACCCGCCAAGTTTTAATTTACAAATATATAGACGTGTTTAATTAATAGATATTCAAATGAATAACTATGTATTGATTTGATACAAGGTATACATATATTTACCTTTAATGCACCTATTGATACTATTTGTTCTGAAATGTCTATTATCAATGGAGTCCAACTCATTCCAGAGCAAACATTCCCGGAAATTGTTTAATATATTTCAATGTATCTAGTTCCTCCAACGTGTAAATGTTATCATGCTGTATAAATATATAAATATTTGGCATAATATGACGAATGAACCATTGTGTTCTAGTTTCAGTCATTTAAATGATCTACAGTTCATTGCT
>CM026400.1:33174468-33195088 GCA_014843695.1 Archivesica marissinica | reverse complement strand
CTCATATAGTTAATATACAGGGGGGTCATTATTCTATGGCATGGAAAAGTGACCCCCTTCACTCATATAGTTAATATACAGGGGGGTCATTATTCTATGGCATGGAAAAGCGACCCCCTCACTCATATAGTTAATATACAGGGGGGTCATTATTCTATGGCATGGAAAAGCGACCCCCCCTCACTCATAGTTAATATACAGGGGGGTCATTATTCTATGGCATGGAAAAGTGACCCTCTTTACTCGTGCCCTTCACTCATATAGTTAATATACAGGGGGGTCATTATTCTATGGCATGGAAAAGTGACCCTCCTCACTCATATACTTAATATACAGGGGGGTCATTCAGTGTTCTCCGGAAGCCCCGGCGGCCGGCGATTTCGCCGACTACACGCTGACTGAGCGCCGGTTACTTTCCGGTATAATAAATATATTATTTCGAAACAAAACAGCGAATATTTATGACGAAATCGTCAAATAAATCGATCCGGAAGTGATTCTGTGGGCGCATCCATTTTATCGGATGTTTTTGTTACAATGCGCATAAGAGACGCGCATCTAGTACAAATGCAAATGATCAGCGCTATCTACCAATCATATCGCTGGGAAAATCTGGATTTTCCGTGAGTTTCTAAATTTAGACTACTTTTTTTTTTTGAAAATGAATGCAAAAAAGAAAAGAAAACTTTCCAATAATCAAAGAGTTATGTCAGATTTTTGTCACACAGGTAATGATCAGTGATGGTACAGGTAGTAGGGCAGTGCACATTTACCATGTGTGTATGGGTCTGTGTGTTTATTAGAGTTGTGGAACCTATGCTCGGCGTATATCCACATATAATAATGACCAGTATAAAATGTTAATTGCGCTTGCCGTGTATATTATTATTTTCTTAAGTCGTGAAAACAACTTTCAAAACACTCTTGTTGAATTTTTTAGCTTCATCACGTGACCTTGCTGCTCAATATCGCTATCGCAACGGTGTCGGTCGGCACCGGTTTATATGCCTGAATACTTCAGGGCACCTATGGCTATGCACTGTGTACTTGTTTTTTTTTTATTTATCCACCATAACTTATTGAATATCTTATTTTGATATAGTACATCATTGAGTAAAAACATTTATTGGTCTTAATCAGAAATGGTATAGAAACTATTTTTCGTGTTAGGTGTAGATTTTTTAAATTCGGATAGCTACCCGAATTGCTCATACACCGTAACAGTTTCGGTGGAAACATTAATGTCAGAGACTGCCTTTAGAAGAAGATAGTGTCGAGTGTGTTGCATACATAACTGGTATATAGTTGTACAAGTGGAAAGAACGGGTCAACAATAGTAAAACAAAGTACATGTACATGCTTGAAACTCCATGACACCAAGATCTAACATTTGTTATATAGTCTCAATCTGTGTTTAACAATTTTTTTTTTTTCTGTGAAAATAAAATGTGTAAAAATGATCAAAAAATTGGTGTAAATATTGCCTTAAAAATGCACCAGGTTGCACGAAATGAGACCAATTTTGGAAAATTTTCTGGGGGAGGCCCCCCATCAGGAGGGGAAACCCCTCCCGCACTCTCCCCCTCGCCGACTACGCCGGCTCGGTAGCGAGTGAATGCCGGTTACTTATAAATTAAAGCCGGCTACTTCATATTCTACGGAGAGCACTGGTCATTATTCTATGGCATGGAAAAGCGACCCCCCTCACTCAAATAGTTAATATACAGGGGGGTCATTATTCTATGACATGGAAAAGTGACCCTCCTCACACATATAGTTAATATACAGGGGGGTCATTATTCTATGGCATGGAAAAGTGACCCCCCTCACTCAAATAGTTAATATACAGGGGGGTCATTATTCTATGGCATGGAAAAGTGACCCTCCTCACTCATATACTTAATATACAGGGGGGTCATTATTCTATGGCATGGAAAAGTGACCCCCCTCACACATATAGTTAATATACAGGGGGTCATTATTCTATGGCATGGAAAAGTGACCCGCTTCACTCATATAGGTAATATACAGGGGGGGTCACTATTTTATGGCATGGAAAAGCGACCCCCCTCACTCATATAGTTAATATACAGGGGGGTCATTATTCTATGGCATGGACAAGTGACCCCCTTCACTCATATAGTTAATATACAGGGGGGTCATTATTCTATGGCATGGAAAAGTGACCCCCCTCACACATATACTTAATATACAGGGGGGGTCATTATTCTATGGCATGGAAAAGCGACCCCCCCCGTCACTCATATAGTTAATATACTGGGTGGTCATTATTCTATGGCATGGAAAGCGACCCCCCTCACTCATATAGTTAATATACAGGGGGTCTATTCTATGGCATGGAAAGTGACCCCCTCACTCATAGTAATATCTGGGGGTCATTTTCTATGGCATGGAAAAGTGACCCCCTCACTCATATAGTTAATATACAGGGGGGTCATTATTCTATGGCATGGAAAAGCGACCCCCCTCACTCATATAGTTAATATACAGGGGGGTCATTATTCTATGGCATGGAAAAGTGACCCCCCTCACTCATAGTTAATATACAGGGGGGTCATTATTCTATGGCATGGAAAAGTGACCCCCCTCACTCATATAGTTAATATACAGGGGGGTCATTATTCTATGGCATGGAAAAGCGACCCCCCTCACTCATATAGTTAATATACAGGGGGGTCATTATTCTATGGCATGGAAAAGTGACCCCCTTCACTCATATAGTTAATATACAGGGGGGTCATTATTCTATGGCATGGAAAAGTGACCCCCTTCACTCATATAGTTAATATACAGGGGGGTCATTATTCTATGGCATGGAAATGTGACCCCCTTCACTCATATAGTTAATATACAGGGGGGTCATTATTGTAAGGCATGTATTGTCATTATTGTAAGGCATGGATAAGTGACCACCCTTCACTCGTATAGTTAATATACAGGGGGGTCATTATTCTATGGCATGGAAAAGTGACCCCTTCACTCATTTAGTTAATATACAGGGGGGTCTTTATTCTATGGCATGGAAAAGTGACCCCCTTCACTCATATAGTTAATATACATGGGGGTCATTATTCTATATGGCATGGAAAAGTGACCCCCCCTTCACTCATATAGTTAATATACAGGGGGGTCATTATTCTATGGCATGGAAAAGTGACCCCTTCACTCATATAGTTAATATACAGGGGGGTCATTATTCTATGGCATGGAAAAGTGACCCCCTTCACTCATATAGTTAATATACAGGGGGGTCATTATTCTATGGCATGGAAAAGTGACCCCCCTTCACTCATATAGTTAATATACAGGGGGGGGTCATTATTCTATGGCATGGAAATGTGACCCCCTTCACTCATATAGTTAATATACAGGGGGGTCATTATTCTATGGCATGGAAAAGTGACCCCCTTCAGTCATATAGTTAATATACAGGGGGGTCATTATTCTATGGCATGGAAAAGTGACCCCCCCCTTCACTCATATAGTTAATATACAGGGGGGTCATTATTGTAAGGCATGGATAAGTAACCACCCTTCACTCATATAGTTAATATACAGGGGGGGTCTTTATTCTATGGCATGGAAAAGTGACCCCCTTCACTCATATAGTTAATATACATGGGGGTCATTATTCTATATGGCATAGAAAAGTGACCCCCCCCCCCGTTCACACATATAGTTAATATACAGGGGGGTCATTATTCTATGGCATGGAAAAGTGACCCCTTCACTCATTTAGTTAATATACAGGGGGGTCTTTATTCTATGGCATGGAAAAGTGACCCCCTTCACTCATATAGTTAATATACATGGGGGTCATTATTCTATATGGCATAGAAAAGTGACCCCCCCCCCCGTTCACACATATAGTTAATATACAGGGGTGTCATTATTCTATGGCATGGAAAAGTGACCCCTTCACTCATTTAGTTAATATACAGGGGGGGTCATTATTCTATGGCATGGAAAAGTGACCCCCTTCACTCATATAGTTAATATACAGGGGGGTCATTATTCTATGGCATGGAAAAGTGACCCCCCTTCACTCATATATTTATATACAGGGGGGTCATTATTATATGGCATGGAAAAGTGACCCCCCTTCACTCATATATTTAATATACAGGGGGGTCTGTATTCTATGGTATGGAAAAGTGACCACCCTTCACTCATATAGTTAATATACATGGGGGTCATTATTCTATGGCATGGAAAAGTGACCCCCTTCACTCATATAGTTAATATACAGGGGGGTCATTATTCTATGGCATGGAAAAGTGACCCCCCTTCACTCATATAGTTAATATACAGGGGGGTCATTATTCTATGGCATGGAAAAGTGACCCTCCTCACTCATATACTTAATATACAGGGGGGTCATTATTCTATGGCATGGAAAAGTGACCCTCCTCACTCATATACTTAATATACAGGGGGGTCATTATTCTATGGCATGGAAAAGTGACCCTCCTCACTCATATACTTAATATACAGGGGGGTCATTATTCTATGGCATGGAAAAGTGACCCCCCTCACACATATACAGGGGGGTCATTATTCTATGGCATGGAAAAGCGACCCCCCCTCACTCATAGTTAATATACTGGGGTGTCATTATTCTATGGCATGGAAAAGTGACCCTCCTCACTCATATACTTAATATACAGGGGGGTCATTATTCTATGGCATGGAAAAGTGACCCTCCTCACTCATATACTTAATATACAGGGGGGTCATTATTCTATGGCATGGAAAAGTGACCCCCTTCACTCATATAGTTAATATACAGGGGGGTAATTATTCTATGACATGGAAAAGCGACCCTCTTCACTCATATAGTTAATATACAGGGGGGTCATTATTCTATGGCATGGAAAAGTGACCCCCCTCACACATATACTTAATATACAGGGGGGTCATTATTCTATGGCATGGAAATGTGACCCCCCTCACTCATATACTTAATATACAGGGGGGTCATTATTCTATGGCATGGAAACGTGACCCCCTTCACTCATATAGTTAATATACAGGGGGGTAATTATTCTATGACATGGAAAAGCGACCCTCTTCACTCATATAGTTAATATACAGGGGGGTCATTATTCTATGGCATGGAAAAGTGACCCCCCTCACACATATACTTAATATACAGGGGGGTCATTATTCTATGGCATGGAAAAGCGACCCCCCTCACTCATAGTTAATATACAGGGGGGTCATTATTCTATGGCATGGAAAAGTGACCCCCTTCACTCATATAGTTAATATACAGGGGGGTCATTATTCTATGGCATGGAAAAGTGACCCCCCTCACTCATATACTTAATATACAGGGGGGTCATTATTCTATGGCATGGAAAAGTGACCCCCCTCACTCATATAGTTAATATACAGGGGGGTCATTATTCTATGGCATGGAAAAGTGACCCCCCTCACTCATATAGTTAATATACAGGGGGGTCATTATTCTATGGCATGGAAAAGTGACCCCCCTCACTCATAGTTAATATACAGGGGGGTCATTATTCTATGGCATGGAAAAGTGACCCCCCTCACTCATATAGTTAATATACAGGGGGGTCATTATTCTATGGCATGGAAAAGTGACCCCCCTCACTCATATAGTTAATATACAGGGGGGTCATTATTCTATGGCATGGAAAAGTGACCCCCCTTCACTCATATAGTTAATATACAGGGGGGTCATTATTCTATGGCATGGAAAAGTGACCCCCTTCACTCATATAGTTAATATACAGGGGGGTCATTATTCTATGGCATGGAAAAGCGACCCCCTTCACTCATATAGTTAATATACAGGGGGTCATTATTCTATGGCATGGAAAAGTGACCCCCCTCACTCATATAGTTAATATACAGGGGGGTCATTATTCTATGGCATGGAAAAGTGACCCCCTCACTCATATAGTTAATATACAGGGGGGTCATTATTCTATGGCATGGAAAAGTGACCCCCCTCACTCATATAGTTAATATACAGGGGGGTCATTATTCTATGGCATGGAAAAGTGACCCCCCTCACTCATATAGTTAATATACAGGGGGGTCATTATTCTATGGCATGGAAAAGTGACCCCCCTCACTCATATAGTTAATATACAGGGGGGTCATTATTCTATGGCATGGAAAAGTGACCCCCCTCACTCATATAGTTAATATACAGGGGGGTCATTATTCTATGGCATGGAAAAGTGACCCCCCTCACTCATATAGTTAATATACAGGGGGGTCATTATTCTATGGCATGGAAAAGTGACCCCCCTCACTCATATACTTAATATACAGGGGGGTCATTATTCTATGGCATGGAAAAGCGACCCCCCTCACTCATATAGTTAATATACAGGGGGGTCATTATTCTATGGCATGGAAAAGTGACCCTCCTCACTCATATAGTTAATATACAGGGGGGTCATTATTCTATGGCATGGAAAAGTGACCCCCCTCACTCATATAGTTAATATACAGGGGGGTCATTATTCTATGGCATGGAAAAGTGACCCTCCTCACTCATATACTTAATATACAGGGGGGTCATTATTCTATGGCATGGAAAAGTGACCCCCCTCACTCATATAGTTAATATACAGGGGGGTCATTATTCTATGGCATGGAAAAGTGACCCCCTTCACTCATATAGTTAATATACAGGGGGGTCATTATTCTATGGCATGGAAAAGTGACCCCCCTCACTCATATAGTTAATATACAGGGGGGTCATTATTCTATGGCATGGAAAAGTGACCCCCTTCACTCATATAGTTAATATACAGGGGGGTCATTATTCTATGGCATGGAAAAGTGACCCCCCTCACTCATATACTTAATATACAGGGGGGTCATTATTCTATGGCATGGAAAAGCGACCCCCCTCACTCATATAGTTAATATACGGGGGTCATTATTCTATGGCATGGAAAAGCGACCCCCTCACTCATATAGTTAATATACAGGGGGGTCATTATTCTATGGCATGGAAAAGTGACCCCCCTCACTCATAGTTAATATACTGGGGGGTCATTATTCTATGGCATGGAAAAGTGACCCCCTCACTCATATAGTTAATATACAGGGGGGTCATTATTCTATGGCATGGAAAAGCGACCCCCCTCACTCATATAGTTAATATACAGGGGGGTCATTATTCTATGGCATGGAAAAGTGACCCTCCTCACTCATATAGTTAATATACAGGGGGGTCATTATTCTATGGCATGGAAAAGTGACCCCCCTCACTCATATAGTTAATATACAGGGGGGTCATTATTCTATGGCATGGAAAAGCGACCCCCCTCACTCATATAGTTAATATACAGGGGGGTCATTATTCTATGGCATGGAAAAGTGACCCTCCTCACTCATATACTTAATATACAGGGGGGTCATTATTCTATGGCATGGAAAAGCGACCCCCCTCACTCAAATAGTTAATATACAGGGGGGTCATTATTCTATGGCATGGAAAAGTGACCCTCCTCACACATATAGTTAATATACAGGGGGGTCATTATTCTATGGCTTGGAAAAGTGACCCCCCTCACTCAAATAGTTAATATACAGGGGAGTCATTATTCTATGGCATGGAAAAGTGACCCTCCTCACTCATATACTTAATATACAGGGGGGTCATTATTCTATGGCATGGAAAAGTGACCCCCCTCACACATATAGTTAATATACAGGGGGGTCATTATTCTATGGCATGGAAAAGTGACCCCCCTCACTCAAATAGTTAATATACAGGGGGGTCATTATTCTATGGCATGGAAAAGTGACCCTCCTCACTCATATACTTAATATACAGGGGGGTCATTATTCTATGGCATGGAAAAGCGACCCCCCTCACTCATAGTTAATATACAGGGGGGTCATTATTCTATGGCATGGAAAAGTGACCCCCCTCACTCATATAGTTAATATACAGGGGGGTCATTATTCTATGGCATGGAAAAGTGACCCCCCTCACTCATATAGTTAATATACAGGGGGGTCATTATTCTATGGCATGGAAAAGTGACCCTCCTCACTCATATACTTAATATACAGGGGGGTCATTATTCTATGGCATGGAAAAGTGACCCCCCTCACTCATATAGTTAATATACAGGGGGGTCATTATTCTATGGCATGGAAAAGTGACCCCCCTCACTCATATACTTAATATACAGGGGGGTCATTATTCTATGGCATGGAAAAGCGACCCCCCTCACTCATAGTTAATATACAGGGGGGTCATTATTCTATGGCATGGAAAAGCGACCCCCTTCACTCATATAGTTAATATACAGGGGGGTCATTATTCTATGGCATGGAAAAGTGACCCCCCTTTACTAATGCTAGTTAATATACAGGGGGGTCATTATTCTATGGCATGGAAAAGTGACCCCCCGTCACTCATATAGTTAATAAACAGGGGGTTATTATTCTATGGCATGGAAAAGTGACCCTCCCCCTCTCTCATATAGTTTAATACATACAGGGGGTCATTATTCTATGGCATGGAAAAATGACCACTCTCACTCTTACTGTGTAAACATAGGGGGGTCATTATTCTATGGCATGGAAAAGTTTCTTGCACTGGGAGGCCCATGTTATCTGTCCTTGCTCATACAGTAATAAAATAGTATGTATTATGAATGATATAAAACATGTAACACAGGAAGTGTCACAGTTGATTGCAGTGCTCCAACAATAAGGTTTTATTGCTTTATTATGGGGATTTTCACACCTGTGGAAAAATTAGTTAGCCACACCAGTCAGAATTATAATGGTTAACAGCATATTATATATTTTCTGGAAAGTTTAAGAGAACATGCATGAGTATGATAAAAATGGTTAGTACTGTGCTATTTTATGGTATTTATTTTGAGCTGCATGGTTTCAAATACCAATTAAGTTGAGTGTATGTCTTTTTTCATACAAAAATTCAATATAATTTTATTGATAATTGTTAATTTTATAGCTTTAAGCAATTATTAATAAAATATATTGATAACATTGTTTTTGTAGGCTTTGGGGATGGGGGGGGGGGGTCATTATTCTATAAGGGGGGTCATTATTCTATAATAGAATATGGACCCGCGGGTCACTTTTTCCTATAGAATAATGACCCGCGGGTCATTATTTTGGCGGGTCAATATTCTATATGACACCGGTATTAGATGACGAAAGTTAAGCAATGTAAAGAGATAGTGTTTGTAGTATGTACATTTATATGAGATTTGATCGTAAAGCGGGTGTTGACGTCAGATTTTTTTTTAATGAAGCTATATCTTATAAGCGAGCTGGATGTTAATTTATTAGTGATTTGGGCTTATTTTCTAAAGTGTTTAGCATTCTGGAGCATTTATCGAAATTTAAGTGATTTTGCATCATTAGCTAGGCTGTTTCGAAGAAAAAGTCGAGCTATTGTCATCACCTTGGTGTCGTCTGTGTCGTCGTCATCGTAGAAAAAACTTATATTAGCCATAACTTTTTTTAGCTCTACTATTCGAAGAATAAGGAGAGCTATTGTACTACCCCAAGCGTCGTAGTCGGCGTCACACTTTGGTTAAAGTTTTGTGTGCAAGTTACTATATCTCGCAAAGTATCCATGCTATTGCATTGAAACTTACAACAGATGTTTAGTCATTAGTCAACAGTGCTGGTCAAGTGCAATAACTCCATTATGATTTTAATTGGAGTTATGCCCCTTTTAAACTTAGACATTTCTTGGTTAAAGTTGTGTATGCAAATACTTGGATGGTTATTTTTCAATAACCAATGCATGTATTAATGGATTAATACTGACAAATGATGATGTTAAAATGGCCATGTTTCAAGATTTCAATTTCATGGATTATGCCCCTTTGTGACAAAGCGCCAGTCGAGTGTGGCACCCGTCTTGCGGTGCTCTTGTTATTTATGAACATATTTTGTTCATACTTGCACACAGTGTTCCTTAGGACAAGACCTTAAGAATGACACATGGCAATATGGCCTTTACCTTCAGGTGACCTTGACCGCTTGAGCACCTTTGGGAAGCTCTTATTTGGGGGGGGGGGTTTAATTGAGGCACTTGCATTGTGTTTTGCATTTCGCCCTGGCATGTTTGTAAGGAGATAAACGGTACATTCCACGATGAAGCCCGACAAATTTATGGTATTAAAACTTATTGTAATACAAGAAACATGATTCTGAACTCTCTGTGTAGGCTAACGCTGACCTCAACTGTGCTGCCCTCTTCATGGAGAGAGTCGATCACATTTTTTGTTTGAGGACAACATGAGATAGTTTAGATTCAACTCTTGTGTTTACCTTGCACACTGTCAGTGCTCACCAAAGCATAACCATGAAAAATTAGGGAATAATCAAAATATTCAAGCTGCTTTTCTAAGTGTTAGTACTCTTTGGCTTCAAAACCATCCATATATAAATTGTGAAAATTTTAATTTCATTTTATAAGAAGTTGTAATTCTCTGTTGCAGAAACACTAGAAGAGAAGGATGAAGAAAATGAGCTTGATACATCAGGTGGTAGAGTGGCTTCACCAAGTTTAGAGCCAACTCCTACAGTGGAACCAAGTACTATTACTAACCTAACCCTATCCACAGGAACTTGAAATTGTATCCATAAGCCACCAAAGGTCTCTTACCTATATCCTAGGACACCCCCCCCCCTCTATTAAAAAAAGTACAGGAATGCAACGTCAACAATACCCCACCCACTACTCACGACATATAAAAGCTAACTAACATCGTGTTACGGCCACACTCCCGGTGCTTTTTAGTTGAAGGAAACAAAAATATACCTCGAGCAGTCGCTGATCCTTAATATCTACCCGCTGAACAGAAGATAATCGATTTTTTCTACACACTTTTGCAAGACGTCGAAGCCATTGCTGCATTGCTCTAGAAGAATTAGGGACATAACGGACCACGGACATAACGGACCAGACAGAACGGACCACTTCATGGGACAGAACGGACCATGTGTTTGGACAGAACGGACCATGTCTCGGAGCATTCCTAGTTGTATTATGAACGCCTTACCAATCTATTAATCCAAATTATAATTGCAAGATCTTTGTAGAAAAATAAAACCTTTTCTCTTTAAATTAAAATACACACTGTCAGAGATTATGTACTATCATGTTGTTCACATCCAATTAATGTAAAATGAACGTGGTACGTAATGGCTTGTTTTATTTCTAGTTACAAGAGGGAAAGAACGGACCATGTATTAAATTTCAAATGACATAAGAAATGATGCCGATTTACATATTTTCGAATATCTTCATTATTAGTTTTGTTAATTATGACATGCATCTATTAATGTAATGTATCGTTAATAAATGAAATCACATGCTATTATTACAAGCATATGGCGTAGGTTTTAGCCCTCAACTGATCTTTAAACAGGTTTCAATTATTTACGTTATAATTGCTACATTGTACATAGTTAACAAAAGTAATGATGATAATATTTATAAATAATATGTAAAACAACATGCTTTCTTCGCTAAATAGACATTTAAATACATGGTCCGTTCTGTCCCATGAAATGGTCCGTTCTGTCTGGTCCGTTATGTCCATGGTCCGTTATGTCCGTACTCCCTCTAGACGGTTCTAGTCGGCAACTAGTGAGACCCCTGTACGCATTTGATACTGCGCATTTGATAAAAATATTTCGAAGTGACTATTCGCCCGGCCACCGTGTCGATAATATTCGTGCTACACGGCCGCCGTGTCTATAAGACATTAGGTACACGGCGGCCGGGTCGATAAGATATTGGGTACACGGCGGCCGGGTCGATAAGATATTATAGGCACGGCAGTAGAGTTCACGATTGTTATCGATAATTTATTGAGGGAAATCAATCGGACACTTTCGGACTTTTACATAGCCGTTAAGTCTGTGACAATGCTCTCCAGCGGTTCCAGTTCTGGAAATGGCGGAACTGGCAGAAGGAGCGGCGTTTAATTCTTACGAGGAATTGAATAATTCTCTTCTTCGACACAGCCACGACAACTGTATGCAGTGGGTGAAAACGGACTGCAAATCTGTCACATCAGGCAACAAAGTTTTGACAGAAAAAGCGAAGAAGTACGGCGAGAGATTTGTTTACAGATACGTAAAGTACATCTGTAAACATGGAGGTGAACGGCGCCATAAGGGATCTGGTCTGAGACCCAACCAAAAGTTAGTGCCATGATTGAATAATTAGTTAATTACAATAAATTTGTTTATTAGTTATTGGCTACTAGTGTTGACTATGCGTTGTCTGGTTAATACATGGATATGATCATATGACTTTTAGGAAATTAACGCACCCCCCACCCACGCATATGGCTATGGAATGGGCGCCATTGTTAATGACCCAACACGCCACATGGGGCTCGAACCCACAGCTTCTCAAACACTAATCATGCAGCTCTATCAGGTGAGCTAGCTTGGCTGATGTCCTACCCAGGGGCGGATCCAGGATTTTGGTTATGGGGAGCATCACATTGCTTAGATAATCGAATACTTTTTTTATTTTTAAACAATTTGATTATATACATGTATACGCACCGGCTGCCCCCGTAATGTTCGGCCAGTTTTAGGGGGTGCGCACCGGCTGCCCCCCCCCTATCCGATAGTGCTACACAAGCTTCAATCTTCTGTCTTATTTTTTGAAGTGATCAGGCAATTAAAGAGCGTTAAAGTTAGTGACTCAACGTGGGGCTCTAGCCCACGGCCTCCCGAATACTGAGCTAGTCAGGTTGAAGTTCTACCCTTGCCGAAGTACACTACAAAGCCAACTGTCTTAACTCTTATCACAGTAATTTGGTTTTGTAAATATATGTGAAATTTAAATTGCTCAAGCCGCAAATATGCATTCATGTGTTTGTTCATACTTATGGAATGTATATATTTGTATACTATTTCAGGTCTTTTAAGATGCAGTGTCCAGCAATGGTGTATGTTAGTGTAGACAGGAACCAAGACAAACTAATTGTGCAGAAGATGGTCACCGATCACAATCATCAAGTTTCCAGAGATGTGTTTAGAAAATATCCTGAGCAAAGACAGATTTCCAGAAAACAGAAAGAACTAGTTGAAACAATGTTGGGGATGAAGGTCAAAGTCAAGTTTCTGCAAGATCATATACAAGCAGAGGTATTTTTAGTATAAGTCGTGTTATATTTATGTTATCCGAGAGTCCGTCCGTCCATGCAAGTCCCAAATAAGAAATGGATAGATAGAATTTCATGAAGCTGAAAAGGAATATGTATCATATATGTAGTTTGATGTGTGCTTGCAAGTTTCATGTAAGAAAATAACTCGAGCTACTTCCCTAGATTTGATAAAAAATGATCTGTCCAGAACCACAAGTAAGTAATGGATAAAATAAAATACAATTCACCGCCCACAATTTTATGAAAAATGTAGATGAGAATCTACCAATTAATTTATTGATCATAAAATGAATGTATATCATTATACATGCAACCAGGCAACATGCAGCAGATAAGTCAATTACTACATAGAGTTACGGCCCTTGAGTTGATCACAATAAAAAAGTTGTACATGCATTTGTTTGAAACTTTGCATTTACAAGTTGTATAAGCGTTAATTGTTATTAGACAAATTGTACAGAAAAGTATAGGGTGATATATCCATTTCTCAACAACTATGACATTTATATGCAGTACTTCATTCAGAGAAAACAATCACAATTTTGTCGAAACAATATTTGATACTGGTAAATTGACTTTTCAGGGTAGCCAGTTCATAACAGTGAAAGATCTACATAACATTAGACAAAAGATGAGACTTCATCGGTATGGAGATAAAACGGAAGAAGAAATCCTGATCGATGAGTTGGAGAAAATAGGTTCATAAATATATTAAATCCATATAATATTTGACAGATATAGGGGATATTTGTTTGTTTCAGTGTATTATCGAATTAATTCACTGAATGAACATTGAAGACAATATTATCATGAGTGATGATAGCGGTCAATGTTCATGAGAATGAAATATAATTTGATCATACATTAAAACTAGCGATGTCAACGAATATGCGAATATTCGAATATTCGCTCGGACGTCCGAATATCCGAATACTATTCCAGTATTCGAATATTCGGGGAAAATATTATATTTGCAAAAATGAAATAAACTGTCATAAATCAGATACTTTATTTTCCTTTGAAACCATCATAACACCTTCCAATACAAAAGAAATCGCTCCAGGAGGTGGGAATAAATTATGTTGTTGTTGCATCCATCCATGGCTGGTGTTAAAAGACACATCATGTAATCGGATAAGCACAGTAGGTGTTAAGGTGGGTAGTGTTTAATTATGATGTCAAAACTGTTTAGACAGAGAATGACATATTACAGACACTTTGCAACAACATCTACCCACACGTACCTGTATCATACAATTTTAAATAACGTGTGGTTTTATTTGTGAAAAAACCATGAATGTATATCCTATTCAACCACTTTTCTTTATACTAATATTTTCTTCTCGTGCTCCAATTTTATATTTCACGTTCTTGAGCTTTCCTTAAATATTCCTTTAAATATTAACCATTTTCCTTTTAACATCCAAAACTATATTGACTCATTAATACAATAACTCCTGAAATTCTTTAGCATATACCTAGAATAGATTTCACGTATATTCAGTGTTATATATATTATTATCCTGCCTATTGTATATCAATCAATCAAAAGAACTATGCATGATTTTTCTTTCGTTCTAGTCCATTTCAGTATACTGTTGTTAATTTATATGTAAAATGTTAAAATAAACAATGTTTAAACCAATGTACAGTGCCCGATAACAATAACTGAATGAGTCGTCGTCATATTTGCATGGAAGATGACGTTTACGCAATTTTTATAAGAGTTTGAGTGGTTTTGAGTATTTGATAGAATTCTATCAAATATTCGAATATTCGAATACCTTCCCGACCGAATATTCGAATACCAAAATCGCTATTCGTTGCCATCCCTAATTAAAACGAACAATTTCTTTTTCTTTTATGCTATGTCTTATTATGACAGAAAATGATGTAACCATACCGTTAAATGATAACATGTTATATATAATAGCGGCTGGGAATCAAAAGCGTAAGCCAGTGAATATGTGTGTCTCCAATCTTTAATGTGGGCCAGACTTTTTTCATTTCTTGACTGATTTAGTTCATATTTGAACACAATACTGCTAGTCACTAGCGCTTCACACTTGACAATGTTGATTATGATAGTGACCTTTTCCAAGGTCAAATTAAAATACCATGTCATTTGTGAAGGTAAATACTTTGCAGCTTGGTAAACAGAGGCCAGCGCAATATTGTGCGTTGCCCAGGTATCTAACCACTGCCTTTATGCCAAAATTTGATGCCCTGTAAGTATTACATCAAACTACAGTAGCACATGTATGTTAGTATACGAAGTACAAATGTAATGTTGTATAGGGATATTTAGCTGACTTGAACCGTAGACACAAGTTGAAGTATTATGATCGACTTCTGTCCTTTGTCGACATTTGCCTTGTAAACACTAGCAAGTCAATTTTACTTTGGGTTTTGTTCAAACTTGATGGTATATTTTATAAATAAATCATAATTTGACATATTTTACTTCCAATGACCTGACTGTTTAGAAGTGTTATTCTTGTTGTTTTCTTCAGGACTAGATGACCCAGACTCTATCCTGTCTTTGCAAGTAGACGCACAAGGTGTGATTGAATTTCTGCTGATAGTCACTGGAGATATGAGAGAGACATTCCAAAAGTATCCAGAAGTGCTTATGGTTGATGGCACATACCGTGTGAATAAATTAAAAATGCCTCTATACAACTTTTTGGTAGAGGATGGCTATAACCTTGGTAGGTCCATAGGATTCTGCATTGTTGCCAATGAGAAAAAAGAAACTATACAAAATGCTATGCAAGAAATAGGCAAGGTTCATGATTTTGGTAGGGTGCAAACAATTATTGTCGATAAAGATTTAAATGAAATATCAGCATTAAGACAAGTTGCACCTCAGAGTAGTGTCCAACTATACAAATTTCATGTTATTCAAGCATTAGGTAGGGAAGTTAGGAAACTGTCTGTAGACCAGGCCACCAAAAATCGACTTAACCTCATCTGTAGAAATGTAGTTTATTCCAAAAGTGAAGAATCTTTTAACAGAAATGTGGCTAATCTCATGAGAACAGCACCCCAGCATTTCATTGATTACTTCAATAAAAATTGGATGAAAGATACCAATATGTGGGTAGCCTATCTCACCAATGAACACGTTAACCTTGGTAATACAACCGACAACAGGATGGAATCATTCAACTAGAAGATCAAGGATGTACTGGACCACCACATGAGCATACCAGAAGCTGTTAAAAATTTACAGCTTCTGACTCGGACTATGAATTACACTGTGTCAAACAGGAAGTTTGAAGAGGCAATGAAGGTACCATATCATTTCAATGAAAATGATCGAGATGTTGATACGGTTGTGAAGTGTTTAACACCATATGTGTCTGGCTTGGTATTAGCAGAACTAACCAATGCACGAAGGTACAGTGAAAAGTTTGCCAAGGAAGTATGTGGGTGTGTTTTGAGCCAGACTATGGGCCTTCCATGCAGGCATATTTTCAGTGCTAGACTAACGCTGGGAAATTGCCCTATGTTCTCACCTGCTGATGCCAATAGAAGGTGGCACTTAAATTATGACCGGCAAGAAAGTGAATTCTCTGGTAAACGTCGTCGCAATGATGCCCATCTACCACAGAAAAGGCTGAAGAAATCACAAACTGAACCTTCCTCCAAAGAAGAAAAGTACACGGACATATTAGCCGTTTGTAAACGCATTGCTGACTTTGCCAGTTCTCTAGGAACCAAAGAATTTTCAACAAAGCTTGATTCTCTACAAATCCTTCTTGATAACTGGTTGGATGGAAACAATGTACTCATCATTCCATTAAACATACATGCAGATCAAAGCTGGAATACAGACACCGAAGATAATGCACAGGACTTAGCTATATTACCAGCGGGACAGACCTTTAAGTCGACATCTGAAACAATAGACATTGGCAAAACACGACAACACGACAACTCTTCGTCACCATTAAACTTCAATCAACACAGCACAGACAACGTCGAAACATCTCAAACAGTTACACATGAAAACATCTTGGGTCTTGGAGAGAGCGTCAACACCACAATACAAAACGACAACTCTTCGTCGCCATTAAACTTCAAACAACATCAACACAGCACAGACAACGTCGAAACATCTCAAACAGTTACACATGAAAACATCTTGGGTCTTGGAGAGAGCGTCAACACCACAATACAAAACGATAACTCTTCGTCACCATTAAACTTCTAACAACATCAACACAGCCCAGACAACGTCGAAACATCTCAAACAGTTACACTTGAAAACATCTTGGATCTTGGAGAGGGCGTCAGCACAACAATACAAAACGACAATCCTGTGTCACCAATATTTAAAAAAGGAAGAAAGAGTCTTGGTTTATGCAATCACCTGAGGTGTCAGACAGAGATATTTCCCCAGAAGTATCGAGCAGTGAAGGTATGTTTTACAGGAAGTACACCAACGGTTTTGCGAAACTTAAATCTCAACAGCTTTAAGCTTCCAAAAGCACATCCAGTTAGAGGCCGAGCTAAAGTGAAAAGAACAGTCGCCAAAAAGGAAAACGTTTTTCAAGCACGATTACGAAATTTAAGCTCAAAAATGAAGAACAAAACTGCAGCAGAATGTAATATGTTGAGCGAAGCTGAATTAAATGAAATAAAGAACGGTGCAATGTTAAATGACAAACATATTAAAATTGCTCTGAAGCTAGTAAAGAAACAAAATCCTGACACTCCAGGTTTACAAGACCCAATCTTAGGATCAAAGCTTCAGTTTGAAGTTGCTCGGGATAAATTTGTACAGGTATTACATGATGGTGAGGTACATTGGTTAACCGTTTCAAATATGTCTTGTGAAAAACACACAGTTGATATTTATGATTCCATGTATACTGGAAGAATTAAGCCAAATGTGAAAATGCAAATTGCATCAATTATTATGGGTGATCAGAAGGAGATGACTTTGAATGTCAAGTCCTTTCATAGGCAAAGAGGTGGCGCAGATTGTGGACTTTTTGCCATTGCTGCAGCAGTATCTCTTTCAAATGGGAATGATCCAACAGATCTACAATACCGACAGGAAGATATGCGCGAACATTTTTTTACGTGTCTGCAAGAGGACAGAATTTCTGAATTCCCGTCGCATACTATTAATCCAAGAAAACGGATAACTAGTCAGTTTCGTGTTCCACTCTTCTGTATTTGTAGACTTCCTGACAACCAACAGGAGAGGATGATTTCATGTATATCATGTAAAGAATGGTTTCATCAGACATACCTATCAGTATCAAAGTCTGTATTTTTGGAGAAAACGTTGGCAGATAAATGGACCTGCAACAAATGTAAAAGAAACCACTGAAATTACCAGCAGGACAGACCTTTCACGACATCTGAAACACTAGACATTGGCACAACACGACAACTCTTCATCGCCATTAAATTTCAAACAACATCAACACAGCCCAGACAACGTCGAAACATCTGAAATTGCTGTTGATACAAGCTCACTAACTATTAACTGGGATTAACCATGCAAATAGAATCAAATACGGTCCCTTCTAGTCTCATGAGACCAGCCACAAAGGTCAAGTGTAAAGATGTATCTTGTATATCCTACTTATTAAACTTTAAGTAGGGTCATTGTCAAAATACATGGCGAAAACCAATTTATTTGCATAAAGTACACATGCAAGTGTTGTGCAAACATAAAGACATGAACACTTTTGTATTAAGACCAATTTAAAGATTCAAGGTGCATATATTATTGTGTTAGGTGCTTAATAAAAATGGTGGTGATCTATATATATATATATATTAATTTTACCTACATGGTTTTGGTAATACGTGTAGACTGTTAAACATATGGCCTTGAAACTATTCAGATATGCAGTACATTGGGTATCAAACTGTGCATTGGGGTGTGTGTTAATTTTGGGTGTGGTTAATTTTGTTCTTGTTGCACATCTCATATTCCAGTTGTTACCTTTATCTGGTACTAGTCATACTGATACTTTCTAATCAGACATTTTATTGTATATTTTGAAAACAGTTGTTTACACTGGAAAACAAGCTTAAATTGGCGTTGTTCACATTGTGTCTTTATATGTATAGCATAATCAGCAGTATGTTTCGTTACTTATTTTGTGACAGAACAACCAACTGAGCTATATAAAATGCGAACAAATAAAACAACACAAAAGTCCACCACAGGATTCGAACTCGTGTCATCAAAAGAAAGATTTTATTGTAGCCTGCGCCCCTGCTCACTGTGCTATTTAGTTGAGCTTGTATTTTGGCTACAAGAATGTAGAAATACATGTACATTACCTTTACTGTTTACCACATCATATATATGTAAACAACGCCAATTTAAGTTTGTAGATTAGTGTTGTTGTTTATTGACCTGTCAGGATTTCTCTAGTAATCCTTGAAATAGGTTTATTATGTCTTATTTAATATTAAACACATTATGCAACAAAAATGTTTTAGTTTATTATTTCTGTTTAGATAATGTGACCAACTTTCAGACAACACGTTTTGTTGTTTCCTATAGCTCACGATTGCACTAGCAATTATTCGTCGAATTGAGGAGAGCTAACAGGAGTTAGCAATTAAACAGGCATATGAAAGGTATGTGGTTCTACACGGGTGCCTGTCCGCCTGAAATACTGATAAAAGCGGCATCTGGAATGGCAGATATGGTCATCTCGCTGCACCTCTTATTCACGGATGTACATTTAGTTCCTGCTCGAACTGTATTGTGTACTAGTATATGGCATGCCATGGTAATAGCTTCCAGTGGTATCTAAAGTCGGAGTTCAGGGATCACGGGTTCGATACTCTGTCACTGCACGTACATAGTGTCATTGAGCAAGACACATTGCTTAGTACCTGCCCATAAAAACATGTCTAGGATCCAGCAAGGGGATTGACGTTAATGGATAAATAAAGGCAGTGCAATATGACAGTTTGACACGTACACATGGCAGGTGCTATTGTTTCCCTCGTAAAATAATCAGAGGGCCCAGTCGATAATATGGTATCACACGAGGTATCCCTTCGGGTGTGGCCTGTAAGCTATAATATCTGTAATAGTGCTGAGTCTCGATGGGCTATGCAATAATTGTAAGAAACAGTAATGTGTCCCTTTGAGGGGTTCCAGATTTCATTAAATCAGCAATTTCCAAATACTAAATACTACACGTATTTTTTAAATTGTATATTATTGACAATTTAAAATTGTATACGCAACTGCCTTGTCTATTCGAAATTCCAGACACGGCGGCCGGGTCAATAAGAAATTGTAGCCACGGCGGCCGTGCCAATAAGAAATTGTAGCCACGGCGGCCGTGCCAATAAGAAATTGTAGCCACGGCGGCCGGGTCAATAAGAAATTATAGACACGGCGGCCGGGCCAATAGCCTCGG
>CM026400.1:33088668-33173468 GCA_014843695.1 Archivesica marissinica | reverse complement strand
CAATACACCACACACTGCTGCAATACACCACACACTGCTGCAATACACCACACACTGCTGGACTACACCACACACTGCTGGACTACACCACACACTGCTGGACTACACCACACACTGCTGGATCACACCACACACTGCTGGACTACACCACACACTGCTGGACTACACCACACACTGCTGGATCACACCACACACTGCTGGACTACACCACACACTGCTGGACTACACCACACACTGCTGGATCACACTACACACTGCTGGAATACCATTATATTAAATTTTATTTTCACTTTTGAGAATTTGTAGATCGTAAAATCACTGTTTATCCATTGAAAATTAGTATAAGCGAAATAATCCGGAAATCCTAGTGATAGCAATTGTAACAGGATGGACCGGCAAAGCGTGATTATAATAACAAACGAGAAACAATCAACACTCATGTACAATATTTATAAGTTTAATGTTCAACGAAAGATGAATATTTACATTAAGGAGATGATAAAACAAAGGTATTGTACGTACACATTTACTTGAGACATCTGCATATTCGGCTGACCTTAGGTCATATACGAAGTTACAATCAGTATAAGGCCGTTCTAACTTGATGTTTTAATCAAATCCGATTGATGGCGCAGCGGTAATGCCACTAATTATGACGGTAGATGTCCCGGGTTCGATCCCCGAAAAGGTAAATTTTATTTCTATTATTTCTTGATTTTATAAAAATCCTACACATAGCACGAACTCTCGCTTTCCACGATTTTATTAACATTCATTGATTGGCAAGATGCAAGCATCAGATAACTACTCCGGAGAAAAGCAGACTGAGGTAGTGATTACTATACATGGCTCGGATACCGATTCGGCATATGAGTGTGGCAGCTCCACTGATTATGGATCGTAATTTTGAAATTTCATGATGCTCGTAAAATTGTATAAGTTGTGTTGTAGAAAAATAAAATATCATAAAAATAAGAAATAAAACACATACTAGCATCAAAATGGGAATCGGGAAACATTGATTTAAAATATAAAGAATATAACTGAAATAATTTATAAATAAATATCTATATCGTAATAAAAAATCTTTCTATTTTTGTAACTTCGCAATTTTTAAGCAGTGGATTCGAACCCACGCGAACTAGCTCATTTCATTTGAGTTTAGTATCAACCCTTTAGACCGTTCGGCTACCGGCGCTTGCGTTCATTGCATAGATTAAATACATTCATGAAGTTATTTAATTACTTTACCGCTGTAATTGAAGCGTGTAATTTATGATAATGTCTCAAGTAAATGCGTACGTACAATAGCTACACAGAATAAACACACATCATAGTCATCAAGGACTGATTACTTAGTCACTTCGAATAGTACAAAGTACATATCTGATTTAAATAACAGGGTTCAATCCTGACGGCGATGTTCCCATTTTGGATCCCATGATAGTGTTGGTTTTCCTTGAGCTTACACCAAGAACATTGATGTGAGAGTTGAGACTACATACGAGGAAGGTAACGGCTCCGGCGTACAGTATCTGGTAACTGAACGACGTCTTCTCCGGGATTACAAACAACAGTGGCTGTGATACGTAAACTGGCCTTAAGCAAACTACGTCTTCCCCGGGAATACAAACAGTGGCTGCCGTACGTGGTCCGGCCTTAAACTAGTTGGGGGATCTCTAACGTCCTCCAAATACTCATCGGGAATATATGTTCGGGGGAAGAAGCTTTTGACTTCAAGCAATAAACTACAATCCTACATTTACCGACCTCTTAGTGGTCGAAATAACTTTATCGTGTGTGCCATGAATGTTTTAAAATGACACCTTATATTACTGATTTGAGCACACTTTCCACGAAAAACTCGTATATTTTACCTATAACGCGTCGCAAGATAAATTAATGCTTTATCAATAGAGGCCTTGTCTGGCATTTATCTAACGTACATTAGCATTACAAAAATACGCTTGTGATAAATTGTCGAATTTGACAACATTTGCCTGGATCTTTATTATTTCGGGTACCGTAAATAATGTACTAAGTAAGTATCCGGTCAAAAATGTACTGATTAATAAGATAGTTCAAATTTACCCCAAAATATGATGCAAGTTTTTACTATGCAAGTAAGCAGAAATTGAGGCCCGCATATCAACTTAGGACTTAGACGCCCCAACTTAAAAAAGAAAATTGCTAATTTTCTAGAACAAAACAAACACCCAAACACAACACAACACAATAGTTCAGCAGCATCATAACATAACAACCTATACATAAAGTTGTGTTTTTTTCAATATGTAAAATAGTTCGTGTCCCATCGCACCTCATTTAAAATATAAATGTAATCATGCACCATTATAAAACGAGTCCGTTCATTGTTGATAAGTGTATATAATGCATGTAAGGCTACTAGGGGATGTGCTCCGAACCATACTCCCCAATATTTTGGGGCCAGAAAAAATCTTATCCAAGTCCGGTAATTTCAGAATAGGCGGACCAGTCAAACTAGAAAAGCCTTTTCTTGACTTTCACCCCACTCAACACGATTTGGCTTACTTAGTTAAATTTGTCAGTGAAACAGAAATAGCGGAAACATTCGGGATACATTTTCTATAGAACCCTACTTTCTCTAAAACGAGTGTATTGCTTTCTTAGTTTTCGGTCTTTCGGCACCTTGGATTGCCCCTACTTTACTTATTACCAGGAACTTGCCAGTATCCCTTACTAAAATCTAAGTAATTGAGACCCGCACATCAACTTTGTGATAGCAATGCTATTTATACGTTAAAAGCATTTTTGGTGGCCTTTTTTCGATGTATACCGTACACAAATGCCAATTCATCTAACAATATCGAAATTTAGACTAATCATTGTTTTAATGGTGTGTATATTACATATGTGTATATTAAATGACAGATATGATGACTATTGAATTAGCAAACAAACATTTTGCACAATACTTTCAAAAGTTGTAAGATCTGAAAATTTAGATACTCATCCACAGTTAACCCTTTCCTTCATAGAGATTTAGGTTAATACAATATTATATCTCCATACAAACGATAGCCATTTAGCTATCATGCAGTGGATAAGTAGTCGCCATATATATCCCACCTCCATAGATATTACTGGGAATACATATAGATTTAGGTTAATATATTATTATATTTCCATGCAAACGATAGCCATTTAGCTATCATGCAGTGGATAAGTAGTCGCCATATATATCCCACCTCCATAGATATTACTTGGACTACATGAGATTCTGCCCTTTATTATGAACATTAGTTTGGCTACTACATTGTCAATGTATGTCGTATTGATAATGGCGTCAAGAGGTGCATCTATGAGGGAAAGGGTTAATGCTATTTTTAACAAAGCAATGCACTGCTCAAAAGATGATAGATACAGGAGTTGCTTCTTCACTTCACTGTCAACACAAATAGTCCGCATTTTAACATGAAGCGTGGCGTTACCTTGACAATAACATAGAATATGCTCGACACTATTCTCAGTAAATAACGTGCATTTACGACATCCAGTTACAAATATTATGAATGCTAAACGAACAAGAACTGAAACAGCAGTTTTACACAATTGTATGAAGTCACGTCTCTTTCTGCACACTGACAAGTGTATGATAATATATGTCACATATCATATACGTCACACCAGCTGGCGGTTCGTGAGAATAGTTTTTAAGAATGTGTGCTAATTTTAGACAGCGGCCATCTTGGATTACGTAATGAGTTTAGCGGTTATGTAATCCCGCACCATCCCAAGTATTAAGACCATAAATGGTGGCTATAGACTCAATGGTTACTGAGGAAAAGACGTTTGAAAATGTTCACGGACGACGGACAGACACATTGCGGTAGCAATACCTCACATGATCAGGTGAGCTAAATATTTGTGACATATATGATCGTAAAAAAAAGATAAAATGTGTGACATATATGATCGTATCAAAAAGGTAATGAGGTGTGACAAATATTATTTCACGTCACGTAAAATACAACTCGATCACATATAATATGTAACAAATATGTTCGGTTCGTGTGACATACGATCGTGTGTGCTGGACTGGTAATCTAGGGCTCGCAGGTTCGATCCTCCGTCTGACCGTAATAAATTTAACAGCACTATCCTCCAAACATCTAAAATAACCAATGACTTCAGGAGGCGTCGCTCATATGGGCTACCGGTAGCGATGATAAATAAACGCGCGCCACGCACACACACAATCGTGTGACGAATATGATCTGTGACATATTTGATCTTACAGTCAATGACGTTCCAGTATGTTGATTTTTCACTTCTAGCCAAATGACAGCCTGGGGACAACTCTTTTCTACAAGATAATATCGCTAAATATAGAAATAGAATCCTATCGGAAATCGCCGAACAGGCACGATTATACACGATCATTTCCGAATATACACGAATGTTCCCGTAGACTCATTTACATATAATGTCCCGTTTCAGTGTTATATCGACGAGATAGCGGAAATCGCCGAACAGGCACGATTACACACGATCATTTCCCAATATACACGAATGTTCTCGTAGACTCATTTACATAATATAAATTATATTATAATGTCCCGTGTCTGTGTTATATCTATCTATCTATCTTGTTGCGCGTTCAAAAACCGTATGAGTAGTTAAAAGTATAATTTAAGAAAGTAATGAAAATAAGTTGTGGTAAAAGTTTAAAAGCAACTGCGCAGAACAACTATGGACTGGCATGATCAATATGGCAAACTGCCGTATTGAATTTCTCTATGGTAGGGAGATGGACACTGTCATGAGGGAGATAGTTCCAATGGTAGATTGTTCTTGGAAAAAAGGAAAACTTGTAAGTAGTCTGTAGTTGCTGTAATTAACCTATAGCTTAAGGAATGGCAATGGCGAGCAGGACGGGAGAGGGGAACTAGGTAATTTTCAATGGAAATAGCAACAAGATCATTATGAATTTTATACATATGGGATAACTTATTGTCAATACGCCGTTGTTCTAGTCTGCGTAGATTTAGGGAATGTAGCATGTCTGTAACACTAGAGGTACGATAGAAGTCAGCCTTTATCCAACGGGCTGCTCTCCGCTGGACACCTTCAATTTCGTCTATCAATGTTTGGGTATTGGGCGACCAGATCTCGGAGCCATATTCAAGCTGGGGTCTCACTAGTGTCTGGTAAGCCATGGACTTAAGGGGTTCGGATTTGACCTGGAGGTTTCTACGTAGAAATCCTAATGTTTGGTTTGCTTTCTTTGTTGACCTTTTTATGTGAGTGTCCCACGACAGGTTATTTGAGATATCCACGCCAAGGTATTTGGCTGAGGTGACCGACTCAAGTTGGACTCCATGGAGTTTATATTTACTGGGAATAGGATGTTTCCTTCTGGTGACGTGGATAACTTGACATTTGGAGGAGTTAAATTTCATGTCCCACTCCAACTCCCACTCTTCTAATCTCTTAAGATCGTTTTGGAGTGTGACCGATTCATTTGCAGATGTCAGTGATAGATAGACCGTATCGAAAGCCTTACTGAAGTCTAATAGGATGAGATCTACTTGATGCTTATTGTAGACAGAGGTAACCAAGTCATTGACTAGCATTACTAGTTGGGTAACGCACGACCGCTTTTCTCTAAAACCATGCTGCAAATGGTACAGAATACTGTGGTTAGTGAAGTGTTTTACTATCGAGGAGGAAACTATATGTTCTAGTACCTTGCATAGAACACATGTCAGTGAGATAGGCCTATAGTTGGCGGGGTTTGACTTGTCCCATTTTTTGTAAATAGGAGCAACAGGATAGGTGATAGTTCTTTAGACAGGGTTTTAAGTATGATTGGCTTAATTTGGTCAGGACCACTAGCCTTATGAGGGTTCAGGTTATTGAGAAGTTTCTCTATGCCATTTGAACTTACTGTGATCTCATTCATGTTTGGCGTGGATTGACAATTCAGGTTTTCATTTGTGTCCTGAATTTTCATTTTACAAATGGAGGTAAGTCTTAGTGGGGATTTGGAGCTGAAGACAGACTGAAACTATTTGTTCAGTGCTGTGGCTTTAGCAGCTTCTTCATGATGAAATTTGTTTTCATGCTTTATATCGACGAGATTATAAATATTATGATTACATTTAGATGGTAATGGATCGATTCGGCGTAATTGAACTAAGGACGACTTAAATATTGAGTAAATATGTCAAAACAGAAGCACATTGTACTTTCTAAAACTATTTATCGTTCCGTTGACCCATACACAATGGTGGCTAATTATAAAGTTTCATCAGCATTGCAGTGCCTAGCTTTCGACTCAAGTACGTCATTACTTAAGTCACGTGCTAATAGGCCTATTAATAGGATTAATAATTTCACGGGAAACCCCGCCAGTTATTGAGTTTCTGAACATATCAACACCGCCCAATTAATAGTATCGGTGTTAAAATATATTTATTTGACTGACCAGGCAAAATATATCGACGCCTGTTCCCAGGCTATCAAGGACGTACACTGTTTATCTAATGTGAAATGGTCAGCTATCTCAATAGACATAGTAAGTCTCTGAAGCGTTTCTTGTTTGTTGACTTACGTAATCCTGTACATGTCGGCACTAAACTCTGAAGGCCGTGAATTTATATTGATGTACTGCACAAGTCTGTTTGTAAAAATATGTTTCGCTAGATACTTGCTCGGCAACCTACACAACTGCCCAACAATCAGAATATTGTATGTACACATAAAATTAATCAGTTCATTACTAACTGCCAAGCTATACACATGTCTCAGCATCCTGAGGCGAGTAGCTCAGAACACAGTGCTAATATTCTACATATTGGACGTTTGAGGATAATATGTGACTCAGTTTCTATATCTCCTCAGATGTACGATATTACGTCATCAGTTTCTATATCTCCTCACGATATTACGCCATCACATTGTCAGTTTCTATATCTCCTCAGATGCACGATATTACGCCATCACGTTGTCAGTTTCTATATATCCTCAGATGCACGATATTACGCCATCACGCCATCACGTTGTCAGTTTCTATATCTCCTCAGATGCACGCAAATACATAAATACGGATAAATGAGGCTACGCCGTCGCGTTGTCAGTTTATCGATCTCCTAGATTGTTCCGTCCTGTTTGTGTCTATATACACACGAGCTTGTAGGCACCGATCTCCTATGTTGTTCCGTCCTGTTTCTGTCTATATACACACGAGCTTGTAGGCACCGATGTCCTAGGTTGTTCCGTCCCGTTTCTGTCTATATACACACGAGCTTGTAGGCACCGATGTCCTAGGTTGTTCCGTCCTGTTTCTGTCTATATACACACGAGCTTGTAGGCACCGATCTCCTAGGTTGTTCCGTCCTGTTTCTGTCTATATACACACGAGCTTGTAGGCACCGATCTCCTAGGTTGTTCCGTCCTGTTTCTGTCTATATACACACGAGCTTGTAGGCACCGATGCGGATGTCTGCGTCTATGATCGAAGCTTGTGAAACAATATTCATGTCGCAATGTTATAATATGTTGTCTTTTTAATAAAGTAAATATAAAATTGTTGAGAAAATCCGATCAGCCGAATTGTTGCGAACCGTGGCAGAATACTTAATTATCGGGGCGACGCAAAATACAATGTAAATGAACTTACTACATGTATATATATACCAACATTTTTTTGTCCAGCAAAATGTTTCAAAATAACATCCACAACTTTGTTTTGGTCATCACAGTTATCAGATTCTATATCTCCTTTGATGCATGAGTTTAAACCGTCCGTTGTGTGGTTTAACACGTCCGGCTTCTAGCCTGAAAGGAAATGAGCCACTTGGTGTGATCTGGAAATGTATATAATTGCTTCGGTGATTGTCCATGGTTGTCCCGAACATCGGTTATCCTTCTGTCCTTTTGTAGAATTTTAAGCGGTTCCTTCCGATATACATATGGGGTGTCTTGCCATACAAAGTCGCTTACTGTATCTATACGAACATTTTCTTGTCCAGCGAAATTATTAAAAATAGCATCCGCAACTCTGTTTTGGTCATCACAATTGCCAAGGTTTAGCTCGTGTCCCTTCCTGAGGATATTAAAGTCGGACATGTTCATCTGGCCTTCTGTTTGTGAACATCTATTCATTGCTTCCTTCATAGCTTCTAGTCCTTTGTGATGATGCGTGATATGAATCATATGATATATGATTGTGTTACCCTTTCCTCTTTACCTCAAATGAGAGCGCAAATTCACATCGTGTTTTCGTCTTCAGAAACTGTTCGTAGTTTTCCGCACATTTCTGTACATCATTTACAGGCCTTTCATGTACTGGATCGCTGTTGAAGAAAATTACATGTTTCACAAACTCGACTATTGCATCATCACCCTCCTCCAATTGTGCAAGAAATGTTTCAATTACATCAGAAGGGACAGCTATACCATACAGATCGACAACAGCATCTGTGCTTCTTGAAACAAAGCGATTCACATAACTGCTCATAAAGTTGATGAACAATTCGTTTCCTCTCCCAGACGCAAACCGTGCAACGTGTTGCATCGGCGTATGCGAGAATCCAAAAGGATCCAGGAAAGTAAGACTACGTATCTTATTTTCCGACAGTTCATTAGGTGGATCAAACTCTTTAAACTTCCTTTGGAATATTGCAATCTGAATACTAACATCTGTTAGTCTGTGAGTTAGTCTGTGAAGCACAACATGTCCGTCAGATGTTTGGTGCTCTGAGCGCTTTGTGTCGGGAAAATACTTCTGCATAAAGTATATGAGGAGTTGTTTCACATTCGATTTGAGTTGCGTGTAATTGTCAATGCTGTCTTCTATGAAGAATAGGGAAATGGCAAAGTCTTGAAGAACAATATTGTCCATTTCAAGTACAGGTTCTGGTCCCGTGACTGATGGCGGCGGACCAAAGACGATATTTTCTTCTCCCAATGTTCGGCTAAGGAACTGAAGTGCTACCATTACAGCAATGAGTGGAGAACCATAGCTCTCGATAGCATCTGGCCATTCGTCCCCATAGCGGCCAGCTCCTGCAAATCCATCAATTATAACGGTTCTGTATCTATTTTCAGATTGTGTTTTGGCAATATAGGCTTGCAGATATTTTTTATACATTAATCTTTTAATATAACCGTGTGGAGTGTCCTTCGTAAAGAAATCTGACTCAAGGATTTTGCTGGCCATTTTCGGAACGTGTTATTGGATTTGTATCGCTCTCTGAAACAACAAGAAAATCATTATTACATATAAATATGTAATAGAAGGACGATTGAATACTCACTCTGCATAATACACACTCGGATAGTGTATTGAGTGAATGTGTATTAATTATAAAGTGCATACTTTAGTAATTAAATGCAAACATGTTGACAATAACATGAAACCCTGCCCAGTATAATAGTATATACCACATCCCTGCTGGACATGAACTATTTCTGGATTCCAGCTCAAGCCTGTATATTTCTATGCGCACACCAATTTGTATATTGCGCAAGCTTGTATATTGCGCAAGCCTGTATATTGCGCGCAAGCCTGTATATTGCGCAAGCCTGTATATTGCGCGCAAGCCTGTATATTGCGCAAGCCTGTATATTGCGCGCAAGCCTGTATATTGCGCAAGCCTGTATATTGCGCGCAAGCCTGTATATTGCGCAAGCCTGTATATTTCTATGCGCACACCAATTTGGAACTAGTTCCCTGAAAACAACTGAAACAATTGTAATACCTATACTACGGATACGTATACGTGTGTGTGCGCGCGTGCATGGGCAGGATTAGCCGACCTAAGTGGTTAACCAGTACTATGCAATGTGTGTGAGGTGCCTTGCTCAATGACAATACATACGTGGCCTGACCTAGTATCGAACCCGGGACCGTTCGATTCCAAATCCAACGCTATACCTGGACTGGACCACGGACGCCACATGCTATATTGTCAAACCCATATCTTTTTCAATTAGAAGGAACATTCCTTTTATGTTTTCCAGATAAACACCATGCCCTGGGGTTATAAAACTATTCTCAAATCACAAACTCAAGCTCAAGTGATCTGATTGGTTGATTCTGAGTATTACTGTCAGCTGAACCAATCAGACGCTTGAGACTGAGTTTTGAGAGTGGAGAAATGTTTTATAACCTCCAGGCCCGGATACCGGATACTATTACTTATTGTATGGTATTTACTTCTGCTAAAACACAATATATGAATCTGTGTACAAATGTATAAAAAAGGTTCAGTAATTTTAAAGTTTAAACTTTATATCACAACGATTGCGAAGCAAGTTTTAACAACTTATATTAATTATATTGTATAATTATATATCTCGTTGGCGCTGATGAAAGCATATATGTGATCATTCATGTGGGAGGAAACCGGAGTATCCGGAGAAACCCCACTTGTCCGATCTGGCGACCACCGTACCATCTCACATACCTCCCGGTCCGAGGATCGAACCCGGATTACATTGGTGAGAAGCGAGCGCGCTAACCACTACGCTAATCGGACAGCCAAGTTTAGACATATAAGTTATGAGGCATTCTTGTGATTGGTCACAATGTTCAATACAAGTGTTCATTATGGAATAACAGGCTTCAAGTAGTTCTATATAGATGTACTGTGATGAACAAGCCCTGCAGTTGAGGTTATCTGTATGAAAACGTGAGGCAATTTGAGGAACGTTTTAGTAAAAACAAAATAAGGAGGAACAGAACTGACATTTTGAAAATAATTTCAGCTCCAGAGGCAACATGAAAAACGGCGAACACATTCCTACCCAGTCAAAGTTGTAAAACTAAGCAAAAGAGAACTTTTATTATCTCCGTCTTCTGAAAAATGGTGTGTGTGGGGGGGGGGGCGCTCCTATTGGAAAGGGGGGGCCTTCTATTATTTCTATTGTAACAAAATATTAACGTTAGCCTACTTAGTGATTGGTAAATATTGTCCCAAGCTGGGCATACAGGTTGAATACAGTGAAATCAAAATGATCACCCACAAACTGGCAATCCATATTAGACGGTCATTCTTAGATAAACACAAACTGGCAATCCATATTAGACTGTCATTCTTAGATAAACACAAACTGGCAATCCATATTAGACTGTCATACTTAGATAAACACAAACTGGCAATTCATATTAGACTGTCATACTTAGATAAACACAAACTAGCAATCCATATTAGACTGTCATACTTAGATAAACACAAACTGGCAATCCATATTAGACTGTCATACTTAGATAAACACAAACTGGCAATCCATATTAGACTATCATACTTAGATAAACACAAACTAGCAATCCATATTAGATTGACATACTTAGATAAACACAAACTAGCAATCCATATTAGACTGTCATACTTAGATAAACACAACTAGCAATCCATATTAGACTGTCATTCTTAGATAAACACAAACTGGCAATCCATATTAGACTGTCATTCTTAGATAAACACAAACTGGCAATCCATATTACACTGTCATTCTTAGATAAACACTGTCTCCTCATAGGTTGCAACCCGTGTCTCCTCCTAGATTGCAACCCATGTCTCCTAGGTTGCAACACGTGTCTCCTCATAGGTTGCAACCCGTGTCTCCTAGGTTGCAACCTGTGTATCCTTCTAGGTTGCAACCCGTGTATCCTCCTAGGTTGCAACCCGTGTCTCCTCCTAGGTTGCAACCCGTGTCTCCTAGGTTGCAACCGTGTCTCTCTAGGTTGCAACCCGTGTCTCTCATAGGTTGCAACCCATGTCTCCTCCTAGGTTGCAACCCGTGTCTCCTCCTAGTTGCAACCGTGTCTCCTCCTAGGTTGCAACCCGTGTCTCCTCATAGGTTGCAACCCGTGTCTCCTCATAGGTTGTAACCGTGTCTCCTCATAGGTTGCAACACGTGTCTCCTCATAGGTTGCAACCCGTGTCTCCTCATAGGTTGCAACCCGTGTCTCCTCCTAGGTTGCAACCCGTGTCTCCTCATAGGTTGCAACCCGTGTCTCCTCATAGGTTGCAACCCGTGTCTCCTCCTAGGTTGCAACCCGTGTCTCCTCCTAGGTTGCAACCTGTGTCTCCTCCTAGGTTGCAACCCGTGTCTCCGCCTAGGTTGTAACCCGTGTCTCCTCCTAGGTTGCAACCTGTGTCTCCTCCTAGGTTGCAACCCGTGTCTCCTCCTAGGTTGCAACCTGTGTCTTCTAGGTTGCAACCCATGTCTCCTCCTAGGTTGCAACCCGTGTCTCCTCCTAGGTTGCAACCTGTGCATCTTCCTAGGTTGCAACATCTGTTTCGTAGATTGTAATGTGTCTCTAAACACGAGTATCACCAGTTTCCTAGCAGTTGCTATTCAATAGAATACCAGTATTATCAAAACGAAATCCATCCTTTTTATTTATTTTATGTTATGATTCGGGTTTTACGCCTGCATCAGCACCATTTTGGGCTATATCGCCGGCGGGCAGTTTACCTAACAACACCTTTCCTGGGCAGGCTCCAGCGGTTAACCAGAAATCCATCCTTTTTAACATTTCTTAATGTATTTGAATATTGTTGAAAAATAATATTTTGACTAGAATATTATTTTTCATTCGACTCCGTAAACAATCATAAGGCAATGAAATGAATGTGCGTACATCGCTTTTATTAAAGTTGCTAGTCCAGGTTCGGATCCTCGACCGGGAAGTATGTGAGATGGTACGGTGGTCGCCAGATCGGACAGGTGGGATTAAACTAGACAAATTCAAAATGTTTAAACTGTATTTATTTTACAACAATTGCGGAGGACACCGGAGTATATGGAGAAAACCCAACTGTCCGATTTGGCGACCACTGTACCATCTCAAGAGGATCGAAGCCGTGTTACATTGGCAAGAAGCGAGCGTAGCGTGCTAACCACTGCACTAATAGGACAAATTACTTTCAATTTAGGAAACAAAGAACAAAAAACGTTTTTTACTTCTGCATTTATTACCAAATTTCCTTTAGATATCCGGCTCACCTATAGCCGAAACGGGATAACTACCCAACACTCAAATGTCACATACATCACAAAATTTTTATGCAACTTCTTTCTATAAACTGTTCATGTTGTCCTGCAATGTCGATAATGGACATGACCATAACTTGCAAATTCAGACGGAGAAAGACGTCCAGATCTTTAAATATGTTCAAGACAAAATGTAAATTATGGATACAACAACTTTTTAATCGGTAGACACTATTCTACCAATGAAGTCTAGTAGATATATTTTCTACTGCCCCAAATCTGCCATCGACCTCGTTGGCCAACATTAAATGCTCAGTCAATTTGACACAGCTGCGATAGTTTGTACGTTGCCGAGATACAATCGAAACCCACGAGAAGACAACACAACCTTTCAACTCTCTGCACGCTAGCCATGTAATTAATGGTTAAAGGCGTGTAGCACAATAATTGATAATCGTCAAAAAAATTTTAAACTTTGCATATATTTAGATTAGACATTTCCATGTATGAAAATATTTTAAAACTAGTGGGTCCCCGTGCTCGTTTTTAAGTTATGAACAATTGAAGAGTAGTACCGTGTACACATTATTGGTCCAAATTTTGACGTCAAAAATGAGCATACAAATTCCTTTAAACATACATAAAAACACTAGAAAATGAGTTTAGTTCCATTTAATATTGCATATATTTGATGCAAACTAGCAGATGTTCATGTATATCAATAAAACTTTATAATTCTATGTGAAATATTTTTCATTTTGACCATTTTTTATTGTTTACGTCTCGGATATTTTTGCAGTTTGGCTTTGCGAAAAGTAAGAAAATGTGTCATAATTTTTTTTTCAATCGTCAGAATGTTTTTAAATTTTCTGTGTAGTATATCTACAATATACTGATAAATATGAAAGCATAAAAAACATACCACACCGTGCTTGTTTTTGAGCTAAATGAGAATAATCGTTACCATTTCAGTGTCAAAATAGGATATTTCCACAATTAGAGACTAATATTTGTGGTATTTCGTATTTATCATTTTATCTCAATTGCATTCTATTGTATTAAACTTACAACACAAAATGCAGCATTTATCATCGCCGTTTAAAGTGTCCGAAATTACAATGGGATGTGTCCCGTCCGAATTGATGTCAGTTTTATTATCAGGCAGTACGTGTTCAAATGCAATTTGTTTCTTTCTTACAGATGACTTGGCTCCAGATAAAAACTTTCCTGTTTGATTGCGTTTATAAAAGACCATTATGAATATTAAGACGCGTACTAATTTATTGAAATATAAAACTAACACAAAAAGTGATATTATTTTTTTCTGTAGAGGTGAGCCGTGAAATGTACCAACGGTAATAATCGCGATGCGTAGAAAGCTGCGCACGAACAATTGTGATATACGCCTTTAAATACAACATGGCTCAGCATTTTGTCTGTATATGCAAATAATTCACCACGTTGTGCATTGTTTAACGATTGACATAAACACGACATCATTTAACTGGAATTTTTATCGTTTTGCGACATCATTTAGGCATCTTTTTGCAATTTTTTAGATATTTTCGTCATATCAGAATCAAAATAATATTTGTATTTGCGTTATTTAAAATCGAATAAAACATGGTTTACTACGCGTCAGAACTCCATACCATGTTTATTTGCCATAAATTACTGAAAGACAAATATTCTTTTTTAAATATGTCAGGGATATTCATTAGAATTGTTTTGTAGGGTTTTCAGCTGCAAATAAGAAAAACACATTAATTAATGACTTGTCGTCTGCTGATTGTGTGATTTACGTTTATTTATCGTCGCTACCGGTTACCCATATGAGCGACGCCTCCTGAAGAGATTAGTCATTTTAGATTTTTGGAGGATAGTGCAATGATACAGACAGAGACCCATTCCAGAATCTCCTCTGGTTCTTTTACGTGCACAGTGTACAGCACCGACACGAGACCTCGGTTTAACCGTCTGCTACAATTATTTTGAACTATTTATAGCATTTATTTCACCCAGCATGCAGAGTTCATATTGTCAAATGATGCGTATATAATGTAGATCCCGTCACACACACTATCATAATCCACCTTTGACCTCCGACGCCCACAATTTAAACGTTCTGTCAAATGACACTGATGCAATATACTGTAGATCCGGGGAGATGTCTACACCCATCACTTTACCTTCGTGACCGGCTAGTGTCTTGATTGGCGCTCCTATAGGGTGTGCCCAAACCTGAAAATTAACAGCATAACAATTGCATTATATAACTGCATTATAACAGGGATCATTTTAGAGGGCGATGTGGGCGAAATAGTCGCCCTAGCGACCCTGCCTTCGCCCTTTGAGGTCCCCACTTCTCCCTTTTTTAATTTTGTTTTTGTTTGCAATTTTCATACAAAATATTGTCCAGTAAAATACACTGACCCCATTATAAAGCACTCCTTCTATTCAAATGTTGTATTTAATGGTAATGTTGTGCATTTTAACCATATTTGGTTGAAATTGATTAAATAACACAATTTACGGACGTGACCGCGCGCGTTCTCACTTCGTCCAAACAATCTGACCTAGAATGAACCCTGTTATAACCACACAATATCGTATGGTCTATTTTTTTAGACAGAAACATATATATATATATTTATTATTCATTTGATTTTTTATTCATTCATTTTTCTCATTTGCTTATCAGATAATTCCATCTTTTTACCATTTATTATGGCGGAGAGAAGAGGCAATGTGGAATTTAAATGCCTTGCCCAATGGCACAATCATAACTGCTACAGCGGGGTGCAAACTCTGGGCCTTTCGCATCTGAAGCGAACGCATTAACACTGCGCTATCACTACTAATAAACTCATAACATATGCGTAAAATTTTAAAGGGCCATAATCCAGTAATTACTTAAACTTGGTGTATGGTTTTTGCACAACACATTTTATTCATATGCCAAGTTACATTGTAGTCGGTAAATCCCGTACTTACTTTTTCAGATATTCTCTGGACAAAAATACGTTGCAAAATATAGTAAAGGGGAGATAATTCAGTTATCACTGGAGGTAGAATTATGGTTCTTGTGAAACTGTACATTGTCATCCCTCTATATTACAAGTGTAACAGGGTAATTTTTAGTGTAATTTTATATACAGTCAAACCTGTCTTAAGCAGCCAGGCAAGGGAATCACAGAAAGTGGATGCTAAGCACAGTTGGCTGCTTAATAGAGGGCATATGTAAAATAAAACAACATATTTGGAATTGTGAAACCGGCTGCTTAATACAGATTGGCTGCTTAATAGAGGGCATATGTAAAATAAAACAACATATTTGGAATCTTCAAACTCGCTGCTTAATACAGGTTGGCTGCTTAATAGAGGTGACCACTGACACAGGGTTGTAATCACTGCACCTGTGATCATCTGCTTGAGTTGTTTAATCCATATATAAATATATATATTTAGGTATATTTAACGTCGCTACCAGTTGCCCATTTGAGCTGATGGGCAGTTTACCGAACAACACCTTTCATGGGCAGGCTCCAGCGGTTAACCTGTACTTGGTGCACCAACCTCTGTAAGAAACTACCAAATTATTCATATAAAGAGACACAGTCTGAGCGGGGCTCGAACCCGTGACCATCAGTGATGATAGGTTACAGTGGTATACAAGTCAGCGACCTTAAGGCTTAGCCACTCGACCACGGAGAAGGACTAATCTATTTTTAGCATTGAGAGAGCTAGTTGTAGTAAGCCAATAGAATGAAGCCTTGAGATCATGTGACATGTATACCACAACATCTTTATTTCCTCCATTTCTGAAGAGTATAATATGACATTCAAAACGCATTAAAAAACATCAGGACATTACAAATATAAAATGATGCAACCCATACAAAATGGTATCAAATTTTAAAACATGGTGTTTCGGAATACATCCATTATTAAAGGCGCACAACACCAAGTTCATAGTGTGGACATACAAAATGGTATCCAAATTTTAAAACATGGTGTTTCGGAATACATCCATAATTAAATGCGCACAACACCAAGTTCATAGTGTGGACATACAAAATGGTATCAAATTTTTAAAACATGGTGTTTCGAAAGACATCCATTATTAAATGCGCACAACACCAAGTTCATAGTGTGGACATACAAAATGGTATCCAAATTTTAAAACATGGTGTTTCGGAATACATCCATTATTAAATGCGCACAACACCAAGTTCATAGTGTGGACATACAAAATGGTATCAAAATTTTAAAACATGGTGTTTCGGAATACATCCATTATTAAATGCGCACAACACCAAGTTCATAGTGTGGACATACAAAATGGTATCCAATTTTTAAAACATGGTGTTTCGAAAGACATCCATTATTAAATGCGCACAACACCAAGTTCATAGTGTGGACATACAAAATGGTATCAAAATTTTAAAACATGGTGTTTCGGAATACATCCATTATTAAATGCGCACAACACCAAGTTCATAGTGTGGACATACCATGTTTTAAAATTTTGATACCATTTTGTGTTTCGGAAGACATCCATTATTAAATGCATACAAAACGTTATGGAAACCACAAGAACATCGATGGGGAATTAAAGAGATTATGTAAGAATGACTCTAGATATACGATGAAACATTTTTTTTTTAACCTTATTTATTTGACAACGATTGCGAAGCAAGTTTTAACAACTTATATTAATCACTCTCGTTGGCTCGGATGAAAGCGTAAATGTGGTCATTCATGTGGGAGGAAACCGGAGTACCCGGAGAAAACCCACCTGTCCGATCTGGCGACCATCGTACCATCTCACATACTTCCCGGTCCGAGGATCGAACCAGGGTCGCATTGATGAGAAGCGAGCGCGCTAACTACTGCGCTAATCAGACAGCGATGAAACATGTGTGTATACGACGTGTAATAAACAAAATTATAAACGACCAAAGTCTTTGAAACTTGCGTCTACCACACAAGTTTCATTGACATATCTTCAGTACCTTTTAAGATACTTGCCGGACAAAAGTTACATTTGTGGATTTTTAGTCAATTAAAGGGCAATAACTCTGATGTTACTGGGTCAAACTGCACGGAAAGTGCGCAATCACACTACAGTGATATACATATTTAACCCATTGGTTACTGAGAACACGCGTGACGCACATATAACGTCTAATCAATACTCTTCGCTAAAATTACGACGGGAGATAAAAATCACAAGAGCAACGTTAAAACATTATAAGAACGACGTATATTTGAGAATTCCATTTTTTTTATAAATACCCCACCCCTCTATCCTAACCCTACAGTACGGAAGATGGTACACATACCTTCCAATTTTTTTATATAAATTCCTCACCCCCTATCCTAACCCTACAGTACGGAAGATGGTACACATATATTTATAAATACCCCACCCCTATCCTAACCCTACAGTACGGAAGAGGGTACACATATATTTATAAATACCCCACCCCTATCCTAACCCTACAGTACGGAAGAGGTACACATATTTTATAAATCCCCACCCCCCTATCCTAACCCTACAGTACGGAAGAGGGTACACATATATTATTAAATTCACCACCCCCCTTTCCTAACCATACAGTAAGAGGGTACACAGATATTATAAATTCCCCACCCCCCTATCCTAACCCTACAGTACGGAAGATGGCTAACACATATTTATAAATAACCCACCCCCATATAATAACCCTACAGTAAGGAAGAGGGTACACATATATTATAAATACCCCACCCCCCTATCCTAACCTACAGTACGGAAGGACATATATATAAATACCCCCACCCCCTATCCTAGCCCTACAGTACGATAGAGGGTACACATATATTTATAAATACCACACCCCCCTATCCTAACCCTACAGTAGGAGATGGTACACATATATTTATAATACCCCTACCCCCCCTATCCTAACCCTACAGTACGGAAGATGGTACACATATATTTATAAATACCCCACCCCTATCCTAACCCTACAGTACGGAAGAGGGTACACATATTAATCCAATATTTATAAATACCCCACCCCCCTATCCTAACCCTACAGTACGGAAGAGTACATAATTATAAATACCCCCACCCCCTACCTAACCCTACAGTACAAGATACACATATTTATAAATACCCCACCCCCCTATCCTAACCCTACAGTACGGAAGAGGGTACACATATATTTATAAATTCCCCACCCCCCTATCCTAACCCTACAGTACGGAAGAGGGTACACATACCTTCACGGTGGAATCATATGATGCTGTTACTAGGTATCGTGCATGATTTGCTGAAATATACGTACAGAACAACGATCTATATACAGTAGTGTGAAACAGCAAGCCCAGGGTATACATACATTTCTAACATATAGATAGGTCTTTGCCGATGTTTTTGGGGGTGTGAGAGTGTGTTTTACGTTTATTTATCGTCGCTACCGGTTGCCCACATGAGCGACGCCTCCTGACGAGATTAATCATTTTAGATTTTTGGAGGATAGTGCAATGATACAGACAGAGACCCATTCCAGAATCTCCTCTGGTTCTTTTACGTGCACGGTGTACAGCTGAAAGACTGGTAATTTTATTAGGGTCAGGCGGGGGATCGAACCTGCGATCCCTGAATTACCAGTCCAGCATGTTACCACTGGACTACAGACCCGTCTGTAAAAGTAGATTTTTGGTGAAACCGTACAGCTTTTATAATGTCTCATACAAAATATTGACCAGTAAGATTACACTGGCCCATTATAACGCACTCCTATTCAAAATTGTCAAATTGTGACTTTTAACTAAATATATTTTTTGGTTTTTACGATTTTCAAATAAAATTTTGTCTAGTAAGATACACTGGCCCATTATAAAGCACTCCTTCTATTCAAATGTTGTATTTAATGGTTGTACTGTGCAATTTAACCCTATTTTGCAGAAGTATATTAAAGAACACCATTTAAGGAAGCGATCACGTGCTTTCTCACTTCTCCCAAAAATTCTGACCTAGAATGAACCCCAAGTAGGTATACAATGGTTTATAATACATTTTATTTCGAATGAGTAGATTTTCCTTTCCAACACTGACAATGTAGTGCAATTTCGTATCGAAATTCTCGCCCTGTCGCTGCCAAGAATCATGGCGGAGTGTTGTTCATTCATTCTGTATACCGTACCTCTTTTCTCCTTCTCTATGTTCATTTACTTTTTGTTTCTCATCTTCTAATTGTTGTTTCTCTTTCATTTAATTTTCAAAACCTTTCATGTGCTGTACTCTTAATTCATAATATTTATGTAAATATGTAATACTTAAGTTTAGTAATGTTATAAGTAAGTACATATATGTTATCATTCTAAAACATTACATTTTCCCTAAAGAAAAATCATTGATTTATGAAATTGTAAATTATTATGCCATGAAATGTTTGTGTATATTATTTAGAAAGGAGAGGACAATCATAAGCTATACAGCTTTCTGTCCAATTCCTTATATCAGTTGTTGTAAATAATCATGTATTGACAGAAAATAAATATGCTTAAACTAAATAATCATGTTATTATGTTATATTTCGGGTTTTACGCCTGCATCAGCACCATTTTGGGCTATATCGCCAGCGGGCAGTTTACCTAACAACTCCTTTCCTGGGCAGGCTCCAGCGGTTAACCAGTACTTGGATGCACCAACCTCCGTAAGAAACTGCCAACTTTTTCATATAAATGAGACACAGCCTGAGCGGGGCTCGAACCCGTGACCATCAGTGATGATAGGTTACAGTGGTATACAAGTCAGTGACATTAACCACTCGACCACGGAGGCGGACTAAATAATCATGAAAACGTTTACATACGTTGAAATTTGACTTTGCTGATGAGATTTTTATGAGCTGGTATTGTATATATGCATTGCCTCTGTCGGATGTCCCAGATCTTTGCTGTGTTATCTTCACTCCCGGTAGCTAAATGGTATCTGAAGAGAAAATGTAAGAATTATTCACAACAGTGGCCATAAAGTCTCCCGATGCTTACAGTCATTGTTGATATTATAATATATGATGCATTGAATAGTACTTCATCACGTTTATTTGTGACTCCCCTAAGTTTAAAACTATATTTATTTTACAACGATTGCGAAACAAGCTACAACAGAATATTAAATCACCCTTGTTGAATCGGGTGAAAACGTATATGTGGTCATTCGTGTGTGTGTGTGTGTGTGTGTGAAAACTTATGGTTTTTTCTAGGGCAGAATGGCAGGGTTAGGGTTAGCCCCCCCCCCCCTCCCCTGCAGACCGATACAATTTAGAATTGTCCGTCATTTTCACCAATATGTACTGCCTTACTGCCTCTTTGATCAATCACCGTAATATAGCAACGTTTTCTAGGGGCTAACCCCAAAATACCCTCCTGCACCTCATAATGCACCCTGCTTCTTTACTGACCCACCCTGTCCCTTTCCTGACCCACCCTGCCCCTTTACTGACCCACCCTGCCCCTTTTCTGACCCACCCTGCCCCTTTTCTGACCCATCCTGCCCCTTTTCTGACCCACCCTTCCCACTTTACTGACCCACCCTGCCCTTTACTGACCCATCCTGCCCCCTTTTGACCCACCCTTCCCACTTTACTGACCACCCTGCCCCTTTTTACCCACCCTGCCCCATTACTAACCCACCCTGCCCCTTTACTGACCCACCTGCCCCTTTACTGACCCACCCTGCCCCATTACTGACCCACCCTGCCCCTTTACTGACCCACCCTGCCCATTACTGACCCACCCTGCCCCTTTACTGACCCACCTGCCCCTTTTCTGACCCACCCTGCCCTTTTCTGACCCACCCTGCCCTTTACTGACCCACCCTGCCCATTACTGACCACCCTGCCCCTTTACTGACCCACCCTGCCCTTTACTGACCCACCCTGCCCCTTTACCCTGCCATTTTTTCCACTCTAGAATAAACCCTATAGCTGGAGAAAACTCATCGGTATGATCTGCGACCACACGTCCTGGTCCGAGGATCGACCAGGGTTGCATTGGTGAGAAGTGTGCATGCTAACCACTGCACTACCCAATCATGTCAAGCTGTTTATTGAAAGAATCCCCGTAAACAATGATTATTTTAACAGTCTGTCGATGATTGGCCCCCAGATATATATGGTCCAAGATTAAGATAGTTACTGTTTATTGAAAATTGAAAGGAACAATTATCAATTATTTGCGTCTGATGACACAGGCGGTTTCTTTTTTCGGCAAAATATTTGTCTGTTCTTGGGAGGTTTTCTGCATCGCTGGGTGGGAAATTGACTGTCGTTGTGTGGTGTTGGGAGGTGTCGTTCATGAGAGGTGAAATTGTATTAAAACGCAACAGGTGGGAATAAAGGTGACGTTATAAAGAGGGTGTGGTGTCGCTCATGGGAGGGTGTGAGGTGACGTTTGGGGAGGTGGGACTGTAGTCAGAAAAGAGCTAAAATACAAAAGTACATCCAACCACGGAAGAATACGAAACTCCAGCAGTGGCAGAGAAAATGCCATCGTCCACTGTTTCAAGAGGAAGATGCAGTTTTCTTTCACTGAGAAAAATTCAATCATTCATTGGATAGCGTAAAAAGAAAATGTTTTCATACCCATCTGGAGCAAAGTCGACACCAAGTACAGCCTTCAGATGTCCCTCCAGAAACATTACACACCTCCCGGTCCTCAGATCCCACACTCTACCATACCCATCTAGGCCCCTGTAATACACAATACATGGAATATAGTAATACAGATCCCACACTCTACCATACCCATCTAGGCCCCTGTAATACAGATCCCACACTCTACCATACCCATCTAGGCCCCTGTAATACAGATCCCACACTCTACCATACCCATCTAGGCCCCTGTAATACACAATACACGGAATATAGTAATACAGATCCCACACTCTACCATACCCATCTAGGCCCCTGTAATACACAATACACAGAATATAGTAATACAGATCCCACACTCTACCATACCCATCTGGCCCCTGTAATACACATACGGAATATGTAATACAGATCCCACACTCTACCATACCCATCTAGGCCCCTGTAATACACAATACACGGAATATAGTAATACAGATCCCACACTCTACCATACCCATCTAGGCCCCTGTAATACACAATACACGGAATATAGTAATACAGACCCCACACTCTACCATACCCATCTAGGCCCCTGTAATACAGATCCCACACTCTACCATAGCCATCTAGGCCCCTGTAATACACAATACACGGAATATAGTAATACAGATCCCACACTCTACCATAGCCATCTAGGTCCCTGTAATACAGATCCCACACTCTACCATACCCATCTAGGCCCCTGTAATACACAATACACGGAATATAGTAATACAGATCCCACACTCTACCATAGCCATCTAGGCCCCTGTAATACACAATACACGGAATATAGTAATACAGATCCCACACTCTACCATACCCATCTAGGCCCCTGTAATACACAATACATGGAATATAGTAATACAGATCCCACACTCTACCATACCCATCTAGGCCCCTGTAATACAGATCCCACACTCTACCACCCATTAGGCCCCTGTAATACACAATACACGGAATATAGTAATACAGATCCCACACTCTACCATACCCATCTAGGCCCCTGTAATACACAGACTATAGTAATACAGATCCCACACTTTACCATACCCATCTAGGCCCCTGTAATACACAATACACGGAATATAGTAATACAGATCCCACACTCTACCATACCCATCTAGGTCCCTGTAATACAGATCCCACACTCTACCATACCCATCTAGGCCCCTGTAATACACAATACAAGGAATATAGTAATACAGATCCCACACTCTACCATACCCATCTAGGCCCCTGTAATACACAATACACGGAATATAGTAATACAGATCCCACACTCTACCATACCCATCTAGGCCCCACACTCTACCATACCCATCTAGGCCCCTGTAATACAGATCCCACACTCTACCATACCCATCTAGGTCCCTGTAATACACAATACACGGAATATAGTAATACAGATCCCACACTCTACCATACCCATCCACAGGCACCAGACACAAAATATTTTTATTATTTTTGGCCTATGGTCATATAGTAAGTAATATATAATAAAGGCAACCAACGAAATTGAAACATGCATGCAGAAACATCGACGAGAAACTAGGTAAAAACGACCCGATCACTGATTTGCCCTCGTGGTCCCGACCGGAAGACCTTTTTCTGTCAACAAATACTTTTTATTTCATCGAAATCGATCAAATAACACCTGAACGGCGCATTGTTTCATCGGGAACAGCAGGAAACGAAAAGTTGTCGTTTTGGCTGGGCGATTGGTTTTTGACAACATACGATGTGAATGAATGCTTTTTTCTCATTGGTCAAAAATGAAACATGTAAATACATATATAAACAGCAGCCAATGAAATGGAACAATTATTGAATTTTACTTTTGTTTTGTATTTGATTCCTGTATTGCTGTTGGATCTGCACGCCGAGGCTGCAAACAACATGATTCGCGAGAGAAAGATTCCATTTAACGAAGTAGGAGTGATTTTTAGATGTTATGAGTATTACACTGGGTAAAACGTCGAGAAAACATTCCGCCAAATCAAAAACCGAACACCCAGCCAAAACGACAACATTTCATGTCCTGCTGTTCACGATGAAACAATGCGCCGTTCTGGTGTTATTTGACCGATCTCGATGAAATAAAAAGTATTTGTTGACAGAAAAAGGTCTTCCGGTCGGGACCACGAGGGCAAATCAGTGATCGGGTCGTTTTTACCTAGTTTCTCGTCGATGTTTCTGCATGCATGTTTCAATTTCGTTGGTTGCCTTTATTATATATTACTTACTATATGACCATAGGCCAAAAATAAAAAAAATATTTTGTGTCTGGTGCCTGTGTACCCATCTAGGCCCCTGTAATACACAATACACGGAATATAGTAATACAGATCCCACACTCTACCATACCCATCTAGGCCCCTGTAATACACAATACACGGAATATAGTAATACAGATCCCACACTCTACCATACCCATCTAGGCCCCTGTAATACAGATCCCACACTCTACCATAGCCATCTAGGCCCCTGTAATACACAATACACGGAATATAGTAATACAGATCCCACACTCTACCATAACCATCTAGGCCCCTGTAATACACAATACACGGACAATAGTAATACAGATCCCACACTCTACCATAGCCATCTAGGCCCCTGTAATACACAATACACGGACAATAGTAATACAGATCCCACACTCTACCATAGCCATCTAGGTCCCTGTAATACAGATCCCACACTCTACCATACCCATCTAGGCCCCTGTAATACAGATCCCACACTCTACCATAGCCATCTAGGCCCCTGTAATACACAATACACGGAATATAGTAATACAGATCCCACACTCTACCATAACCATCTAGGCCCCTGTAATACACAATACACGGACAATAGTAATACAGATCCCACACTCTACCATAGCCATCTAGGCCCCTGTAATACACAATACACGGACAATAGTAATACAGATCCCACACTCTACCATAGCCATCTAGGTCCCTGTAATACAGATCCCACACTCTACCATACCCATCTAGGCCCCTGTAATACACAATACACGGAATATAGTAATACAGATCCCACACTCTACCATACCCATCTAGGCCCCTGTAATACACAATACACGGAATATAGTAATACAGATCCCACACTCTACAATACCCATCTAGGCCCCTGTAATACAGATCCCACACTCTGCCATACCATCTAGGCCCCTGTAATACACAATACACGGACTATAGTAATACAGATCCCACACTCTACCATAGCCATCTAGGTCCCTGTAATACAGATCCCACACTCTACCATACCCATCTAGGCCCCTGTAATACACAATACATGGAATATAGTAATACAGATCCCACACACTCTACCATACCCATCTAGGCCCCTGTAATACACAGACTATAGTAATACAGATCCCACACTCTACCATACCCATCTAGGCCCCTGTAATACACAATACACGGACTATAGTAATACAGATCCCACACTCTACCATACCCATCTAGGCCACTGTAATACTGTAACACAATACACGGACAATAGTAATACAGATCCCACACTCTACCATACCCATCTAGGCCCCTGTAATACACAGACTATAGTAATACAGATCCCACACTCTACCATACCAATCTAGGCCCCTGTAATACAGATCCCACACTCTACCATACCCATCTAGGCCCCTGTAATACACAATACACGGAATATAGTAATAGTTTAGTTTAATCATATTTTATTGTATATGTATACATAAATACAATCACAATCATACAGGTATTACATACATACACAAATGGGTTGGACCACAAGTTATAACAACATTAGATTCGGTCCTCCCCATTGTAGCTGATAAATAAGTAGTGGTTTATTTGTATGAAAGCGTACAAGAAGTGAGGATATAATTAAGAGAAGGAAAAAACATGAAAAAAATGGACAAGTATGCTCAGATGTCATCGCCCCACCCCCGAGACCCTTGTTATCAGAGTAAAGTATATAGTGACTCGTGATACAAACTATATATTATATGTATCATAATGTATGATAATTAATGTTTAAATCGTTCCTTTTTTTTTATAAATATTTGGACATGATTGAAAATAGATACATTTTGATCATCGGTTAGGTTTTCATTGCCAAATAATAATTTGTATGTACTCATGGGATGGAAACCTCGCGTATTGGTAAATAGTTTTCTCCGCTGGATAATGAAACGAGTACATCTAAAAAAATAATGCTCAGCGTCTTCAATGTCATGTCCACAATCACATACAGAGCTAGGTATTAAATGGTTACCATGTAAATCGGCATTTAGATTACTACAATTATTTCGTATATGGGCATGATGCACGGCTGAAAAACGTTCACCTTTTAAATAGTATAATGGGACAGTTGGAGATCTAAACATAGCTTTAAGTTTTCGTTTGAATACAGGAAGTGATATAGATGCTCTAATAGCTTGACCAAGTTGATTCCAAAGTTGCAACGACGATGGAATGACAGATTGTGAATAAATCTCCGTTCTCCTAGCTAAAGTTGCAAAATTGGTACTATTTCTTAAGTTATAGGGATTAGCATCTGAAACACTCGATGGGAATAGATCATGTAAATAAGCCGGTAAAATTCCTGTTTTTTCTTTATAAATTAACACTAGCTTTTGGATTTTTCTTCTGTCTGCTAGAGATACCCATCCTATTTCACGTAGTAAGTTTTGTATTGATACAGATCTGGTAAGGCCTGTTACAACTCTTGCTGATTCATATTGTATTTTTTCTAGAGTGTCTTTCTCATATTGTGCACAATTGTCCCAGATTAGTGAAGCGTATTCTAGCAACGGCCTCAAATACGATATATACATTTGATTTAGTGTTTGACGTTTTAGCTTGAATTTTAGCATTTTCATTGAACCTAGAACTTTAGACGATGATGTAATTATATTAGATATGTGTTTGTACCACGACCCATCTTCGCTAAAAGTAATACCAAGATGTCTATGATGTTCAACAAATGTTAGACGAGTGTTATCAAAGTACACATTAGGGCGGTTTCTTTTGATAAAGGAGAAGAACATTGCTTCTGTTTTTGTTGGGTTGAATTTAACAAGCCACTGCTTGGACCAGGACATAATAGTGTTCATATCTTCATTAAGTATTGTCTCCATTAGCGATATGTCACACGTTGATGTTGCAAGGGAACTGTCGTCTGCGAATAGTCTGGTAATACTTATCAAAGAATCTGCAATATCATTAACGTAAATTAAAAATAGTAGAGGACCTAATACTGAACCCTGCGGGACACCTTCGTATAATGATTTTTCTTCCGAAAATGACGTTCTAACAAAAACCTGTTGCTTGCGATTCGATAAGTAATTTGAAAACCACGTCAACAGATTTCCGGTGATACCATATTGCTCTATCTTAAATAATAATCCTTTATGCCATACTCTGTCAAATGCCTTGGATATATCGCAAAATATTATACATGTTGATTTCTTATCATCGAGTGCCTTGCAAATGTGATTGTAGATATCTATTAGTTGGTAGATAGTTGAGTGACCAGGAAGAAATCCAGATTGTTTGGGATATATAAGATTATTTCCGTGTAAATAGTTATACGTTTGTTTGAAAATAACTCGTTCCATAACCTTACCTACACAACTGATTAAGGAGATCGGTCTATAGTTTGACGGTTCGTCTTTGTCGCCTTTTTTATATAGTGGCATTACATTAGCTGATTTCCAATATTTAGGATAGACACTTTCAGTTAATGAGCGATTAAAAAGTATAGATAATGGTACACATAATGTATCTGAAGATTCCTTCATCATTCTGTGACTTATTTCGTCGGGTCCAGATGCCTTATTAACCATTAAATTAGATAAAACACCAGTAATGTCCTGTTCAGTTATAATGAAATTATTCATACGTGAATTGGTTTTAGATATAAACGTTGGCAAAGGAGTTTGCGAATCATCTACCTTTGATATAGAGACAAAGAAGTCGTTTAATGTGTTAGCCTTATCGGTGTCCGAAAGCGAGAATGACTGATCGTTGTTTTTTAATGGTGGTATACTTTCACATTGTTTTGAAGTTCCCTTAAGTAACATTTTGATTATTTTCCAATACTGTCTGGGATTGGACGAGCTATTAGTCACTTAAAGTAAATTCAATATTGTTAAAAAATATTTCTTTCGCATGCTTTTTCATGTTATTTACTGTATTTCTTATATGTTTGTAAATAATCCAATCCGAATGTTTTCCAGAATTTATAGCTTTATGCTTTTGTCTGTCACGCTGACGTGAGGATCGACGTATTTCGGAATTATACCAAGGTTTGTCATTAGGTCTTATAGTTACAAAACTCGTTGGAATACACAGTTTAGCTATCTCAATAAACTTGGGAAACGAAAGAATTGCATGCCTCATCGATAGTACCACTAGTTATTATAATTTCCCAATTAGTTGTTCTTATTAAATTGTTCATTTTGTTAAAATCTGCACGCTTGTAGTTCCATACTCTACGTTTAGATGAGGGAGAGTGTTATTTTATGTCTATTTTTATGTGTACGTATGTTCCAAAATGATCGCTTACTGTGTCCGGAGTTACGAAAATTCCCGAATCATGCACTTCTATTGTATTTGTAATGGCTATTGGATCAAGTAATGTTCTAGTATTGTCTGTCACGCGTGTTGGTTCGTTTATTATATTAGTCATATTGTTTACTAGGAGTACCTATATCTCTAAATTTGTTATTAGAATCATTTAATTGGTCTTCATTAATATCTCCGACTAAAATCAGTTTCTGTATGTTTTCTGTTGCCTTTTCTATGCAAATATTTATTTTGTCCCAAAATGCAGTGGTATAATGAGGTGGTCTATAAAGTGTGCATAGTAAAAAGGTTTGTTTTCGATCATTAATTTGAACCCATATTGACTCTGGAAGCAAATTTTCTAACTCCAAAACACATTTAGGTCGAACCCATATTGACTCTGGAAGCAAATTTTCTAACTCCAAAACACGTTTAGGTCGTAAGTGAGCAGCTACATATATTAAAAAACCACCAGAGTGACATGTATTATCTTTTCTAAAAGTGTAATCAAAACCTTCCAACTTTAAACTGTCATCGTGTATATTTGCCGCAAGATGTGTTTCTGTGAAGCATAAAATATCAAAATCTAAATAATAGTTCTTTATAGAATAAAATTTGTTTCTGATGCTTCTAATATTTTGATGCATAATGGATAGACAGTGTTCGGTTCCTAGCGGTCCTGGATTAGGCTCAATGTCGCCTGCTAACATTAGTAATTTACTTGTATATATTAGATAGTACATATTTAGAGATTCCGCTGAGATGTAGTAGTTTCTATACCTGTATTCGTTGTTTACTATGTGAGTATGTCCAACTATTAAAATAATACCAACTGCAAAATCTATATTCATACATGGCTTAATTATTAAGTTTTGAAGACATTTTAGATATATTACTAATTTATATTTTAGAAAAATAAGCCCAAGTAGTAACGACTCTAGTGGGTAAAGTATGTAATTGTATGTTTTACGAGTCACCTGTCTGCGACAGTTGAAAGACCCAACCGACGCTCGCCATGACATTAAGTCATTACCTATGTTGATATAATACTACGTCCGATGTGTACATGGCGGGCAACAGCAGGGATCTTCCGGTCATAATCGAGGGAATCAGGGAGGTGCGACGACAAATGAAATATATACAAGTAAAGAGACACATAAAGAAGAAAAGATAAACAAATTGAAATCCAAAAGAAACAATTTAAATAAAAAAAACACCAAAAAAAAAAACACGAAATTTTAAATGGTAAATACAGGATATTATTGTTAGAATAATACTAAGAAAAAAGGCCTCTTGCCAGAGGCATATACGATGGACACAAATCAAACAGTCTAAACACACACTCATTGCTAGTCATTAATATACAAATATACAAAACTGTGCGCAATATTTAAAGATGGTTCGCACAATTTGAGAGGATATATATTGAAATACTGAAATATTTTGATTTAATTATTGATTGGCCAGGAATATAAATAATATCAACAACAATCTAAGAATTGATTCTAGTAATTATACTGGTTCCCAATGCCTTGGAAATTGGATTGAAGACTACATATAGTCCAGATGAAATTCCTTGATTTTAAATGACTATCTATTCTATACATATATATAAACAGCGCCTTGAACAGCAGGTCTAATTCCGAAAACGAAAATGAGATTAGGCTTGCATAAAGCGCTAATTGTAAATAAATGCAGTTTACATAATATTTGTTTTTAAATATCATAGGCGTAGATTCACGTAGGCACTATAGGCCTGAAAATTATAAACATTATCCACATAAACAATAACTACAAGCAAACAACTCCATATAGCTTGGTATGAGTATTTAATATAATACAGGTCTCAAGTTTCATGAAGACCTGATAAGGAGCGGTCGTCATAGAAAGCGTACATGTTATAAAATTGTATGTAAGGCCACCGGAAATGATACCAATGTTTTCAAGCATTCGATTGTTAGCAGCAATATATATCTACGGACTAGCCGAACCGTGAAACGCGAACACCTGCGACAATATTATAGACTATATAATTATGTAGTACGCATCACGCCGTACAAGCTTAAAGCCCAAGAAATCCGCAAAACGTATATAGTAATACAGATCCCACACTCTACCATACCCATCTAGGTCCTACAATACACGGAATATAGTAATACAGATCCCATACTCTACCATAACCATCTAGGCCCCTACAATACACGGAATATAGTAATACAGATCCCACACTCTACCATAACCATCTAGGCCCCTACAATACACGGAATATAGTAATACAGATCCCACACTCTACCATACCCATCTAGGCCCCTACAATACACGGAATATAGTAATACAGATCCCACACTCTACCATAACCATCTAGGCCCCTGTAATACACAATACACGGAATATAGTAATACAGATCCCACACTCTACCATACCCATCTAGGTCCTACAATACACGGAATATAGTAATACAGATCCCATACTCTACCATAACCATCTAGGCCCCTACAATACACGGAATATAGTAATACAGATCCCACACTCTACCATAACCATCTAGGCCCCTACAATACACGGAATATAGTAATACAGATCCCACACTCTACCATACCCATCTAGGCCCCTACAATACACGGAATATAGTAATACAGATCCCACACTCTACCATAACCATCTAGGCCCCTGTAATACACAATACACGGAATATAGTAATACAGATCCCACACTCTACCATACCCATCTAGGCCCCTACAATACACGGAATATAGTAATACAGATCCCACACTCTACCATAACCATCTAGGCCCCTGTAATACAGATCCCACACTCTACCATACCCATCTAGGCCCCTGTAATACACAATACACGGAATATAGTAATACAGATCCCACACTCTACCATACCCATCTAGGCCCCTGTAATACACAATACACGGAATATAGTAATACAGATCCCACACTCTATCATACCCATCTAGGCCCCTGTAATACACAATACATGGAATATAGTAATACAGATCCCACACTCTACCATACCCATCTAGGCCCCTGTAATACACAATACACGGAATATAGTAATACAGATCCCACACTCTACCATAGCCATCTAGGTCCCTGTACTACAGATCCCACACTCTACCATACCCATCTAGGCCCCTGTAATACAGATCCCACACTCTACCATAGCCATCTAGGCCCCTGTAATACACAATACACGGAATATAGTAATACATATCCCACACTCTACCATAGCCATCTAGGCCCCTGTAATACACAATACACGGAATATAGTAATACAGATCCCACACTCTACCATACCCATCTAGGCCCCTACACAATACACGGAATATAGTAATACAGATCCCACACTCTACCATAGCCATCTAGGCCCCTGTAATACAGATCCCACACTCTACCATACCCATCTAGGCCCCTGTAATACAGATCCCACACTCTACCATAACCATCTAGGCCCCTGTAATACACAATACACGGAATATAGTAATACAGATCCCACACTCTACCATACCCATCTAGGCCCCTGTAATACACAATACACGGAATATAGTAATACAGATCCCACACTCTACCATACCCATCTAGGCCCCTACAATACACGGAATATAGTAATACAGATCCCACACTCTACCATACCCATCTAGGCCCCTGTAATACAGATCCCACACTCTACCATACCCATCTAGGCCCCTGTAATACAGATCCCACACTCTACCATAGCCATCTAGGCCCCTGTAATACACAATACACGGAATATAGTAATACAGATCCCACACTCTACCATAGCCATCTAGGCCCCTGTAATACACAATACACGGAATATAGTAATACAGATCCCACACTCTACCATACCCATCTATGCCCCTGTAATACACAATACATGGAATATGTGACCCGCCATATCAAAATCAGTCGTAAGTCGGGATTATCGTAAGGCAGATAATTACATTATAAGTCAACAAAATGGTATTTTAACAATTTTCAGATTATTGTATAATGGCATTTTATAATCATTTATCTTTATAATAAATGTGATAGAAGCACGTATTTGTGTAATTTAAGGCATTAAAAAGACATTTTAATTAGCTTGGTGTTAATTGCCATTGTTATTAATCGCAGTGAAACAAAAGATCTAAGCCGAGTAGGTGGTGTTTTCCGATGGCCTTCAATGATACTGTCCCGCGGTTTGGCCCCATGTATTTGGTACCGAAATAAACTAGAGATGACGTATTTTCAGCTGATGCTATTTTTGAACTAATATCGTATATGCTTCCAACTAATCGACGGCTTTAAATCATTCCAATTTTTTCAAAAATCTCTTCGGTTGCGACCTAAACGGGATTCCCACTCATCCATTGGCCGATAAACACCACGTGATCTGCAAGTGCGCACCTGTTCCTATGTTCACATACGCTTGGATATAAACAAAACGATTTTCAGTGTGATTTCATGACAATTATTCATTATATAGCTTAATATTTAGATTTATTTCGATGAAAATCAGTCATATATAGGTAAATGGTAAACCTAGACAAGTGTAGAACCTTTATCTGCTGATTTGTTGTGCTAAATTTTAGCACACAATTTATCTGTACCAGTGTTCCGTGTAGCCCAGTATTTCGGACGTACATGTATTTAATATAAATTCTAAAATAATACTTCACCTGAATCCAAAAGTTCATTCATTCTTTTATAACTGTGACTGAATTCAGCTTTTATGTTTCATAATATTACAAACGAATGTTTAAATTTTCAAGGTGAACCAGCTTTTCACCCCTTTTCTAATTCAGAGCTGCACACAAGGTTACTTTACTTCCCACAAAAAGCCATAAATTACCCCCTAATCCTTTCCTTAAAAACAACACAACTGATAAGGGGAATTGTGCTAAAGTAAACATTTTAATTGATCAATGAAACACTGCTACTGTGTACTATGATCCAACTAACAGGATTATATAACAGCAGGTGTCCACTTATGCCCTAGGCACTGCCAGATCAAAGGAGTCAATATACAGGGCTATAAAACTAGAATATCTACAAAGACATGGAGATTGCTACATGTACTCTGAAAATTCAGAATAATCCTTTCAGGATATATTGGTTTAAGTAAATAAAATATAGGGCAATAAAAAATATTTTTAAAAAACATTTTGTTAGTATTTTTGTATTAATAATTTTATTATTATTATTGTATTTATACTAGAACAGCTGCAAATCTTAGCAAATCTTTGACAGCTGTTTTCTCGGAATATTACTCGAGTGAAGTCCATTATTCAAATGGTCATAACTTTGGACTGAAACGAGCTACATGAATGATACTGATATCACTAGAAAGTTAATACTTATACCTATATGATGGTATAGTTAACTCATTATTTATTTTTTCCGACTTAAGACTGATTTTGCCATGGTGGGTCACATATAGTAATACATATCCCACACTCTACCATACCCATCTAGGCCCCTGTAATACACAATACATGGAATATAGTAATACAGATCCCACACTCTACCATACCCATCTAGGCCCCTGTAATACACAATACATGGAATATAGTAATACAGATCCCACACTCTACCATACCCATCTAGGCCCCTGTAATACACAATACACGGAATATAGTAATACAGATCCCACACTCTACAATACCCATCTAGGTCCCTGTAATACACAATACACAGAATATAGTAATACAGATCCCACACTCTACCATACCCATTTAGGCCCCTGTAATACACAATACACGGAATATAGTAATACAGATCCCACACTCTACCATACCCATCTAGGCCCCTGTAATACACAATACACAGAATATAGTAATACAGATCCCACACTCTACCATACCAATTTAGGCCCCTGTAATACACAATACACGGAATATAGTAATACAGATCCCACACTCTACCATACCCATCTAGGCCCCTGTAATACACAATACACGGAATATAGTAATACAGATACCACACTCTATCATACCCATCTAGACCCCTGTAATACACAATACATGGAATATAGTAATACAGATCCCACACTCTACCATACCCATCTAGGCCCCTGTAATACACAATACATGGAATATAGTAATACAGATCCCACACTCTACCATACCCATCTAGACCCCTGTAATACACAATACACGGAATATAGTAATACAGATCCCACACTCTACCATACCCATCTAGACCCCTGTAATACACAATACACGGAATATAGTAATACAGATCCCACACTCTACCATAGCCATCTAGGTCCCTGTAATACACAATACACGGAATATAGTAATACAGTATGTATATGAAATGACAAATCACACTGTCAGATCACAATCTCTGCAATATTCAAATGAACAAAATTCCATTAACAAATTAGAACAGAACAGAACATAACTTAAGCATTACATAGCTCATCATTATAATAATACATATACAATTTGCATGCAATGAAAATAAAATAAACTGTCATAAATATATGACTGATAGTAGATATACATGTTGATTAAAATGTTTCCAATGTGAGAGTCAGGGTTTCCGCTGTCGGTCGCCAATGGCGCCAATTGCGACAAAAACAAATATTGGCGGTCAATTTTGTGAATTGGCGAAAACAAATTTGGGCACATGTTTTGTCAAATACATTGCTTCAAATATTTATTTGTGAACTATATGGCTCTTAGTTGGCTCCAAGTTTTTTTAATTGGCTCCAGTGGTTTTCAATTATCTCAGCATCTCTATTTTAACTCAATTTTATGTAGAGCAGATTAAATTGAAATTAATCTATCAAATGTTGTTATACATCTGGTGGTGTACTTGGCACAGTGTGTTAGGTAGCTGTATAGAATGTTGTTATACATCTGGTGGTGTACAGCATGTTAGGTAGCTGTATAGAATGTTGTTATACATATGGTGGTGTACAGCATGTTAGGTAGCTGTATAGAATGTTGTTATACATCTGGTGGTGTACAGCATGTTAGGTAGCTGTATAGAATGTTGTTATACATCTGGTGGTGTACTTGGCACAGTGTGTTAGGTAGCTGCATAGAATGTTGTTATACATCTGGTGGTGTACAGCGTGTTAGGTAGCTGCATAGAATGTTGTTATACATCTGGTGGTGTACTTGGTACAGCATGTTAGGTAGCTGTATAGAATGTTGTTATACATCTGGTGGTGTACAGCATGTTAGGTAGCTGTATAGAATGTTGTTACACATCTGGTGGTGTACTTGGTACAGCATGTTAGGTAGCTGTAAAAAACATCTGGTGGTGTACTTGGTACAGCGTGTTAGGTAGCTGCATAGAATGTTGTTATACATCTGGTGGTGTACTTGGTACAGCGTGTTAGGTAGCTGCATAGAATGTTGTTATACATCTGGTGGTGTACTTGGTACAGCGTGTTAGGTAGCTGCATAGAATGTTGTTACACATCTGGTGGTGTACTTGGTACAGCGTGTTAGGTAGCTGCATAGAATGTTGTTATACATCTGGTGGTGTACTTGGTACAGCATGTTAGGTAGCTGTATAGAATGTTGTTATACATCTGGTGGTGTACAGCATGTTAGGTAGCTGCATAGAATGTTGTTATACATCTGGTGGTGTACAGCATGTTAGGTAGCTGCATAGAATGTTGTTATACATCTGGTGGTGTACTTGGTACAGTGTGTTAGGTAGCTGCATAGAATGTTGTTATACATCTGGTGGTGTACTTGGTACAGCATGTTAGGTAGCTGTATAGAATGTTGTTATACATCTGGTGGTGTACAGCGTGGTAGATAGCTGCATAGAATGTTTAATTTGTTAATTATAATATCATGTACGTGTGAGTTACAAACTTACAAAGTATAACACAAACGGAAGATATATGTGTACGCATATATATTTACACATATTGACTTTTTTGTACAGTACATATGTTTATGTTAAATGCTATGTGTCTTAATCATAGACAAAGATGAGAAAGTGTGAGTAGTATGTTTCTTTAGTTTATACAAATTTATTTTAGCTCGATTGTGAAACAAGTTCTTACAACTTATATTAATCACTCTCAAGACCTCATTCCTGATGGAATCCATCGCCACGTGAGAGAGAGAGGAGGCAACGTGGAATTTATGTTATGTTATATTTCGGGTTTTACGCCTGCATCAGCACCATTTTGGGCTATATCGCCAGCAGGCAGTTTACCTAACAACACCTTTCCTGGGCAGGCTCCAGCGGTTAACCAGTACTTGGGTGCACCAACCTCCGTAAGAAACTGCCAACTTTTTCATATAAATGAGACACGGTCTGAGCGGGGCTCGAACCCATGACCATCAGTGATGATAGGTTACAGTGGTATACAAGTCAGCGACCTTAACCACTCGACCACGGAGGTGGATCGTGGAATTTAAATGCCTTGCCTAAAAAATATCAATTAAAAAAAAAAAATTAAGTTTTCATACAAAATTTTGTCCAGTATCCAGGATGCACTGGTCCATTATAAAACACTCCTACTACTAGTATTCAAATGTTTGTATTTAACCCTTTCAACACCACAGACCTCTAAATAGGCTTACAAAAAGTTTAGATCCAGATGAGCCGGCTCGTCACGAGCCGTCTCATCAGGATCTGCAGTTTTTGCCAGTGATATGACTATTTTTAGACATAATTACCCATTTTGATAAATGAACTTGTCCAAATGTGATTTTCTGATTCATTTATTGGTTTATGAATATCATGGACCAGTCCATGTGAGTTACTTGGTGTTGAATGGGTTAATAGTCATAATGTGTCCCAGAAATTCTGACCTAGATTGAGCCCTGAGATCCAACAATGATTCAAACCAGCCACAATGCCACCAATCTGAGAACTAGAACCACCTACCCTGTAGCAGATAAAGCACCATCACACTGGAAGCAGACGTCGTACACTGGTTTACTATGACCTTCCTGATGTACAAACCAGCCACAATGCCACCAATCTGAGAACTAGAACCACCTACCCTGTAGCAGATAAAGCACCATCACACTGGAAGCAGACGTCGTACACTGGTTTACTATGACCTTCCTGATGTAAAATCTCATCTTGTGCCTCCAGATCCCACAGTCGCCAGGAATTATCAAAACTGAAAAAACAACAGAAAACTAGAGAATAACTAGAGGTACCCATATTTGTGTGTGTGTTTTATGCTTAGTTATCGTCGCTACCGGTTACCCATATCAGCGACGCCTCCTGAAGAGATTAGTCAATTTAGATTTTTGGAGGATAGTGCAATGATACAGACAGAGACCCATTCCAGAGTCTCCTCTGGTTCTTTTACATGCACGGTGTAAAGCACCGACACAAGACCTCGGTTTAACGTCCCATCTGAAAGACTGTTAATTTTATTAGGGTCAGACGGGGGGATCGAACCTGCGAATCAGATTTCTCCGCAGTTTAATTTATGCGCGATTATCCCGCACTTGATTTATAAACATGCGGGGTCTTTAGAAAGTTAGCGTGAATCCCGCAATCGAGCGTCCTAGAATGGACACTGGTATATCCTGTTATTGTATGCAAGTATTACATAAGTACCATAACACCTTTATATCGCATTGTTTTGCGTGGTTGGTATTTCATTGACCCGAGGATAACGATGGTCTATACTTCTTCACAGGTGAAATATAGATTTATTCAAATTTTATTGACTTTTAAACAAATGGCCGAGTACTCGAGTACTTGAACAAGTATTCGATACACGGACGTTCGATCGAGTACCACTCATCGATATCCCTAATTACTCATCGATATCCCTAATTACTCATTGATATCCCCTAACTACTCATTGGTATCCCTTATTACTCATTGATATACCTAACTACTCATTGATATCTCAATTACTCATTGATATCCCTAATTACTCATTGATATCCCTAACTACTCATTGATATCTCAATTACTCATTGATATCCCTAATTACTCATCGATATCCCTAATTACTCATTGATATCCCCTAACTACTCATTGGTATCCCTAATTACTCACTGATATCCCTAATTACTCATCGGTATCCACAATTACTCATCGATATCCCTAATTACTCATCAATATCCCTAATTATATGTGAAACTATTACAAAAGAAAACTTTAATTAGGCGACAACTTTCGAACCGTTTGTCCGATCGCCGCCGGAGTTACAGTCCTATGGCAACTAGTTCACCTCCTAAGATGAGATCTTTAAGTTATTCTTACCAACATGTGGCCAGGAATCTACCTGATGGGTGATACGCTAATCTTGCAACCCTGAAGGGAGCATGTCCCTCAATGTCTGCGATGGGCTCATCCCTAGAACAATGATACAAATCAGTTTAGTATAAACTTTATTTATTCTACAACAATTGCGAAACTAGCTTTAGCCCTTTCCATCATAGAGATTTAGGTTAATATACTATTATATCTCCATACAAACGACAGCCATTAAGCTATCATGCAGTGAATAAGTAGTTGTCATATCTATCCCACCTCCATAGATATTACTGGGACTTCATAGAGATTTAGGTTAATATACTATTATATCTCCATACAAACGACAGCCATTTAACTATCATGCAGTGGATAAGTAGTCGCCATATATATCGCACCTCCATATATATTACTGGGACCACATGAGATTCTGGCCTTTATTATGAACATTGGTTTGGCTACTACATTGTCAATGTATGTCGTATTGGTAATGGTGTCAAGAGGTGCTTCTATGAGGGAAAGGGTTTATGAACATTGGTTTGGCTACTACATTGTCAATGTATGTTGTATTGGTAATGGCGTCAAGAGGTGCTTCTATGAGGGAAAGGGTTTATGAACATTGGTTTGGCTACTACATTGTCAATGTATGTCGTATTGGTAATGGTGTCAAGAGGTGCTTCTGTGAGGGAAAGGGTTTATGAACATTGGTGTGGCTACTACATTGTCAATGTATGTCGTATTGGTAATGGCGTCAAGAGGTGCTTCTATGAGAGAAAGGGTTAAATGAACATAGGTTTGGCTACTACATTGTCAATGTATGTCGTATTGGTAATGGTGTCAAGAGGTGCTTCTATGAGAGAAAGGGTTAAATGAACATAGGTTTGGCTACTACATTGTCAATGTATGTGGTATTGGTAATGGTGTCAAGAGGTGCTTCTATGAGAGAAAGGGTTAAATGAACATAGATTTGGCTACTACATTGTCAATGTATGTCGTATTGGTAATGGTGTCAAGAGGTGTTTCTATGAGGGAAATGGTTAATGAACATTGGTTTGACTACTACATTGTCAATGTATGTCGTATTGGTAATGGTGTCAAGAGGTGCTTCTATGAGGTGAAGGGTTTATGAACATTGGTTTGACTACTACATTGTCAATGTATGTCGTATTGGTAATGGTGTCAAGAGGTGCTTCTATGAGGTGAAGGGTTTATGAACATTGGTTTGACTACTACATTGTCAATGTATGTCGTATTGGTAATGGTGTCAAGAGGTGCTTCTATGAGGTGAAGGGTTTATGAACATTGGTTTGGCTACTACATTGTCAATGTATGTCGTATTGGTAATGGCGTCAAGAGGTGCTTCCAGGGGGTGAAGGGTTTATGAACATTGGTTTGGCTACTACATTGTCAATGTATGTCATATTGGTAATGGTGTCAAGAGGTGCTTCTATGAGGTGAAGGGTTTATGAACATTGGTGTGGCTACTACATTGTCAATGTATGTCGTATTGGTAATGGTGTCAAGAGGTGCTTCTATGAGGTGAAGGGTTTATGAACATTGGTTTGGCTACTACATTGTCAATGTATGTCGTATTGGTAATGGCGTCAAGAGGTGCTTCTATGAGGGAAAGGGTTTATGAACATTGGTTTGGCTACTACATTGTCAATGTATGTCGTATTGGTAATGGCGTCAAGAGGTGCTTCCATGAGGTGAAGGGTTTATGAACATTGGTTTGGCTACTACATTGTCAATGTATGTCGTATTGGTAATGGTGTCAAGAGGTGCTTCTATGAGGGAAAGGGTTTATGAACATTGGTTTGGCTACTACATTGTCAATGTATGTCGTATTGGTAATGGTGTCAAGAGGTGCTTCTATGAGGTGAAGGGTTTATGAACATTGGTGTGGCTACTACATTGTCAATGTATGTCATATTGGTAATGGTGTCAAGAGGTGCTTCTATGAGGGAAAGGTTTAATGAACATTGGTTTGGCTATTACATTGTCAATGTATGTCGTATTGGTAATGGTGTCAAGAGGTGCTTCTATGAGGTGAAGGGTTTATGAACATTGGTTTGGCTACTACATTGTCAATGTATGTCGTATTGGTAATGGTGTCAAGAGGTGCTTCTATGAGGGGAAGGTTTAACAACTAAGGCATGGGCATACATCATTTATGTGGTACAATTGCATGACACATTAAAATATATTATAATAAATATACTATAAAAACTCTGTTTGGGAAAAATGGTGCAAGCCGGAATTGGCTAAAGGAAGCACAGATTTGGCTAATAATAATTGGCTACAAAAAAATAAGAGCCAGAGCAGGCCCTGAACTTAATCACTCTTGTTGGTGCAGGATGAAAATAATGCATCTTCCGAACAAATATCCGAATATTCGATAATATCTTTGAATTATTCTTCCATTAGTTGCACCTGTAACTAAGAGCAACTCTCTCTGTTAATTGGCGCAATAGTGGCGACAACTTTTAGTATCTTCGGGTCTGCATGTGGCCATTTATTTGTGTTTAAATCTTAATTGATTGAAAATTAAATCAACAGCTATATGATTTAACTGCAATTTAGTCAAATTTTATTTGAACAAAATTCTAAAGGATGCATTTTTATATTTTTATATGATTTTAATATTCGAATATTCGAACATTTTGTTGTATCCCCAATTATTTATGTGTACTAAATTTTGTCATGAGCTTTGAAACAATGTTATTCATTATGCTTTGCCATACATGCAAGACTGAATATTGGTGCCTACGTGGTCAAGTGGTTAAGGTCACTAACTTGCATACCCCTATAACCTATCATAACTGATGGTCACAGGTTCGAGCCCCGCTCAGACCATGTCTGTTTACATGAAAAAGTTGGCAGTTTCTTACGGAGGTTGGTGCACCAAGTACTGGTTAACCGCTGGAGCCTGCCAAGGAAAGGTGTTTTTAGGTAAAACTGTCCGTCGCTCAAATGTGCACCCGGTAGCAAAAAAATATTGGTGCTGGCTCGGCGATAGAATAGTTACAGTAGAGTATCCAGCTTTGTGCCTACAAGATGCCATACAACACGCTGTGTCAGTCTTCCAGACATACAGTGGCATGCACATGAGATAACTTACCCTACAAGGTTCCAGCGTTTCACGGCTCCATCCTGACTACAAGATGCCATACAAGACATACAGTGGCATGGACATGAGATAACTTACCCTACAAGGTTCCAGAGTTTGACGGCTCCATCTTGCCTACAAGATGCCATACAAGACATACAGTGGCATGGACATGAGATAACTTACCCTACAAGGTTCCAGAGTTTGACGGCTCCATCTTGCCTACAAGATGCCATACAAGACATACAGTGGCATGGACATGAGATAACTTACCCTACAAGGTTCCAGAGTTTCACGGCTCCATCTTGACTACAAGATGCCATACAACACGCTGTGTCTTCCAGGTCAATTGTGGCACGTGGATGGAACACTATTGCACCAACATTACAGTTATGACCTGTAATGAGTAAAAATATAACTTCTTACTTTCAAATAATTTCATGTTTCATGCCAGAACGTCAGTAAATCGACAGGCCAAACAAATAAAAAATAACCTGGTACTTATTGGTACCTAGCATCCATCGGTACCTACCTAGCATCCATCGGTACCTAGCATCCATCGGTACCTACCTAGCATCCGTCGGTACCTAGCATCCATCAGTACCTAGCATCCGTCGGTACCTAGCATCCATCGCACCTCACACCCATCGGTACCTAGCATCCATCGGTACCTAGCATCAATCGCTACCTAATATTCACCTGTACCAGCACCCATCGGTACCTAGCATCAATCGCTACCTAGCATCCATCACTACCTAGTATTCATCGGTACCTAGCATCAATCACTACCTAGCATCCATCGGTACCTAGCATTCATCGGTACCTAGCATCAGTCGGTACCAGCACCCATCCGTATCTAGCATCCATCGGTACCTAGCATCAATCACTACCTAGTATTCATCGGTACCTAGCATCCATCGGTACCAAGCATCCATCGGTACCTAGCATCCATCGGTACCTATCATCCATCGGTACCAGTATCCATCGGTACCTAGCATCCATCGGTACCTAGTATCCATCGGTACCAGCATCCATCGGTACCTAGTATCCATCGGTACCTAGCATCCATCGGTACCTAGCATCCATCGGTACCTAGTATCCATCGGTACCTAGCATCCATCGGTACCTAGTATCCATCGGTACCTAGCATCTATCGGTACCTAGTATCCATCGGTACCTAGCATCCATCGGTACCTAGCATCCATCGGTACCTAGTATCCATCGGTACCTAGCATCCATCGGTACCAGCATCCATCGGTACCTAGTATCCATCGGTACCTAGCATTCATCGGTACCTAGCATTCATCGGTACCTAGTATCCATCGGTACCAGCATCCATCGGTACCTAGCATCCATCGGTACCAGCATCCATCGGTACCTATCATCAATCACTACCTAGTATTCGTTGGTACCAGTGTGAATTATCTGGATTGAAATATCATATGGTATTATACGATGATTTATCTAGACTGGTATAATATATATTTACAGTAATATAGAATTATATGATGATTTATCTAGACTGGTATAATATATATTTACAGTAATATAGAATTATACGATGATTTATCTAGACTGGTATAATATATATTTACAGTAATATAGAATTATACAATGGGAGGTTATCGTTGTTTATCTGCATGCTTACAAACCTCTAAGTGTTCGAATCTCTGTACAATCTGGGACTGACCAAAGCTTGCACAAACCAGACCTGAAATCAAAATGTCACTCAGGTTTTACCGCCGACTAAAATGCTACACCCTAAATAGCCAGATCATTTTTTGTTATGTTATATTTCGGGTTTTACGCCTGCATCAGCACCATTTTGGGCAGTTTACCTAACAACATCTTTCCTGGACAGGCTCCAGCGGTTAACCAGTACTTGGGTGCACCAACCTCCGTAAGAAACTGCCAATTTTTCATATAAATGAGACACGGCCTGAGCGGGGCTCGAACCCGTGACCATCAGTGCATTTTTTGTACTATGACTTTATATTAGTTTATACCGGTACAGAGGTAGATTACATGTTATTTTAACCGATACATCTTTACTTTAGTTCAACTTTTAGCTTAATCACTCTTGCCATGACAATATTCCTGATGGAATCCATCACCATGAGGGATAAACATGAGGCAATCATGATAGCGCAGTGGTAGTGCGTTCGCTTCTGGAGCGAAATGCCCGGAGTTTGCGCCCCGCTGGAGCCGTTATGATTATGCCCGTATGCAATCTTCTCTCTCCCTCGTGGCGATGGATTCCATCAGGAATGATGTGTCGAGAGTGATTAATATAAGTTGTAAGAACTTGTTTAGTAATCGAGCTAAAACAAAATTTGTATAAACTAAACATGATGGAGAACATTAGGGAGAAACATGAAAGTGGAACATGAGGGAGAAACATGATGGTGAAACATGATGGTGAAACATGAGGGTGAAACATGAGGGAGAAACATGAAAGTGGAACATGAGGGAGAAACATGATGGTGAAACATGATGGTGAAACATGAGGGTGAAACATGAGGGTGAAACATGATGGAGAACATTAGGGAGAAACATGAAAGTGGAACATGATGGAGAACATTAGGGAGAAACATGAAAGTGGAACATGAGGGAGAAACATGATGGTGAAACATGAGGGTGAAACATGAGGGAGAAACATGTGGGAGAAACATATGAGTGAAACAGGAGGGAGAAACATGAGGGAGAAATATATATAATCTTATTATACGGTCTCGTGTACAGTAATACATACCATGAAGCTGTAGCCAGCATTGCGCTGTTAGGGCTAAACTGACAGTGCGAGAGCGGACGTGTGTCTCCTATCTGGCTACATTCATTGGTCACAGACTGCAATAAAGAGGTCAAACAATATTTGTGATTCCGTGATATTAGATGTTTGATCCCTTGAGCTGGGTGAGTGATTCCGTGATATTAGATCCCACAAGCTAGGTGAGTTATTCCGTAATATTAGATGTTTGATGCCTCGAGCTGGGTGAGTGATTCCGTGATATTAGATGTTTGATCCCACGAGCTGGGTGAGTGATTCCGTGATATTAGATCCCTTGAGCTGGGTGAGTGATTCCGTGATATTAGATGTTTGATCCCACGAGCTGGGTGAGTGATTCCGTGATGTTTGATACCTAGAGCTGGGTGAGTGATTCCGTGATATTAGATCCCACGAGCTGGGTGAGTGATTCCGTGATATTAGATGTTTGATCCCTTGAGCTGGGCGAGTGATTCCGTGATATTAGATCCCACGAGCTGGGTGAGTGATTCCGTGATATTAGATCCCACGAGCTGGGTGAGTGATACTGTGATATTAGATCCCACGAGCTGGGTGAGTGATTCTGTGATATTAGATCCCACGAGCTGGGTGAGTGATTCCCTGATATTAGATCCCTTGAGCTGGGTGAGTGATTCCGTGATATTAGATCCCACTAGCTGGGTGAGTGATTCCGTGATATTAGATGTTTGATCCCACTAGCTGGGTGAGTGATTCCGTGATATTAGATCCCACCAGCTGGGTGAGTGATTCCGTGATATTAGATCCCACTAGCTGGGTGAGTGATTCCGTGATATTAGATGTTTGATCCCACGAGCTGAGTGAGTGATTCTGTGATATTAGATGTTAGATCCCACGAGCTGGGTGAGTGATTCCGTGATATTAGATCCCACTAGCTGGGTGAGTGATTCCGTGATATTAGATGTTTGATCCCACGAGCTGGGTGAGTGATTCCGTGATATTAGATCCCACTAGCTGGGTGAGTGATTCCGTGATAGTAGATGTTTGATCCCACGAGCTGGGTGAGTGATTCCGTGATATTAGATCCCACTAGCTGGATGAGTGATTCCGTGATAGTAGATGTTTGATCCCACAAGCTGGGTGAGTGATTCCGTGAAAGTAGATGTTTGATCCCACGAGCTGGGTGAGTGATTCCGTGATATTAGATCCCTTGAGCTGGGTGAGTGATTCCGTGATATTAGATCCCACGAGCTAGGTGAGTGATTTCGTGGTATTAGATGTTTGATCCCACGAGCTGGGTGAGTGATTCCGTGATATTAGATCCCTTGAGCTGGGTGAGTGATTCCGTGATATTAGATGTTTGATCCCATGAGCTGGGTGAGTGATTCCGTGATATTAGATGTTTGATCCCACGAGCTGGGTGCGTGATTCCGTGATATTAGATCCCACTAGCTGGGTGAGTGATTCCGTGATATTAGATGTTTGATCCCACGAGCTGAGTGAGTGATTCCGTGATATTAGATGGTTGATCCCTTGAGCTGGGTGAGTTATTCCGTGATAGTAGATGTTAGATCCCACTAGCTGGGTGAGTGATTCCGTGATATTAGATCCCACAAGCTGGGTGAGTGATTCCGTGATATTAGATGTTTGATCCCACGAGCTGGGTGAGTTATTCCGTGATAGTAGATGTTAGATCCCACTAGCTGGGTGATTGATTCCGTGATATTAGATGTTTGATCTCACGAGCTAGGTGAGTGATTCCGTGATATTAGATCCCACAAGCTGGGTGAGTGATTCCGTGATATTAGATGTTTGATCCCACGAGCTGGGTGAGTGATTCCGTGATATTAGATCCCACTAGCTGGGTGAGTGATTCTGTGATATTAGATGTTTGATCCCACGAGCTGGGTGAGTTATTCCGTGATAGTAGATGTTAGATCCCACTAGCTGGGTGAGTGATTCCGTGATATTAGATCCCACAAGCTGGGTGAGTGATTCCGTGATATTAGATGTTTGATCCCACGAGCTGGGTGAGTTATTCCGTGATAGTAGATGTTAGATCCCACTAGCTGGGTGAGAGATTCCGTGATATTAGATCCCACAAGCTGGGTGAGTGATTCCGTGATATTAGATCCCTTGAGCTGGGTGAGTGATTCCGTGATATTAGATCCCACTAGCTGGGTGAGTGATTCCGTGATATTAGATGTTTGATCTCACGAGCTAGGTGAGTGATTCCGTGATATTAGATCCCACAAGCTCGGTGAGTGATTCCGTGATATTAGATGTTTGATCCCACGAGCTGGGTGAGTGATTCCGTGATATTAGATCCCACTAGCTGGGTGAGTGATTCTGTGATATTAGATGTTTGATCCCACGAGCTGGGTGAGTTATTCCGTGATAGTAGATGTTAGATCCCACTAGCTGGGTGAGTGATTCCGTGATATTAGATCCCACTAGCTGGGTGAGTGATTCCGTGATATTAGATCCCACTAGCTGGGTGAGTGATTCCGTGATATTAGATGTTTGATCCAACGAGCTGAGTGAGTGATTCTGTGATATTAGATGTTAGATCCCACGAGCTGGGTGAGTGATTCCGTGATATTAGATCCCACTAGCTGGGTGAGTGATTCCGTGATATTAGATGTTTGATCCCACGAGCTGGGTGAGTGATTCCGTGATATTAGATCCCACTAGCTGGGTGAGTGATTCCGTGATAGTAGATGTTTGATCCCACGAGCTGGGTGAGTGATTCCGTGATATTAGATCCCACTAGCTGGGTGAGTGATTCCGTGATAGTAGATGTTTGATCCCACGAGCTGGGTGAGTGATTCCGTGAAGTAGATGTTTGATCCCACGAGCTGGGTGAGTGATTCCGTGATATTAGATCCCACGAGCTGGGTGAGTGATTCCGTGATATTAGATCCCACGAGCTAGGTGAGTGATTCCGTGGTATTAGATGTTTGATCCCACGAGCTGGGTGAGTGATTCCGTGATATTAGATCCCTTGAGCTGGGTGAGTGATTCCGTGATATTAGATGTTTGATCCCACGAGCTGGGTGAGTGATTCCGTGATATTAGATGTTTGATCCCACGAGCTGGGTGAGTGATTCCGTGATATTAGATCCCACTAGCTGGGTGAGTGATTCCGTGATATTAGATGTTTGATCCCACGAGCTGAGTGAGTGATTCCGTGATATTAGATGTTTGATCCCTTGAGCTGGGTGAGTTATTCCGTGATAGTAGATGTTAGATCCCACTAGCTGGGTGAGTGATTCCGTGATATTAGATCCCACAAGCTGGGTGAGTGATTCCGTGATATTAGATGTTTGATCCCACGAGCTGGGTGAGTTATTCCGTGATAGTAGATGTTAGATCCCACTAGCTGGGTGAGTGATTCCGTGATATTAGATGTTTGATCTCACGAGCTAGGTGAGTGATTCCGTGATATTAGATCCCACAAGCTGGGTGAGTGATTCCGTGATATTAGATGTTTGATCCCACGAGCTGGGTGAGTGATTCCGTGATATTAGATCCCACTAGCTGGGTGAGTGATTCTGTGATATTAGATGTTTGATCCCACGAGCTGGGTGAGTTATTCCGTGATAGTAGATGTTAGATCCCACTAGCTGGGTGAGTGATTCCGTGATATTAGATCCCACAAGCTGGGTGAGTGATTCCGTGATATTAGATCCCACTAGCTGGGTGAGTTATTCCGTGATATTAGATGTTAGATCCCACGAGCTGGGTGAGTGATTCCGTGATATTAGATCCCACGAGCTGGGTGAGTGATTCCGTGATATTAGATCCCACTAGCTGGGTGAGTGATTCCGTGATATTAGATCCCACTAGCTGGGTGAGTGATTCCGTGATATTAGATCCCACTAGCTGGGTGAGTTATTCCATGATATTAGATCCCACTAGCTGGGTGAGTGATTCCGTGATATTAGATCCCACAAGCTGGGTGAGTGATTCCGTGATATTAGATCCCACGAGCTAGGTGAGTGATTCCGTGGTATTAGATGTTGATCCCTTGAGCTGGGTGAGTGATTCCGTGATATTAGATCCCTTGAGCTGGGTGAGTGATTCCGTGATATTAGATGTTTGATCCCACGAGCTGGGTGAGTGATTCCGTGATATTAGATGTTTGATCCCACGAGCTGGGCAAGTGATTCCGTGATATTAGATCCCACGAGCTGGGTGAGTGATTCCGTGATATTAGATGTTTGATCCCACGAGCTGGGTGAGTGATTCCGTGATATTAGATCCCACGAGCTGGGTGAGTGATTCCGTGATATTAGATCCCACGAGCTGGGTGAGTGATTCCGTGATATTAGATGTTAGATCCCACTAGCTGGGTGAGTGATTCCGTGATATTAGATCCCACTAGCTGGGTGAGTGATTCCGTGATATTAGATCCCACAGCTGGGTGAGTATTCCGTGATATTAGATCCCACTAGCTGGGTGAGTTATTCCGTGATATTAGATCCCACAGCTGGGTGAGTGATTCGTGATATTAGATCCCACGAGCTGGGTGAGTGATTCCGTGATATTAGATCCCACTAGCTGGGTGAGTGATTCCGTGATATTAGATCCCACTAGCTGGGTGAGTGATTCCGTGATATTAGATCCCACTAGCTGGGTGAGTGATTCCGTGATATTAGATGTTTGATCCCACGAGCTGGGTGAGTGATTCCGTGATATTAGATGTTAGATCCCACGAGCTGGGTGAGTGATTCCGTGATATTAGATCCCACTAGCTGGGTGAGTGATTCCGTGATATTAGATGTTTGATCCCACGAGCTGGGTGAGTGATTCCGTGATATTAGATCCCACTAGCTGGGTGAGTGATTCCGTGATAGTAGATGTTTGATCCCACGAGCTGGGTGAGTGATTCCGTGATATTAGATCCCACAGCTGGGTGAGTGATTCCGTGATAGTAGATGTTTGATCCCACGAGCTGGGTGAGTGATTCCGTGATATTAGATCCCACTAGCTGGGTGAGTGATTCCGTGATATTAGATGTTTGTTCCCACGAGCTGGGTGAGTGATTCCGTGATAGATGTTTGATCCCACGAGCTGGGTGAGTGATTCCGTGATAGTAGATGTTTGATCCCATGAGCTGGGTGAGTGATTCCGTGATATTAGATCCCACAAGCTGGGTGAGTGATTCCGTGATATTAGATCCCACGAGCTGGGTGAGTGATTCCGTGGTATTAGATGTTTGATCCCACAAGCTGGGTGAGTGATTCCGTGATATTAGATCCCTTGAGCTGGGTGAGTGATTCCGTGATATTAGATGTTTGATCCCACGAGCTGGGTGAGTGATTCCGTGATATTAGATGTTTGATCCCTTGAGCTGGGTGAGTTATTCCGTGATAGTAGATGTTAGATCCCACTAGCTGGGTGAGTGATTCCGTGATATTAGATGTTTGATCCCACGAGCTGGGTGAGTGATTCCGTGATATTAGATCCCACTAGCTGGGTGAGTGATTCCGTGATATTAGATCCCACTAGCTGGGTGAGTGATTCCGTGATAGTAGATGTTTGATCCCACGAGCTGGGTGAGTGATTCCGTGATATTAGATGTTTGATCCCACGAGCTGGGTGAGTGATTCCGTGATAGTAGATGTTTGATCCCACGAGCTGGGTGAGTGATTCCGTGATAGTAGATGTTTGATCCCACGAGCTGGGTGAGTGATTCCGTGATATTAGATCCCACAAGCTGGGTGAGTGATTCCGTGATATTAGATCCCACGAGCTGGTGAGTGATTCCGTGGTATTAGATGTTTGATCCCACGAGCTGGGTGAGTGATTCCGTGATATTAGATGTTTGATCCCACGAGCTGGGTGAGTGATTCCGTGATATTAGATGTTTGATCCCACGAGCTGGGTGAGTGATTCCGTGATATTAGATCCCACTAGCTGGGTGAGTGATTCCGTGATATTAGATGTTTGATCCCACGAGCTGGGTGAGTGATTCCGTGATATTAGATGATCCCATGAGCTGGGTGAGTTATTCCGTGATAGTAGATGTTAGATCCCACTAGCTGGGTGAGTGATTCCGTGATATTAGATCCCACAAGCTGGGTGAGTGATTCCGTGATATTAGATGTTTGATCCCACGAGCTGGGTGAGTTATTCCGTGATAGTAGATGTTAGATCCCACTAGCTGGGTGAGTGATTCCGTGATATTAGATGTTTGATCTCACGAGCTAGGTGAGTGATTCCGTGATATTAGATCCCACAAGCTGGGTGAGTGATTCCGTGATATTAGATCCCACTAGCTGGGTGAGTGATTCCGTGATAGTAGATGTTTGATCCCACGAGCTGGGTGAGTGATTCCGTGATATTAGATGTTTGATCCCACGAGCTGGGCGAGTGATTCCGTGATAGTAGATGTTTGATCCCACGAGCTGGGTGAGTGATTCCGTGATAGTAGATGTTTGATCCCACGAGCTGGGTGAGTGATTCCGTGATATTAGATCCCACGAGCTGGGTGAGTGATTCCGTGATATTAGATCCCACGAGCTGGGTGAGTGATTCTGTGATATTAGATCCCACGAGCTGGGTGAGTGATTCCGTGATATTAGATGTTTGATCCCACGAGCTGAGTGAGTGATTCCGTGATATTAGATGTTTGATCCCTCAAGCTGGGTGAGTGATTCCGTGATATTAGATGTTTGATCCCACGATCTGGGTGAGTGATTCCGTGATATTAGATGTTTGATCCCACGATCTGGGTGAGTGATTCCGTGATATTAGATCCCACTAGCTGGGTGAGTGATTCCGTGATATTAGATCCCACTAGCTGGGTGAGAGATTCCGTGATATTAGATGTTTGATCCCACGAGCTGAGTGAGTGATTCCGTGATATTAGATGTTAGATCCCACGAGCTGGGTGAGTGATTCCGTGATATTAGATCCCACTAGCTGGGTGAGTGATTCCGTGATATTAGATGTTTGATCCCACGAGCTGGGTGAGTGATTCCGTGATATTAGATCCCACTAGCTGGGTGAGTGATTCCGTGATAGTAGATGTTTGATCCCACGAGCTGGGTGAGTGATTCCGTGATATTAGATCCCACTAGCTGGGTGAGTTATTCCGTGATATTAGATCCCACTAGCTGGGTGAGTTATTTCGTGATATTAGATCCCACGAGCTGGGTGAGTGATTCTGTGATATTAGATCCCACGAGCTGGGTGAGTGATTCCGTGATATTAGATCCCACTAGCTGGGTGAGTGATTCCGTGATATTAGATCCCACTAGCTGGGTGAGTGATTCCGTGATATTAGATCCCACTAGCTGGGTGAGTTATTCCGTGATATTAGATCCCACTAGCTGGGTGAGTGATTCCGTGATATTAGATGTTTGATACCTCGAGCTGGGCGAGTGATTCCGTGATATTAGATCCCACGAGCTGGGTGAGTGATTCCGTGATATTAGATGTATGATACCTCGAGCTGGGCGAGTGATTCCGTGATATTAGATCCCACTAGCTGGGTGAGTGATTCCGTGATATTAGATCCCACGAGCTGGGTGAGTGATTCCGTGATATTAGATCCCACGAGCTGGGTGAGTGATTCCGTGATATTAGATCCCTTGAGCTGGGTGAGTGATTCCGTGATATTAGATCCCTCGAGCTGGGTGAGTGATTCCGTGATATTAGATCCCTCAAGCTGGGTGAGTGATTCCGTGATATTAGATCCCACTAGCTGGGTGAGTGATTCCGTGTTATTAGATCCCTCGAGCTGGGTGAGTGATTCCGTGATATTAGATCCCTCGAGCTGGGTGAGTGATTCCGTGATATTAGATCCCTCGAGCTGGGTGAGTGATTCCGTGATATTAGATCCCTCGAGCTGGGTGAGTGATTCCATGATATTAGATCCCACGAGCTGGGTGAGTGATTCCGTGATATTAGATCCCACGAGCTGGGTGAGTGATTCCGTGATATTAGATCCCTCGAGCTGAGTGAGTGATTCCGTGATATTAGATGTTTGATCCCACGAGCTGGGTGAGTGATTCCCTGATATTAGATCCCACGAGCTGGGTGAGTGATTCCGTGATATTAGATGTTTGATACCACGAGCTGGGTGAGTGATTCCGTGATATTAGATCCCACTAGCTGGGTGAGTGATTCCGTGATATTAGATGTTTGATCCCACGAGCTGGGTGAGTGATTCCGTGATATTAGATCCCACTAGCTGGGTGAGTGATTCCGTGATAGTAGATGTTTGATCCCACGAGCTGGGTGAGTGATTCCGTGATATTAGATGTTTGATCCCACGAGCTGGGTGAGTGATTCCGTGATAGTAGATGTTTGATCCCACGAGCTGGGTGAGTGATTCCGTGATAGTAGATGTTTGATCCCACGAGCTGGGTGAGTGATTCCGTGATATTAGATCCCACGAGCTGGGTGAGTGATTCCGTGATATTAGATCCCACGAGCTGGGTGAGTGATTCTGTGATATTAGATCCCACGAGCTGGGTGAGTGATTCCGTGATATTAGATGTTTGATCCCACGAGCTGAGTGAGTGATTCCGTGATATTAGATGTTTGATCCCTCAAGCTGGGTGAGTGATTCCGTGATATTAGATGTTTGATCCCACGAGCTGGGTGAGTGATTCCGTGATATTAGATGTTTGATCCCACGAGCTGGGTGAGTGATTCCGTGATATTAGATCCCACTAGCTGGGTGAGTGATTCCGTGATATTAGATCCCACTAGCTGGGTGAGTGATTCCGTGATATTAGATGTTTGATCCCACGAGCTGAGTGAGTGATTCCGTGATATTAGATGTTAGATCCCACGAGCTGGGTGAGTGATTCCGTGATATTAGATCCCACTAGCTGGGTGAGTGATTCCGTGATATTAGATGTTTGATCCCACGAGCTGGGTGAGTGATTCCGTGATATTAGATCCCACTAGCTGGGTGAGTGATTCCGTGATAGTAGATGTTTGATCCCACGAGCTGGGTGAGTGATTCCGTGATATTAGATCCCACTAGCTGGGTGAGTGATTCCGTGATATTAGATCCCACTAGCTGGGTGAGTGATTCCGTGATATTAGATCCCACTAGCTGGGTGAGTTATTCCGTGATATTAGATCCCACGAGCTGGGTGAGTGATTCTGTGATATTAGATCCCACGAGCTGGGTGAGTGATTCCGTGATATTAGATCCCACTAGCTGGGTGAGTGATTCCGTGATATTAGATCCCACTAGCTGGGTGAGTGATTCCGTGATATTAGATCCCACTAGCTGGGTGAGTTATTCCGTGATATTAGATCCCACTAGCTGGGTGAGTGATTCCGTGATATTAGATGTTTGATACCTCGAGCTGGGCGAGTGATTCCGTGATATTAGATCCCACGAGCTGGGTGAGTGATTCCGTGATATTAGATGTATGATCCCACGAGCTGGGTGAGTGATTCCGTGATATTAGATCCCACTAGCTGGGTGAGTGATTCCGTGATATTAGATCCCACGAGCTGGGTGAGTGATTCCGTGATATTAGATCCCACGAGCTGGGTGAGTGATTCCGTGATATTAGATCCCACGAGCTGGGTGAGTGATTCCGTGATATTAGATCCCACTAGCTGGGTGAGTGATTCCGTGATATTAGATGTTTGATCCCACGAGCTGGGTGAGTGATTCCGTGATATTAGATCCCACTAGCTGGGTGAGTGATTCCGTGATAGTAGATGTTTGATCCCACGAGCTGGGTGAGTGATTCCGTGATATTAGATCCCACTAGCTGGGTGAGTGATTCCGTGATATTAGATGTTTGTTCCCACGAGCTGGGTGAGTGATTCCGTGATAGTAGATGTTTGATCCCACGAGCTGTGTGAGTGATTCCGTGATAGTAGATGTTTGATCCCATGAGCTGGGTGAGTGATTCCGTGATATTAGATCCAACAAGCTGGGTGAGTGATTCCGTGATATTAGATCCCACGAGCTAGGTGAGTGATTCCGTGGTATTAGATGTTTGATCCCACAAGCTGGGTGAGTGATTCCGTGATATTAGATCCCTTGAGCTGGGTGAGTGATTCCGTGATATTAGATGTTTGATCCCACGAGCTGGGTGAGTGATTCCGTGATATTAGATGTTTGATCCCTTGAGCTGGGTGAGTTATTCCGTGATAGTAGATGTTAGATCCCACTAGCTGGGTGAGTGATTCCGTGATATTAGATGTTTGATCCCACGAGCTGGGTGAGTGATTCCGTGATATTAAATCCCACTAGCTGGGTGAGTGATTCCGTGATATTAGATCCCACTAGCTGGGTGCGTGATTCCGTGATAGTAGATGTTTGATCCCACGAGCTGGGTGAGTGATTCCGTGATATTAGATGTTTGATCCCACGAGCTGGGTGAGTGATTCCGTCATAGTAGATGTTTGATCCCACGAGCTGGGTGAGTGATTCCGTGATAGTAGATGTTTGATCCCACGAGCTGGGTGAGTGATTCCGTGATATTAGATCCCACAAGCTGGGTGAGTGATTCCGTGATATTAGATCCCACGAGCTAGGTGAGTGATTCCGTGGTATTAGATGTTTGATCCCACGAGCTGGGTGAGTGATTCCGTGATATTAGATCCCTTGAGCTGGGTGAGTGATTCCGTGATATTAGATGTTTGATCCCACGAGCTGGGTGAGTGATTCCGTGATATTAGATGTTTGATCCCACGAGCTGGGTGAGTGATTCCGTGATATTAGATCCCACTAGCTGTGTGAGTGATTCCGTGATATTAGATGTTTGATCCCACGAGCTGAGTGAGTGATTCCGTGATATTAGATGTTTGATCCCTTGAGCTGGGTGAGTTATTCCGTGATAGTAGATGTTAGATCCCACTAGCTGGGTGAGTGATTCCGTGATATTAGATCCCACAAGCTGGGTGAGTGATTCCGTGATATTAGATGTTTGATCCCATGAGCTGGGTGAGTTATTCCGTGATAGTAGATGTTAGATCCCACTAGCTGGGTGAGTGATTCCGTGATATTAGATGTTTGATCTCACGAGCTAGGTGAGTGATTCCGTGATATTAGATCCCACAAGCTGGGTGAGTGATTCCGTGATATTAGATGTTTGATCCCACGAGCTGGGTGAGTGATTCCGTGATATTAGATCCCACTAGCTGGGTGAGTGATTCTGTGATATTAGATGTTTGATCACACGAGCTGGGTGAGTTATTCCGTGATAGTAGATGTTAGATCCCACTAGCTGGGTGAGTGATTCTGTGATATTAGATCCCACAAGCTGGGTGAGTGATTCCGTGATATTAGATGTTTGATCCCACGAGCTGGGTGAGTTATTCCGTGATAGTAGATGTTAGATCCCACTAGCTGGGTGAGTGATTCCGTGATATTAGATCCCACAAGCTGGGTGAGTGATTCCGTGATATTAGATCCCACTAGCTGGGTGAGTGATTCCGTGATATTAGATGTTTGATCCCACGAGCTGGGTGAGTGATTCCGTGATATTAGATGTTTGATCCCACGAGCTGGGTGAGTTATTCCGTGATAGTAGATGTTAGATCCCACTAGCTGGGTGAGTGATTCCGTGATATTAGATCCCACAAGCTGGGTGAGTGATTCCGTGATATTAGATCCCTTGAGCTGGGTGAGTGATTCCGTGATATTAGATCCCACTAGCTGGGTGAGTGATTCCGTGATATTAGATGTTTGATCTCACGAGCTAGGTGAGTGATTCCGTGATATTAGATCCCACAAGCTGGGTGAGTGATTCCGTGATATTAGATGTTTGATCCCACGAGCTGGGTGAGTGATTCCGTGATATTAGATCCCACTAGCTGGGTGAGTGATTCTGTGATATTAGATGTTTGATCCCACGAGCTGGGTGAGTTATTCCGTGATAGTAGATGTTAGATCCCACTAGCTGGGTGAGTGATTCCGTGATATTAGATCCCACAAGCTGGGTGAGTGATTCCGTGATATTAGATGTTTGATCCCACGAGCTGGGTGAGTTATTCCGTGATAGTAGATGTTAGATCCCACTAGCTGGGTGAGTGATTCCGTGATATTAGATCCCACAAGCTGGGTGAGTGATTCCGTGATATTAGATCCCACTAGCTGGGTGAGTGATTCCGTGATAGTAGATGTTTGATCCCACGAGCTGGGTGAGTGATTCTGTGATATTAGATCCCACGAGCTGGGTGAGTGATTCCGTGATAGTAGATGTTTGATCCCACGAGCTGGGTGAGTGATTCCGTGATAGTAGATGTTTGATCCCACGAGCTGGGTGAGTGATTCCGTGATATTAGATCCCACTAGCTGGGTGAGTGATTCCGTGATATTAGATGTTTGATCCCACGAGCTGGGTGAGTGATTCCGTGATAGTAGATGTTAGATCCCATGAGCTGGGTGAGTGATTCCGTGATAGTAGATGTTTGATCCCACGAGCTGGGTGAGTGATTCCATGATATTATATCCCAATAGCTGGGTGAGTGATTCCGTGATATTAGATGTTTGATCCCACAAGCTGGGTGAGTGATTCCGTGATATTAGATGTTTGATCCCACAAGCTGGGTGAGTGATTCCGTGATAGTAGATGTTTGATCCCACGAGCTGGGTGAGTGATTCCGTGATAGTAGATGTTTGATCCCACGAGCTGGGTGAGTGAAGATTCCGTGATATTAGATCCCACAAGCTGGGTGAGTGATTCCGTGATATTAGATCCCACGAGCTAGGTGAGTGATTCCGTGGTATTAGATGTTTGATCCCTTGAGCTGGGTGAGTGATTCCGTGATATTAGATCCCTTGAGCTGGGTGAGTGATTCCGTGATATTAGATGTTTGATCCCTTGAGCTGGGTGAGTGATTCCGTGATATTAGATGTTTGATCCCACGAGCTGGGCAAGTGATTCCGTGATATTAGATCCCACGAGCTGGGTGAGTGATTCTGTGATATTAGATGTTTGATCCCATGAGCTGGGTGAGTGATTCCGTGATATTAGATCCCACGAGCTGGGTGAGTGATTCCGTGATATTAGATCCCACGAGCTGGGTGAGTGATTCCGTGATATTAGATGTTAGATCCCACTAGCTGGGTGAGTGATTCCGTGATATTAGATCCCACTAGCTGGGTGAGTGATTCCGTGATATTAGATCCCACTAGCTGGGTGAGTTATTCCGTGATATTAGATCCCACTAGCTGGGTGAGTTATTCCGTGATATTAGATATTAGATCCCACGAGCTGGGTGAGTGATTCTGTGATATTAGATCCCACGAGCTGGGTGAGTGATTCCGTGATATTAAATCCCACTAGCTGGGTGAGTGATTCCGTGATATTAGATCCCACTAGCTGGGTGAGTGATTCCGTGATATTAGATCCCACTAGCTGGGTGAGTTATTCCATGATATTAGATCCCACTAGCTGGGTGAGTGATTCCGTGATATTAGATCCCACAAGCTGGGTGAGTGATTCCGTGATATTAGATCCCACGAGCTAGGTGAGTGATTCCGTGGTATTAGATGTTTGATCCCTTGAGCTGGGTGAGTGATTCCGTGATATTAGATCCCTTGAGCTGGGTGAGTGATTCCGTGATATTAGATGTTTGATCCCTTGAGCTGGGTGAGTGATTCCGTGATATTAGATGTTTGATCCCACGAGCTGGGCAAGTGATTCCGTGATATTAGATCCCACGAGCTGGGTGAGTGATTCTGTGATATTAGATGTTTGATCCCATGAGCTGGGTGAGTGATTCCGTGATATTAGATCCCACGAGCTGGGTGAGTGATTCCGTGATATTAGATCCCACGAGCTGGGTGAGTGATTCCGTGATATTAGATGTTAGATCCCACTAGCTGGGTGAGTGATTCCGTGATATTAGATCCCACTAGCTGGGTGAGTGATTCCGTGATATTAGATCCCACTAGCTGGGTGAGTTATTCCGTGATATTAGATCCCACTAGCTGGGTGAGTTATTTCGTGATATTAGATCCCACGAGCTGGGTGAGTGATTCTGTGATATTAAATCCCACGAGCTGGGTGAGTGATTCCGTGATATTAGATCCCACTAGCTGGGTGAGTGATTCCGTGATATTAGATCCCACTAGCTGGGTGAGTGATTCCGTGATATTAGATCCCACTAGCTGGGTGAGTTATTCCGTGATATCAGATCCCACTAGCTGGGTGAGTGATTCCGTGATATTAGATGTTTGATACCTCGAGCTGGGCGAGTGATTCCGTGATATTAGATCCCACGAGCTGGGTGAGTGATTCCGTGATATTAGATGTATGATACCTCGAGCTGGGCGAGTGATTCCGTGATATTAGATCCCACTAGCTGGGTGAGTGATTCCGTGATATTAGATCCCACGAGCTGGGTGAGTGATTCCGTGATATTAGATCCCACGAGCTGGGTGAGTGATTCCGTGATATTAGATCCCTTGAGCTGGGTGAGTGATTCCGTGATATTAGATCCCTCGAGCTGGGTGAGTGATTCCGTGATATTAGATCCCTCAAGCTGGGTGAGTGATTCCGTGATATTAGATCCCACTAGCTGGGTGAGTGATTCCGTGTTATTAGATCCCTCGAGCTGGGTGAGTGATTCCGTGATATTAGATCCCTCGAGCTGGGTGAGTGATTCCGTGATATTAGATCCCTCGAGCTGGGTGAGTGATTCCGTGATATTAGATCCCTCGAGCTGGGTGAGTGATTCCATGATATTAGATCCCACGAGCTGGGTGAGTGATTCCGTGATATTAGATCCCACGAGCTGGGTGAGTGATTCCGTGATATTAGATCCCTCGAGCTGAGTGAGTGATTCCGTGATATTAGATGTTTGATCCCACGAGCTGGGTGAGTGATTCCCTGATATTAGATCCCACGAGCTGGGTGAGTGATTCCGTGATATTAGATGTTTGATACCACGAGCTGGGTGAGTGATTCCGTGATATTAGATCCCACTAGCTGGGTGAGTGATTCCGTGATATTAGATGTTTGATCCCACGAGCTGGGTGAGTGATTCCGTGATATTAGATCCCACTAGCTGGGTAAGTGATTCCGTGATAGTAGATGTTTGATCCCACGAGCTGGGTGAGTGATTCCGTGATATTAGATGTTTGATCCCACGAGCTGGGCGAGTGATTCCGTGATAGTAGATGTTTGATCCCACGAGCTGGGTGAGTGATTCCGTGATAGTAGATGTTTGATCCCACGAGCTGGGTGAGTGATTCCGTGATATTAGATCCCACGAGCTGGGTGAGTGATTCCGTGATATTAGATCCCACGAGCTGGGTGAGTGATTCTGTGATATTAGATCCCACGAGCTGGGTGAGTGATTCCGTGATATTAGATGTTTGATCCCACGAGCTGAGTGAGTGATTCCGTGATATTAGATGTTTGATCCCTCAAGCTGGGTGAGTGATTCCGTGATATTAGATGTTTGATCCCACGATCTGGGTGAGTGATTCCGTGATATTAGATGTTTGATCCCACGATCTGGGTGAGTGATTCCGTGATATTAGATCCCACTAGCTGGGTGAGTGATTCCGTGATATTAGATCCCACTAGCTGGGTGAGAGATTCCGTGATATTAGATGTTTGATCCCACGAGCTGAGTGAGTGATTCCGTGATATTAGATGTTAGATCCCACGAGCTGGGTGAGTGATTCCGTGATATTAGATCCCACTAGCTGGGTGAGTGATTCCGTGATATTAGATGTTAGATCCCACTAGCTGGGTGAGTGATTCCGTGATATTAGATCCCTCGAGCTGGGTGAGTGATTCCGTGATATTAGATCCCACGAGCTGGGTGAGTGATTCCGTGATATTAGATCCCTCGAGCTGAGTGAGTAATTCCGTGATATTAGATGTTTGATCCCACGAGCTGGGTGAGTGATTCCGTGATATTAGATCCCACGAGCTGGGTGAGTGATTCCGTGATATTAGATCCCACTAGCTGGGTGAGTGATTCCGTGATAGTAGATGTTTGATCCCACGAGCTGGGTGAGTGATTCCGTGATATTAGATGTTTGATCCCACGAGCTGGGCGAGTGATTCCGTGATAGTAGATGTTTGATCCCACGAGCTGGGTGAGTGATTCCGTGATAGTAGATGTTTGATCCCACGAGCTGGGTGAGTGATTCCGTGATATTAGATCCCACAAGCTGGGTGAGTGATTCCGTGATATTAGATCCCACGAGCTAGGTGAGTGATTCCGTGATATTAGATGTTTGATCCCACGAGCTGGATGAGTGATTCCATGATATTAGATCCCTTGAGCTCGGTGAGTGATTCCGTGATATTAGATGTTTGATCCCACGAGCTGGGTGAGTGATTCCGTGATATTAGATAGATATTTGAACAGAACACCAGCTGCTCAGCTGGGAAATGTTTGTTCTTATTTGTAACTAAAGACTCTAGAAATGTGTCATGGAATTTCATATAACTAACCCTCATCCTCTTCTGTATATCCTGTGATAGGATGGATTTCTGGGCAGCAAAGTGCGACTCTTGTTTCTCCGTCCGTATTCTTGATTTAGCTCTGAAACAGATGGAAGTTCAATTCATATTTTATCTAATAAATAATATTTTCCTCTCAATTCTTTATTTGCGAATAAAACATGGTTTGGAGCCTGACACATGAATTAATCACATAGTCTTGTGAATACGGTAGTTTAAATAAAATTTATAATTAGCTCGATTATGAAACAAGTTCTTACAACATTAGTTAAATCGCTCTCGATACCTCATTCCTGATGGAATCCATCGCCATGAAGGAGAGAGAAGAGGCAATGTGGAAATTAAGTGCCTTGCCTAAGGGCACAATAGTTACAGCTACAGCGGGGTGCAAACTCTGGGCCTCTAACACATAAAGCGAACTACCATAGACATAAGTGCCATAGACATAAGTGGTTAATTCCGGCGCTAAGAATGACAATGTTATATAATCGTCTCTAAATAATGCATATACAAATATTAATTTGATTCTAACATGACCAAATTATCTAAACATTTCTAACATGACCAAATTATCTAAACATTTCTAACATGACCAAATTATCTAAACATTTCTAACATGACCAAATTATCTAAACATTTCTAACATGACCAAATTATCTAAACATTTCTAACATGACCAAATTATCTAAACATTTCTAACATGACCAAATTATCTAAACATTTCTAACATGACCAAATTATCTAAACATTTCTAACATGACCAAATTATCTAAACACAACAACCAAAACAAACACAACAACCAAAACAAACACAACAACCAAAACAAACACAACAACCAAAACAAACACAACAACCAAAACAACATTTCTAACATGACCAAATTATCTAAACATTTCTAACATGACCAAATTATCTAAACATTTCTAACATGACCAAATTATCTAAACATTTCTAACATGACCAAATTATCTAAACATTTCTAACATGACCAAATTATCTAAACATTTCTAACATGACCAAATTATCTAAACATTTCTAACATGACCAAATTATCTAAACATTTCTAACATGACCAAATTATCTAAACATTTCTAACATGACCAAATTATCTAAACATTTCTAACATGACCAAATTATCTAAACATTTCTAACATGACCAAATTATCTAAAAATCACAAAAATAATTTGCGTGATTTTTAAACTAGTTTATACAAATTTATTTTAGCTCGATTGCGAAACAAGTTCTTACAACTTATATTAATCACTCTCGAGACCTCATTCCTCATAGAATCCATCGCCACGAGGGAGAGAGATGAGGCAACGTGGAATTTAAATGCTTTGCCTAAGGGCACAATCGTAATGGCTCCAGCGGGGCTCAAACTCCGGACATTTCGCACCTGAAGCGGCATCCACTGCGCTATCACGACTTCCTGATTGTTATTTTTAAAGAGAGTAAGTGACACCACAAAATTACAAAAAACGGGTCAAACAATTAGCGCGGTGGTTAGCACGCCAGCTTCTTTTATTGCAGATTTAAATACCTTCGATTCGTTCTTTGCGAATCCAGACAAAATGCCGAGCAATGTTAGAATGTATATGTATACATAAACACATCGGCTGTCCAATTAGCGCAGTGGTTAGCACGCTCGCTTCTCACCGAGGCAACCCAGGTTAGACCCTCGGACCAGGGAAGTATGTGAGATGGTACGGTGGTCGCCAGATCGGACAGGTGGGTTTTCTCCGGGTACTCTGGTTTCCGCCCACACGAATGACCACATACACGCTTTCATCCGTGCCAACGAGAGTGATTAATATAAGTTGTTAAAACTTGCTTCACAATCGTTGTAAAATAAATAAAGTTTTAGAATTAGAGTTAGAATTATACGATGATTTATCTAGACTGGTATAATATATATTTACAGGGTTCATTCTAGGTCAGAATTTTTGGGAGAAGTGAGAAAGCGTGTGATCGCTTCCTTAAATGGTGTTCTTTAATATACTTCTGCAAAATAGGATTAAAATGCACAGTATGACCATTAAATACAACATTTGAATAGAAGGAGTGCTTTATAATGATCTAGTGTATCTTACTAGACAAAATTTTGTTTGAAAATCGTAAAAACCAAAAAATATATATATTTTTTTTTTTTAGGGAGAAGTGGGGCCCCCAGAGGACGAAGTCAGGGTCCCTCTAAACTGATCCCTGAAGTATTACAAACATACACAAATGGGCCGTACAACAAGCTAAAACAACATTAGATTCGGTAGGGGCAGTTAAATATATTCCAATGAAATAAGAGGGTATTTGTTTGTTTCAGTGAATTATCAAATTATATTTCACCGAATGAACATTGAAAGCATTATTATCACGAGTGGCTAGCCAAGAGTGATAATAATAGCTGTCTATGTTCAAGAAATTTTGTTTTTAGCGGAATGGTCGAAGAACAGGACACAAACACCTTTTCTATTATAGCCCAAAGTAAGAATATATACATGTGTTTCAGGGTTCATTTTTGGGAGAAGTGGGAAAGCGCATGATAAATTGCAATATTTAATAAATTTCAACAAAATATGGTTTAAATGCACAGCATGACCATTAAATACAACATTTGAATAGAAGGAGTGTTTTATAATGGGCCAGTGTATCTTACTGTACATTTTGTAATGGTATGAAAATTGTACAAAAAATAAATTGCCTCTATAATGATCCCTGGTGTTTGTGCACACATGATGAACATGGACAACATGAAGAGAAAGGTGAATTTTAGCATTAAAAATGATCGCACCCCGAATATAAAAACAAGGGAGTTAAGTGCTCATGACCCTTTATTTAACCCACAGGGATTCGGCACGTTTGGGGGTACTAGTATATATATTTAAGTACAGGGATTCAAATTGAAAAATTCTCCGAAATCTCTTTTTGACGTACATTTTTGCCGAATAAACCTACACGTTAGTGGAAACACATTTTATTGATAATGTTATTCACTGTTAAAACTCTCCTGTCGAAGATTTTTTGTTGTTGCTGACAGAACCCGTGTCCTAGTATGGAAATGTGACCTGCTATGGCCAATGTATGTGGCAATTGTTTGCAGAAGTATACATGCACGCAGCTTAAAAATGAGTTTTATTTGAAGAACAATATAAAGACTCGTGATAGGCGTTATATTTGGACAGTGTACAAAATTGTTTCAGATAGGGCCATTTTACTGACCGATTCGAAATCTGACATCCCACAGAGTAGAATCCCTGTACTTAAATATATATACTAGTACCCCCAAACGTGCCGAATCCCTGTGATTTAACCTAGTGACCTAGTCCACCAAAAGGAACCAAGACCTTCCATAAACCAGCTGGATGGCTTCCTCACATAAAAGAATTTGATCCCCTCAGTGGGATACCAATCTACATCGGTGAGCGGAAAGCGATTTGAAGTCACCGACCGTAACCACTCGATCACCCATATTAATTGTTTAACCCTTTACCTCATAGAAGCACCTCTCGAAGCCATTACCAATACGACATACATTGACAATGTAGTAGCCAAATCAATGTTCATAATTAACCCTTTCCCTCATAGAAGCACCTCTCGACGCCATTACCAATACGACATACATTGACAATGTAGTAGCCAAACCAATGTTCATAATTAACCCTTTCCCTCATAGAAGCACCTCTCGACGCCATTACCAATACGACATACGTGGACAATGTAGTAGCCAAACCAATGTTCATAATTAACCCTTTCCCTCATAGAAGCACCTCTCGACGCCATTACCAATACGACATACATTGACAATGTAGTAGCCAAACCAATGTTCATAATGAAGGCCAGAATCTCATGTAGTCCCAGTAATATCTATGGAGGTGGGATAGATATGGCCACTACTTATCCACTGCATGATAGCTAAATGGCTGTCGTTTGTATGGAGATATAATAGTATATTAACCTAAATCTCTATGTAGTCCCAGTAATATCTATGGAGGTGGGATAGATATGGCCACTACTTATCCACTGCATGATAGCTAAATGGCTGTCGTTTGTATGGAGATATAATAGTATATTAACCTAAATCTCTATGTAGTCCCAGTAATATCTATGGAGGTGGGTTAGATATGGGGACTACTTATCCACTGCATGATAGCTAAATGGCTGTCGTTTGTATGGTGATATAATATTCTATTAACCTAAATCTCTATGTAGTCCCAGTAATATCTATGGAGGTGGGTTAGATATGGGGACTACTTATCCACTGCATGATAGCTAAATGGCTGTCGTTTGTATGGTGATATAATATTCTATTAACCTAAATCTCTATGTAGTCCCAGTAATATCTATGGAGGTGGGATAGATATGGCGACTACTTATCCACTGCATGATAGCTAAATGGCTGTCGTTTGTATGGAGATATAATAGTATATTAACCTAAATCTCTATGTAGTCCCAGTAATATCTATGGAGGTGGGATAGATATGGCGACTACTTATCCACTGCATGATAGCTAAATGGCTGTCGTTTGTATGGAGATATAATAGTATATTAACCTAAATCTCTATGTAGTCCCAGTAATATCTATGGAGGTGGGTTAGAGATAGGGCGACTACTTATCCACTGCATGATAGCTAAATGGCTGTCGTTTGTATGGAGATATAATAGTATATTAACCTAAATCTCTATGTAGTCCCAGTAATATCTATGGAGGTGGGATAGATATGGTGACTACCTATCCACTGCATGATAGCTAAATGGCTGTCGTTTGTATGGAGATATAATAGTATATTAACCTAAATCTCTAGGAAGTCCCAGTAATATCTATGGAGGTGGGATAGGTATGGTGACTACCTATCCACTGCATGATAGCTAAATGGCTGTCGTTTGTATGGAGATATAATAGTATATTAACCTATACCTCTATGAAGGAAATGTTTAACAAACCTTGGAATGGAATATTCCGCAATCCACATTCTCGCTTCTTTCAGTGAAGCATGTCCTTCGTGGTACCAGGTTATATTTTCCTGCGGAAGAAGTAAAAATAATTACCGTACATTCCCGGCCATAACGCGACCATTTTCTCATCCAGAAATGTGATGTAAGTACTAAGTCGACTAATGGACGACTAACAAGCCAAAAAGAAGTTTTTTTATTTATTTGTTGGAACTTTATTTATGTCTGTTTCTTTATTTTATTTTAATTAATATAACAATTTGCTTAGAAAATTACTTACATAATAAACCGTAGAAAAGCTGATAAACAAACTTCATATATTATTGTTGTGCATCAGTGTAATTTTTATGATTTGTACTGGAATAAAGTCAACCAGATATCTCAAATTTAGCTCAGTTTCATTCAAAAATGCGAGAAAAAACCAGTGTTATAACAAATGTTATAAGTCCACAAAGTACCTATCAGCTTTTTCAAGCCCTTCAAGTTTGACCCTCGACTTATGGAAGATAAAACACAGATTATAATGTTCTACAACAATCCAGGAGCGGGTCATGATTTCAGTCGGTAACAAACATATGCAGGGGTCCTTAGTTTTATCTCCATCCTACCATAATAATATCTGGTTCTGCGATTGGGAATTAGTAATGGTTCTGTGATTGGGAACCAGTAATGCTTCTGCGATTGGGAACCATTAATGCTTCTGCGATTGGGAACCATTAATGCTTCTCGATTGGGAACCAGTAATGCTTCTGCGATTGGGAACCAGTAATGCTTCTACAAATGGGAACCAGTAATGCTTCTACAAATGGGAACCAGTAATGCGTCTGCGATTGGGAACCAGTAATGCTTCTGCGATTGGGAACCAGTAATGGTTCTGTGATTAGAAACAAGTAATGGTTCTGCAATTGGGAACCAGTAATGGTTCTACGATTGGGAACCAGTAATGCTTCTGCAATTGGGAATCAGTAATGCTTCTGAGATTGGGAATCAGGAATGCTTCTGCGATTGGGAACCCGTAATGGTTCTGCGATTGGGAACCCGTAATGGTTCTGAGATTGGGAACCAGTAATGGTTCTGTGATTAGAAACAAGTAATGGTTCTGAGATTGGGAACCAGTAATGGTTCTGTGATTAGAAACAAGCAATGGTTCTGAGATTGGGAACCAGTAATGGTTCTGAGATTGGGAATCAGTAATGGTTCTGAGATTGGGATTACCATGACGATGCAAGTTCGAACACATTATACATGTACCTCTTCTTTCCTTTTTCTACTGATTTCTTCTTCAGCTTTTTGTTTTCTGAGTGAATCTTCTCCCCTTTGAGCTAACACCTGTCTCAAACGTTCCCTCCGGTCAGCCGGACCGTCGCCAAATAAACCTATAAATTAATATGACAGGTTACAGCCAGACCATCACAAAACAAATATTTCAGGTTACAGCCGGACAGTCGCCAAACAAACCTATAAATTAATACGACAGGTAACAGCCAGACCGTCACAAACAAATAGTTCAGGTTACAGCCAGACCGTCACAAACAAATAGTTCAGGTTACAGCCAGACCATCACAAACAAATATGACAGGTTACAGCCAGACCATCACAAACAAATATGACAGGTTACAGCCAGACCATCACAAACAAATATGACAGGTTACAGCCGGACAGTCACAAAACAAACCTATAGATTAATACAACATTTTAGCGCCGGACTGTCGCCAAGCAAACCTATAAATTAATACGACAGATTACAGCCCGACTGTCACAAAACAAATCTATAAATTAACACAACAGGTTGCAGCCAGTCCGTCACCAACAAACCTATAAATTAACATGACAGGTAACAGCCAGACTGTCGCCAACAAACCTATAAATTAACATGACAGGTTACAGCCAGACCATCACAAAACAAACCTATAAATTAACACGACATGTAACAGCCAGACCATCACAAAACAAAACTATAAATTAACAAATGACAGGTTACAGCCAGACCATCACCAAACAAAACTATAAATTAACATGACAGGTTACAGCCAGACCATCACCAAACAAACCTATAAATTAACATGACAGGTTACAGCCAGACCATCACAAAACAAACCTATAAATTAACACGACATGTAACAGCCAGACCATCACAAAACAAAACTATAAATTAACAAATGACAGGTTACAGCCAGACCATCACCAAACAAAACTATAAATTAACATGACAGGTTACAGCCAGACCATCACCAAACAAACCTATAAATTAACATGACAGGTTACAGCCAGACCATCACAAAACAAACCTATAAATTAACACGACATGTAACAGCCAGACCATCACAAAACAAAACTATAAATTAACAAATGACAGGTTACAGCCAGACCATCACCAAACAAAACTATAAATTAACATGACAGGTTACAGCCAGACCGTCGCCAAACCATTAAATTAAAACGACATATAAAGTATCTTCATACAACTGCGATGCTTATTAAGTTCGATATCATTATGTAAAAAGTCATATCCAAGTCTAATGCACAACATACAATGTACAACACAATGTGATTTTAGCGATAGGAAAGGGGCATAGAAACTTATATTAATCACTCTCGTTGGCGTGGATGAGACCGTAAATGTGGTCATTCGTGTGGGAGGAAACCGGAGTAGCCAGAGAAGACCCATCTGTCCGATCTGGCGACCACCGTTACCATCTCCCAACCTCTGCACTAATCGGGCATGTACATGGGTTACATATATATTCTAAGGCAGGCTGGTTTATCGGGCATGTACATGGGTTACATATATATTCTAAGGCAGGCTGGTTAATCGGGCATGTACATGGGTTACATATATATTCTAAGGCAGGCTGGTTTATCGGGCATGTACATGGGTTACATATATATTCTAAGGCAGGCTGGTTTATTTGATAAGATACAACAGAGTTGTCATCGGGTTTACATCATAATTTATGCTACTCAATTAACTGCGTGATGGCAGATAATTTGTCCCTAATTTTTCGCCCATGAAAATATAAAATTGCGAGATATACTCTTCAATTGCCTGGCCACATCATTATGTATTTTGCAGAGATAAACTTACATATTGGTTCTCCTAGCTGTCTTAGATGAGCTTTCACCTCTGAATCATCTGTCGACACCTGAATCCTCTTTGCCTGCAAGATCATAAATGTTTGTTTGTTTTGTAATTTTTTACCTGGCATAGGTACCAAGGGGGTCGGGGAGCCATCCCCCATTGTACCTTACAATAAAACGCATAACAAATCTTTGTTTGTTTGTTTGGGTTTTACGCCTGCATCAGCACCATTCTGGGCTATAAAATTGTTTGTTTATTATAGTGTCACCCCTAATGAAAGGGCCAGCCATTTCTGACTTATGAGACACCTCTTATAGACATCAGTACTTCCCGAATCCTATCCTTGAAGGCCCGGCGCCTGGCTGATAGGCAATCATTAACCATTATTTAACTAGTTGGCGGCTCGCCAACCGCCCATATCAGAATAAACCCCTTACGAGGTTCGAACCTTCAATCTCCCGCTAAGTAGGCGGACGCCTTAACCACTCGGCCACGCAGACGTTGCTACACCGCCGGCTGACGGTTTACCTAACAACACCATTCCTGGGCAGGCTCCAGTGGATAACCAGTACTAGGTGCACCAACCTCCGTAAGAAACTGCCAACTTTTCATATAATTTATAAACAGACATTGCCTGAGCGGGGCCCGAACCAGTGACCATCCGTGTTGATAGTTTACAGTGGTATACAAGTCAGCGACCTTAACCACGGAGGCAAGCATGTCATAAATGATTAATATCATTACCATCTATCAACATTCCGACGTCACCATCTCTGATGGCCTCAATGTAAACATTAGCTCGATTGCGAAACAAGTTATTACAACTTATATTAATCACTCTCGAAACCTCATTCCTGGTGGAATCCATCGCCATGAGGGAGAGAGAAGAGGCAACGTGGAAATTAAATGCCTTGCTTAAGGGCACAATCGTAACGGCTCCAGCTGGGCTCGATCTCCGGGCATTGCACACCGGAAGCATACATGTGACCACGACTTCTACATTCGACTTGAACCTGCAATTGTGAGGGATTTGAAGTCAACGACCGCAACCACTCGGCCACAGAGGTCCCCTCATAAATCTGTTATCAGGTAACCACTTAATTAGCGAGTGTCGGCATGCACGCAAGTTATATATATATATAATATTTTATTTTTCAAGAATTTGACCAAAATAGAGAAACTCTTCTAAATGGAGGAAGGTTCACAGCCCTGTAAGCTTCTTGTAACAATAAGTCCCCACAACATTCACACGTTTCTCTACATAAACGCCCTGCAACATCGTTATCTCTTCCCACATATAGCTGTGGCATTATCTCTTCTCACAAATAGCCGACGTTATCTCTTCCCATAGAATGTAGTTCTGTACATATTGCTTATCAGCAGTAATGGTGATAAAATGAGTAATTTGCATATTTTGCTGTGGAGTAAAAGCATAAACAACTGGCATAAACACAGAAGTTTGAAGTATAGAACAGGAGTTTGAAGAATACAATGTAGACCACAGGAGTTTGAAGCATAGAACAAGAGTTTGAAGCATAGAACAGGAGTGTGAAGTATAGAACAGGAGTTTGAAGTATAGAACAGGAGTTTGAAGCATAGAACAGGAGTGTGAAGTATAGAACAGGAGTATGAAGTATAGAACAGGAGTTTGAAGTATAGAACAGGAGTTTGAAGCATAAACCACAGGAGTTTGAAGCATTAGTAATAAACAAATCGTTTTACCGTAAGTTACCCCACCCACGAACCAATAGTAACAAAAAGTTACCTTGATCTTCTTCATCTAAAGAAGGGTTCCCGCTGTCGGTCGCCAATGGCGACAAAAATCTAATTCTGGCGATCAATTTTGTAAATTGGAGAAAAATATTTGGCGCCAATTTTTTTTTGGGGGCACAAATCAAGTACATAGCTTTAAATATTTATCTGTGAACTATATGGCTCTTAGTCGGCTCCAAGTTTTGTCAAATTGGCTCCCGTTTTGGTGACAGAAGTGACGCAGACAACAAATCAGACAGAGGGAACCCTGCTATTGGCTGTGTCTGTGGATCACTATGGCATCTATTTATCATTACTTGTCTGAAGACCGGCACATACACAATGTATTTATATCATTACCTTTTTCCTCTTTTCAAAGTCTGCAAGCAGCTCTGCCTGACTCTGTTCATATTCCTTTTCCAGGTCCAGAGTGGCACCTGCAGATACAACATATTATAATTGTCAATTATTTTAAATCACACTGCCGAATAAATTGGACGGAATTTGCAAACAATATAGATCCAGATCAGCCGTGGCGTTACACCACGTCTGATATGGAGCTACGTTGTTTTAGCTCCACTATCCGAATAGCAAACAGCATAGAGCTCTATGCTGTTTGTGAAAACTACTTTAGTCGTGATTGGCAGGTTACGGGTTAATATACACGGGAGCTATTTTTTGCAATACAATTGTATTTCTGTTGTTTCCTATTTTTCGCAAACCAACATTTACATGGTTATTGTTGATTTTGTTAAATAATTACCAATAAAGGGAGGTAATTTACAAATAGTAATTTCACAAAAGCGTTTGTGGCCATATTTCGGACAGGTGGGGTTTCTCCGGGCACTAGTTTCCTCCTACATAAATGACCACATATGTGCTTTCATCCACAAATTAGCCTTATTAAGAGACCGTTCCTGCTTTTTGCCCTTCTCTTTGGCGGTCTCTTAATCCAAGTTTTACTGTATTGCTAACTGTACCTGTGGACATATTGATGTTTCCTGAAGCAATGCCAGCCCTGAGGGCATCACTGGAGAGTGACCCCTCGCTGGCCCCTGCCAGGCGCTGCCGCTCTCTCTGTTCCAGGCTACCATACTGTATCACTTTCTGCCGCTTCGCAATGAATTGGATTTCACTCTCCTCGTCAGAATCTGAAAATATTTACATACGTGTATGAAATTTGTTCAAATAGTTGTCTTTATTTGTTTGTTAAAATCGCACAAACAACTTAGGTCACATGGCAACTCTCCCGCTATTATTGGTGGAGCAAGACTGCCAGTGCCGTTCCGAGCATTATTTCCGGCAATGATCACACGTATCGGCTAATATACGGTTGACCGTTAACCTACCTTACGATGATTGACAGCTAATTAAGCATGATCAAAGAGTCGTGGTTCTAGTTTGGGCAGCAGGGCGGAACAAATCGGGCAATAGGGCGGGCATAAAGGTCGGGGCTAAAAAGGGGCAGGGCATGGCGCCCTGCCATTCCGCTCTAGAGTAAAACCCTAGGCATGGACGCCACAGGCACTCAGACCTTCCACAGGCAGGGTTGGCCGGGAAATATTTCCCGCCCCGGGAAATAAGCCCAGAAGTGGGAAATACCGGGAAATAAGATTATGTGTCTTCCAAACACGTTTTTTGCTCATTTTTATGCATTGCTACCACTCTATAAGTGCTTAAACTGTTTCGTCCCTGCCAGGGGTACTCATCAGGTGGCATCATTGGCAACCACAACCGTTTTTTTGGGTTTTATTGTTTTGTTTTTTTTGTTTTGTTTTTATTGTTTTTTTTCCATTTATTTTTTCGTTTTTTCTTGTTGGAATGTTTCTTCAGCCAGTAGTCTGTCTTCACCAGTCGATTTCCTCGCTACCTCTCAGGAAGCAGTAGCATAGCACCAGCTTCGCTGCTTTCTCAACGCCCAGTCTGTTGCGTAGTTTCGTCTGTATGATGCCGAAGTTGGAGAACACACGTTCAATGGCGGCTGAACTTGCTGGCAGTACCATCAATTTCCTGGCGAGCTGACTTGAAGTCTTTGGTGATCACGCCCGACCTCTCCACACATGACCACCATACAGCTGGCTTCGAGTTGTTGACAGAGGATTGTAGCACCTTAGGAATTGGCAGTGCCTCGGACATGTAGTTGAGGAGTTCGGGTACAAGTTCCGGCTTGGTCTCATGAAGAAGCTCCTGGGCACTGGTGACGTGTTCTGGTCGAAGTTTTCTGCCCCTGTAGATCGGATGTACAAGGTTGGCGAGGTAGTGGTTTGGTGTCATAGCCTGTTTAAATCGCTTGTCAACGTTCTTCCGGTATGGCTCCAAGTCTGGGTTCTGAAGTAGATCATTCCACTGCTCACATGCGTCCGCAATTGTAGCTGTATCTGACTGGAAGGAATCTAAGGCTCTGGAGATGGGCTGTAGTTGTGTCTGGAGATGTTTGACTTCGCTGAACAGTCTGACGTTGTGAATGAGGCTTCTGATCCGCGTGTCGATGACGTCTTCATTCTGGGCCACTATCAGCAGCATGAATGGCCTGTTTCTTATGAAGGTCTCGGTACATGCTAGCTGACTATTCCATCTCGTGTCCGCAGGTAGTTGAGGTTTCACCGAGCCGGCTATCTCCGCGAGTAGGGCGCCAGGAATGTGATGATTGCGAAAGTATTTGTTAATTTCGACGACTTGGGTCGGTGTGATGTCTTGTCCCAGTAGATTGAGCCAGTGGGCGGAGCATCCATAGACGGTAAGGGAGGGATCGTCGTCCTTCAGGTTTCTCCGCATGGCCTCCATCTTCTTCTCATTGTCGGTAACGACACCCGTGACTTTACAGCCGTACTTCTCGTTGGCCTCGTGGATGGCGTCCTGAGCTATCGAGGTGCAGTAGTCCGCCGTCTTCTTATTGGTCCCTGTCTCGACGGCCGTCATGAAGTACGACTTCTCCCCAGTGTGTAAGCTGGTGGCGATGACCGGAGTATTGTGGATGTCACTCCAGCCGTCTTGCATCATGACGTCCGTATCCAAATTCTTATTTCCCAGTATTTCCCGCCGTCCTGGGAAATACTCTTATTTCCCGGGAAATTGCCAACCCTGTCCACAGGTCACTGTGATTCGAACCTACCGGAAATTGGCTAAATGGCTATGGGCAATTGATTTGAATTTTGAAGTCAACGAGTGTATCAACTCGGCCACGGAGACCACTATTCATAACTGTACATTCAGCAAATTAACACAAACTTAACTGCAGCTGTATAGGGATATGCATAAAGGGGTTTTCTAGAGCGGAATGTCGAGCCCTGCCCTTTTTCGCCCACCACTATTGCCTTTTAGCCCAACCCTTTTGCCTTTTATAAAAAAATTATTGTTTTTATATATATCCGGGCATTCATTTGACCCGAGCTCCCGGGTTTTGACGCATGAAAATCAGTGAAGACGCTTGTTTGACTCTTGGTGAAAATGTGTAATGGCTCAACTTTGACCCGGGACGATGAGTGGTCAAGCATCATTGAACCTTTTCTCAACAGTGTTTACAATTATCCAATCTGCCTGTCAAATGTGATTGGAGCTCGGGCGGAGTCCGTCTAAAAATAAACGCTGTAACTCCGGTATATATATATGCCTCAACAGGTGCCTTCGGGCGGACAGACCCATACACTTAAAACTAAATCACCAATATGCACTACCTTACTGCCTCTTTGATCAATCTAGCAACATTTTCTAGAGGTAACCCGAAAATACCCTCCCACACCGTATTGCGGCTCAAATTGCACCCTGTATATTTTCTGATACACAATGCCAATTTTCTGACTGATTCTGCCCTTTTTTACGCTCTAAAATAAACACTAACATATGCACTCAATACTCATGTACAGGACCAAGGTGATATAATTCATGGAATTATCATAGCCCTTTATTTCACACAAACCCCTTACAACACATTAATCACTTCCCCATACATAGCTGCTGTTCCACGCCGTCATCTATTCCATTATCTATTGATAATATGATATTTGGCATAGTGTGTCTATTGCTTTTCAGTAATTGACCTATTCTTCTGCATAGGGTTATGTAGAATAATGGTTAATCTCAGATTATCATGAATGTATATATCATGTATGTGCTTACTTTGCAACTCATATTCTAGTTCCACGACATTATCAAGCTGTTAACCTGCATACATTTTTTATATAAAGCGGACATATTCATTTCAATATCTATGAACATTTGAATTTAAGCACATTTTTATGCATATACATGTATATTAAATAGTATGTGAGTGAGCCAACCTGCAGCCCTGATAATAGCGACGAAAGGCGAGTTCTAACAACAGTGGTATGGACCACTCGGGCCAAAGAGGCTCGTTTTGCCAGAATACGACAAATGTCTTGGTGGATATGTTTTTAGGCATAACAAAAATACAAGTCTGAAGGCGTTTTGATTAATTCAGGAATGTTTCTTAGATTAGCCGTTTGGCATTGTGTAATGTACTATCTCCCTACCATAGAGTGTGGTGCCCATGGTAGAGCGTTGGATTTGGAATCAAACGGTCCCGGGTTCGATACTCGGTCAGGCCACATATGTAGTGTCATACATAGTTCCCACGGCAGTCAAAAACACTGATTAGATCTTATCTTGGCAGCCATTTTGACTGGCAAGTTTTATTAACGCCAATTTCATGATTTTACTAGTAATTCTTTAATTGCAATAACTTTATTCATTTTGGTTTCTTAATATAAAATTTGGTATGATTTTAAAGGTATTAAATTGTACTTTTTAAATATTAATTTATTTTTTGATAGTGATGTATGGATTATAAATTATAAGAACTTAACTTGCACCTATGTTTGAAAGTCTATTTTCACAGTTGAAATATTAATATACAGGTAAATTATTATGTATTCGTTATTGATATGAAATTTATGAAATGATACAAAAAATATGTCCATCGAGAGCTTTCCAACAATGTATGAACCATGGTGATGGGATGAAAAATAAATATTTTATGAAGAAAACAAAATTACGCTACTATATATTATATATAATATCTGATCAACTTTGCCATTCAAAATGACAGCCACAGTAGGAATGATGACGTCACACGGGAACTATGTATTGAGCAAGGCACCTCACACACATTGCTTAGTATATACTGGTTAACTACTTAGGTTGGCTAAGCCTGCCCAGGAAAACATGTCTTGGTCCTCGCAAGTGGTTTGACATTAATGGAGCATACATAAATACATACATAGAGCAATTCAATATGGCAGTTTCATGTACTGATCATGCCGGCCCTAGTTGTTCTGCCCAGATACTTTTAAACTCTTAACCAAACTTATTTTTCATTACTTTCTTATATTTATGCTTTTAACTACTCATACTTTTAGCTTCTTTGCGGATTTTGACGCGCAATATGTCTACATGCCCGCGAGGGGTTTGACATTAGAGGAAGATAGATAGAAGATGTATTCGTTATTACTGTAATCCCGCGAAAACATATGATAAATACATAAATCTCAACAAATTACAACTATTTCAAGTACGTGTTGTCATGCAAATATAGAGTTTCGTTTGTTAGATTCGTTAAGCACATACCCATTATTTACTTAAATGACGCTGCACCAGAATTCAATAATATTACAAATCCAAAACACCAAAAATACGTTTTTACATGGGGGTCGCCATCTTGCAACAACAACAACAAAGATGGCTGCGCCCATAGCACAAGTATTATAGCAGCCGGAAAACAGCCGATCAGCCAACATTATCAGCCAAGGCGAATGTAAAGCTGCTGTTTTGAAACAACATCCAGAACAATAAAGTAAGTAAGTTGTACATGTTTTATATCTTGTGAATGCCATAAAAACGAATTTAAATAGCTAGAATAGAGATATTCACTATTTGTTACGAGGGGGAGCAATCATTATCTCAATTAAAACGTTTACTAACGCAGATCTGACAACAACAACAACAGCAACGTTTATCAGTTCAACTACACGAGTGTGCAACAACTAGAAAGACTATTAATCTAGATCAACTGTTTTTAGTGCCCACAGTCTGGACTGGTCATTGAAAATGTGTGGTAAGACAGCTTAATTTATCAGTGATTATTATACGCACCTACATATATTGATAACTGTTGATGGCTTACATGGTTTGGCTGTATTATCTGTAATATGGCCTGGATCAGCCAAGTATGTATATATATATATATATAAGTATGTATAGTGTACATGATTTGGCTGATAAATGTGTAATATAGCCTGGATCAGCCAAGTATGTGTAGTGTACATGGTTTGGCTGATAAATGTGTAATATGGTCTGGATCAGCCAAGTATGTATAGTGTACATGTTTTGGCTGATAAATGTATAATATGGCCTGGATCAGCCAAGTATGTATAGTGTACATGGTTTGGCTGATAAATGTGTAATATGGTCTGGATCAGCCAAGTATGTATAGTGTACATGGTTTGGCTGATAAATGTGTAATATGGCCTGGATCAGCCAAGTATGTATAGTGTACATGGTTTGGCTGATAAATGTGCAATATAGCCTGGATCAGCCAAGTATGTATAGTGTACATGGTTTGGCTGATAAACATGTAATATGGCCTGGATCAGCCAAGTATGTATAGTGTACATGGTTTGGCTGATAAATGTGTAATATGGTCTGGATCAGCCAAGTATGTATAGTGTACATGGTTTGGCTGATAAATGTGTAATATGCCTGGATCAGCCAAGTATGTGTAGTGTACATGGTTTGGCTGATAAATGTGTAATATAGCCTGGATCAGCCAAGTATGTGTAGTGTACATGGTTTGGTTGATACACGTATAAAATAGCCTGGATCAGCCAAGTATGTGTAGTGTACATGGTTTGGCTGATATATGTGTAATATAGCCTGGATCAGCCAAGTATGTATAGTGTACATGGTTTGGTTGATAAACGTGTAATATGGTATGGATCAGCCAAGTATGTGTAGTGTACATGGTTTGGCTGATAAATGTGTAATATGGCCTGGATCAGCCAAGTATGTATAGTGTACATGGTTTGGCTGATAAACGTGCAATATAGCCTGGATCAGCCAAGTATGTATAGTGTACATGGTTTGGCTGATAAACGTGTAATATGGCCTGGATCAGCCAAGTATGTGTAGTGTACATAGTTTGGCTGATAAATGTGTAATATAGCCTGGATCAGCCAAGTATGTGTAGTGTACATGATTTGGCTGATAAATGTATAATATAGCCTGGATCAGCCAAGTATGTGTAGTGTACATGATTTGGCTGATAAATGTGTAATATGGCCTGGATCAGCCAAGTATGTGTAGTGTACATGGTTTGGCTGATAAATGTGTAATATAGCCTGGATCAGCCAAGTATGTATAGTGTACAAAAAGTACTACATGGTTTGGCTGATATAGCTATAATATGGCCTAGCCTAGTGATTAACGTTCAACTTCGGTCACAGCGATCCGCGTTCGATCCTTGTCAGGACCATTTTGATGTGTCCATTGGCAAGGCACGTCAAACCCTAGCCTAATTGACAATTTGTATATCAGTATATTGTTTGCTTTCAGAACGCAGAAAGTGCCCGGTAATAATTAATAATTCGCCAAGATATGAATATGTGGCATCAGATGTATATGGAAAACGTAAACGATCAAAGAAGAGGTATGTACATTGACTATTGACCCACAGGCATAAGACACAAAGATTTTTTGGCCCTATGTTCATATTACTTACTATACCTTAGGGCCAAAAACAAATTGTGTCTTGTGCCTGTGTAGAGGAAGGTAGCCAAAAACTATTACAGCTATACATTTCATTTGCTTCACATCTATGTCATGGATGGCATTGATTTTGATGCAGTTGCTGTTTCCCTACGATCATATAAAAAATTATATTTAGTTGGGCGGCGTCCTCAAGTGTCCTCAACTCCTCTGAAACCATTTGGTCTATAGATCTGAAACAAAAAGTGTGTATAATTACCATTGTCTTTTATGTTCACCACCATTTTACATGTACACAATATCTTTGATTACAATTTTCAGTAAAATATGTTTATGGGCAATATCTGTTGGGCATACCATATAATTTGCTAAGCTGGTTGCCTGCTGCGCAACCAAGAATTCTAGCAATTTTGTAAGTGTTTCTGATTCACTGCCTGTATGTAGTTAGTGGGAACATAAACAAATATTATAAAGTCAAGCGATCTTCAAGACAATTTCCTCGTAAGGGAGGCTACCTTGTGTATTGTCTTTCTGTTTTTCTCATCTTTTCCATGTTATTGCAAGTCTTGTCTATTGCTTTGTGATTCTATCTAGTCTTGGACACCATCTGCACATGACCTCGCTGTTAATCGGGCATACAACTGTTCATTATTTCCGACGTTGCCACAATGATTACCATGGATGAACCTTTACACAATTATATTTCTAGTACCGGTACCAGTTCACACACTACAAAAAGCAAACGACTGCAAGTCAATTGCAAACCTGCTGTAGAAAAAGCCATTCCCATGCAGAAGTTTCCATTGGAGCAAAGTTATAGTTATGTGGTATCTTGTACTATGTTGAAAGCATTATAGTTATGTGGTATATTGTACTATATTGAAAGCATTATAGTTATGTGGTATATTGTACTATATTGAAAGCATTATAGTTATACGGTATATTGTACTATATTGAAAGCATTATGGTTATACAGTATCTTGTACTATATTGAAAGCATTATAGTTATGTGGTATCTTGTACTATGTTGAAAGCATTATAGTTATGTGGTGTCTTGTACTATGTTGAAAGCATTATAGTTATACGGTATATTGTACTATATTGAAAGCATTATAGTTATGTGGTATCAATAGTGTATGAAACACCCGAGGTACATTGGATAGTAACTTTCAATAGTGTATGAAACACCCGAGGTACATTGGATAGTAACTTTCAAGTGTATGAAACACCCGAGGTACATTTGATAGTAACTTTCAAGTGTATGAAACACCCGAGGTACATTGGATAGTAACTTTCTATAGTGTATGAAACACCCGAGGTACATTGGATAGTAACTTTCAATAGTGTATGAAACACCCGAGGTACATTGGATAGTAACTTTCAATAGTGTATGAAACGCCCGAGGTACATTGGATAGTAACTTTCAAGTGTATGAAACACCCGAGGTACATTGGATAGTAACTTTCAATAGTGTATGAAACACCCGAGGTACATTGGATAGTAACTTTCAATAGTGTATGAAACACCCGAGGTACATTGGATAGTAACTTTCTATAGTGTATGAAACACCCGAGGTACATTGGATAGTAACTTTCAATAGTGTATGAAATGCCCGCGGTACATTGGATAGTAACTTTTAAGTGTATGAAACACCCGAGGTACATTTGATAGTAACTTTCAATAGTGTATGAAACACCCGAGGTACATTGGATAGTAACTTTCTATAGTGTATGAAACACCCGCGGTACATTGGATAGTAACTTTCAATAGTGTATGAAACACCCGAGGTACATTGGATAGTAACTTTCTATAGTGTATGAAACGCCCGAGGTACATTGGATAGTAACTTTCTATAGTGTATGAAACGCCCGAGGTACATTGGATAGTAACTTTCAATAGTGTATGAAACACCCGAGGTACATTGGATAGTAACTTTCAATAGTGTATGAAACACCCGAGGTACATTGGATAGTAACTTTCAATAGTGTATGAAACACCCGAGGTACATTGGATAGTAACTTTCAAGTGTATGAAACACCCGAGGTACATTTGATAGTAACTTTCAAGTGTATGAAACACCCGAGGTACATTGGATAGTAACTTTCTATAGTGTATGAAACACCCGCGGTACATTGGATAGTAACTTTCAATAGTGTATGAAACACCCGAGGTACATTGGATAGTAACTTTCTATAGTGTATGAAACACCCGCGGTACATTGGATAGTAACTTTCAAGTGTATGAAACGCCCGAGGTACATTGGATAGTAACTTTCTATAGTGTATGAAACGCCCGAGGTACATTGGATAGTAACTTTCTATAGTGTATGAAACACCCGAGGTACATTGGATAGTAACTTTCTATAGTGTATGAAACACCCGAGGTACATTGGATAGTAACTTTCAAGTGTATGAAACACCCGAGGTACATTGGATAGTAACTTTCAATAGTGTATGAAACACCCGAGGTACATTGGATAGTAACTTTCAAAGTGTATGAAACACCCGAGGTACATTGGATAGTAACTTTCTATAGTGTATGAAACGCCCGAGGTACATTGGATAGTAACTTTCAATAGTGTATGAAACACCCGAGGTACATTGGATAGTAACTTTCAAGTGTATGAAACACCCGAGGTACATTGGATAGTAACTTTCAAGTGTATGAAACACCCGAGGTACATTGGATAGTAACTTTCAATAGTGTATGAAACACCCGAGGTACATTGGATAGTAACTTTCTATAGTGTATGAAACACCCGAGGTACATTGGATAGTAACTTTCAATAGTGTATGAAACACCCGAGGTACATTGGATAGTAACTTTCTATAGTGTATGAAACACCCGCGGTACATTGGATAGTAACTTTCTATAGTGTATGAAACGCCCGAGGTACATTGGATAGTAACTTTCTATAGTGTATGAAACGCCCGAGGTACATTGGATAGTAACTTTCTATAGTGTATGAAACACCCGAGGTACATTGGATAGTAACTTTCTATAGTGTATGAAACACCCGAGGTACATTGGATAGTAACTTTCAATAGTGTATGAAACACCCGAGGTACATTGGATAGTAACTTTCAATAGTGTATGAAACACCCGAGGTACATTGGATAGTAACTTTCAATAGTGTATGAAACACCCGAGGTACATTGGATAGTAACTTTCAATAGTGTATGAAACACCCGAGGTACATTGGATAGTAACTTTCAATAGTGTATGAAACACCCGAGGTACATTGGATAGTAACTTTCAATAGTGTATGAAACACCCGAGGTACAGTGGATAGTAACTTTCAATAGTGTATGAAACACCCGAGGTACATTGGATAGTAACTTTCAATAGTGTATGAAACACCCGAGGTAGCCTACATTGGATAGTAACTTTCAAGTGTATGAAACACCCGAGGCACATTGGATAGTAACTTTCAATAGTGTATGAAACACCCGAGGTACATTGGATAGTAACTTTCAATAGTGTATGAAACGCCCGCGGTACATTGGATAGTAACTTTCAAGTGTATGAAACACCCGAGAGTAGTACATGCGTCTCTTTGTATGTAAACAAACGGGCGCCATTTTGAATACGATTTATAGTACATTTGCATATAAGGGAATATAAAGTAGGTCACGCGCGTGCGCGTCACTACATAGCCTATTGATGACGTATCGCGCAACTACCGAGCTCTTTGTTTTTTAGTAAACCCGGCTCTTTGCATATAAGTTAATATAAGTAGGTCACGCGCGTGCTCGTTTATTGATGACGTATCGCGCAACTACCGTGTACGAAGGCCGATCTAGTAACGAGCCTCTACGCGGCGTCCATTTTGGATGACCTCGGCTTATCGGATAATCTTATAATTAGCGAATAATGCGACATATGTCCTCTATTATATATCCGGAGCGTCGTCGCATTTCTTCGAAGACACTAGTCAGAATAATCGGTGGCCCCGCCACGTACCCGGATGACACCCTCACGCTTCCAGTCGGATCCGTTCTCGAGTCAATAACATCCGAATAGAGCCGCTTCCAACTGGTCCGTACCGGGGGGTACCTCCATTCTCCGCCCACACACGGATTCAGATCCGGGCTGGCCCTGGGGTAGAGTTATCGCTGCATCGGCCCTCATTTACGGTACGCGCTATGTGAGACCGTGTACCGAGGTCGTGTAGCGAGTGGTTGTCGCGGGACAACGAATGGATGTCACGGATATCCGGTTACCCGATGGTGACCAAATCCAGCTCGCAATCATGGGTCGCCACCTCCGTACGACAGGAAGTCGCGATAGCGCAGCTTCAGGTCCGGAGTTCGAGCCCCGTTGGAGCCGTTACGAGCGTCGCCATTTGAATTCTCTCTCCGTCAGGAACGATAAGTCGGAATAACTCGTTTCGCGATCGAGCTAAAATAAATTTGTATAAAAAAACGACGTTCTTTTACGACATCGATATACCGATCTGTACAGTAACAGAGTGAAAGTGGTGTATAAGAAAACGAAGCGACTACACTACACTACATACCCTATTACAGCGACCAATGGAAACGAACCGCTCTATAAATAGCCAGCGCGTACGTTTCTATAAATAACGACTACGAACCGCTTTATAAATAGCGATCTCGTACCATTCTATAAATATAGACTACGAACCGATCCATAAATAACCAACGCTTCTATATAAATATAGACCGATTAGAAGAGTAATGTATTTAGATATGGTGAGACAGCGCGTATATCTTGTAGTAATGTAAGTAGATTTGGTGAGATAGCGCTTATATCTTGTAGTAATGTACGTAGATATGATGAGATAGCGCGTATATCTTGCAATAATGAATGTAGATATGATGAGATAGTGCGTTTATCTTGTAGAAATGTACGCAGATATGGTGAGACAGCGCGTAGTTATTGTAGTAATATATGTAAATATGGTGAGATAGTGGATATATCTTGTAGGAATGTACGTAGATATGGTGATATAGTGTGTAGATCTTGTAGTAATGAATGTAGATATGGTGAGATAGTGCGTAAATTTAGTAGCAATGTATGTATATATGGTGAGATAGTGCGTAAATTTAGTAGCAATGTATGTATATATGGTGAGATAGTGGATATATCTTGTAGGAATGTACGTAGATATGGTGATATAGCGTGTAGATCTTGTATTAATGAACGTAAATATGGTGAGATAGTGGATATATCTTGTAGGAATGTACGTATATATGGTGATATGGTGTGTAGGTCTTGTAGTAATGAATGTATATATGGTGAAATAGTATGTGGATCTTGTAGTAATGAACGTATATATGATGAAATAGTGTGTAGATCTTGTAGTAATGAATGTAGATATGGTGAGATAGTGGATATATATTGTTGTAATATACGTAGATATGGTGAGATAGCGTGTATATATTGTATTAATGTATGTAGATATGGCGAAATAGTGCGTAGATCTTGTAGGAATGTACGTAGATATGATGAAATAGTGTGGAGATCTTGTAGTAATGTACGTAGATATGGTGAGACAGCGCGTATATCTTGTAGTAATGAACGTAGATATGGTGAAATAGTGCGTAGATCTTGTAGTAATGAATGTAGATATGGTAAGATAGTG
>CM026400.1:33067261-33087668 GCA_014843695.1 Archivesica marissinica | reverse complement strand
TATAACATGGATGCCCTGATTACATGCAATCACGGTGGTGTATAACATGGATGCCCTGATTACATGCAATCACGGTGGTGTATAACATGGATGCCCTGATTACATGCAATCACGGTGGTGTATAACAAACAAAATGAATGTCCGATTAGCACAGTGGTTATCGCGCTCACCAATGCAACCCAGGTTTGATCCTCGGGTACTCCGGTTTCCTCCCACACGAATGACCACATTTACACTTTCATCCGCACCAACGAGAGTGATTAATATAAGTTGTTAGAACTTGCTTCGCAATCGTTGTAAAATAAATAAAGTTTAAACTTTTAAACAAAATGAACATCTAGTGCCGTTACCATCATTTCACAAGAACATGTAATATCTGAAATTGTGAACAGAAAGAATTGAATGTTATTGTATAACAAGATAACATTTTTTTGACAATTTTTGGCACAGCTTTGTAGATGTGACAAGGCTATTTTAAAACATAGCAGGTACAGATCACCCAAAACTCAGGGGTGAGGTATCAAGTTTAGCAATCAATGGTAGTAAGGCCGTGATAAAGTGGTGGAAATGGGACCATCATATGTGGAGATAAAGCATCATGATTCATCAAAAACATTAACGTCAACATGGACGTATTTACTAGATCATTTATATACAGTTATCAATGTGTACTAACCTCCTTGGTGGTAGTATGGCAGATGGTGTTGATCGGTTCAAATCCTTGAAGGATTTTCTGGAAAGGAAAATAATGGCAGCCAGATGCAGCAGGTATTTAATTGTTTTGTGACAGTCATGGCTGACCCAATACACAGGCAGAAATGGGATATTACAAATTTAGTTATGGATTTTAGTCTGTTTTTATGAAAAGCAGGAGCAGCATTATTCTTGAGATCGGGATCAGCTTGGCTAGACAGACAGATAATGGTAATACAAGACGGACGGACACAATCACAATATACCATATTTAGTAAATTGTGCAATAATCAATCTTACAAGGTGGAGGCATAAAACTAGATAGAAGCGGACATGTCGAGCCCTATAAGTTATTGATAGTAAAACTTTTAAAATTTTCATAAACTTCAACATTTTGCACACATGTATGTACATACGCCAAAGTGCTGAATATATTGCGCTGTCCGCAATTAGACGTGACAAAAATCACGCAAATGGGATGTTGTATGTTAATATATTGACACATTTGTGTACACGGAAAACAAAAATAGACATACAAATGCAAAAATTATATGATTTAATTTTATTTGTGATGGTTATGACTAAAATCAGGCTATGGGGATTTTTCACACATTGTATAAAAAACGTTACCGTATACTACCTTGGCACAATCTGTAGTGAACGCGCGAAGGACCTGTCTGATATCATCAGGACTCAACAGCCGACCTTTCCCATCAGCTACAATACAAACACAAGAATTCATGGAATTGGGTGTTCCATCCCCCACAGGGGCCAGGAGATAGGTGGCATGAATATATTTAGAACAAAGTAAGTAACGGTTACCCAAAACCCTTGGGGATATGTACCAAATTAATGCATGTGTCAATATTAATATTATTAGATACAGTTTTCAACTTATGCTCCAGATGCACATGATAACAAAATCAAATCCATAGTATCGTTCAGTGTGTCTGAGGGATACAATGATCCATGTAATATTATGTAGTGTGTACAGCTGAATATGTGACGTGTGTTATTGCAAATGTACGGTACCTCTGGACTTGGAGTGCGACACAAAAGGTATGTCGCATGGCCAATAATCGGGCCTATGACTGGGGTTGTATGAACCTCTCTCGCCTGGACCTGAAACAACAACAAAATGTGTTCGTAGAACAGTGATGCCCCACATACCGCTTTAATAGTAAACGAGGCACAGTGTGGTAGAGGACCTTTAGAGCAATGCGTATATGAAATAGGAAGCTGATCTGTGAAACGACACATAAATAATAAGGTATTTACCTGAGCGTTAAAGTTTTTGAAGCACTAAGTATGTGACCTTGACCCTGGACTTGGCAGAGGCAGGACGAACGTGGATTCGTCACAGGGCGTTAGAGTACCATTAGAGCAATGTATATATGAAATATGAAGCAGATCGGCAAAGGATGAAGAAATTAAGAGACATTTACTAAATTCACCCTCCACTATTGTGGTGTGGAATAAAAAACATATTTATTATATTATATTCAATTCAACCCAGAAAGACATTGTGTGTAAAATTTCAATATCCTGATCTGCGGAAGAGCACTTTTTTATGACTAGGGTAACTGGATTGTTCCAAGAATCGGAAGCAACACTCCAGCTAATTATGTCACAGGGAAACAGATGGCTCACCAACTATAAGCAAGCTGCATATATATTTATCGAAACATGGGACATTTTTTTGGTTGTCACTTGATCAGCATTTAATTTAATTTCTGCACAATTAATTACAATAGGTAGTTTCATAAATGTATACAGTTGGTTTGTGGGACTGGCCAGCGTTGTCGGGTTTGTGGGACTGGCCAGCGTTGTCGGGTTTGTGGGACTGGCCATAGTTGTCGGGTTTGTGGGACTGGCCAGCGTTGTCGGGTTTGTGGGACTGGCCAGCATTGTCGGGTTTGTGGGACTGGCCAGAGTTCTCGGGTTTGTTGGACTGGCTAGAGTTCTCGGGTTTGTGGGACTGGCCAGCGTTGTCGGGTTTGTGGGACTGGCCAGAGTTCTCGGGTTTGTGGGACTGGCCAGCATTGTCGGGTTTGTGGGACTGGCCAGCGTTGTCGGGTTTGTGGGATTGGCCATAGTTGCCGGGTTTGTGGGACTGGCCATAGTTGTCGGGTTTGTGGGACTGGCCAGAGTTCTCGGGTTTGTGGGACTGGCCATAGTTGTCGGGTTTGTGGGACTGGCCAAAGTTGTGGGATTGATCCGGTTTGTGAGTCCGACATATATACCTTTCCGAAAAGAGATTTGGGAATAAATCTGACGCAGGCTCATAATTCTAACGCCTTCCCATTCCAGGTTCAACCCAATTTTCTTTAAATCAACCTCTCGCTCAGCCTCTTCAACTAATATAAAAGAATCCATAACAACATAATGTAAAATATAGTCGTTAACAATCATCTCAAAGGGATCTATACTGACTGAGTATTTAACAGATCAAATTCAGTTTTTCAGTCTGAAAATTAGCATGAGAGAGACCATTGTAGCTATGGTGTGGTGAAAGAAAAGAAATATATGTTACCCATTGAGAAATAATGTACAAGTTGGGTTGAATCAGTATATACTGTTGAAATACCCATTGAGAAATAATGTACAAGTTGGGTTGAATCAGTATATACTGTTGAAATACCCATTGAGAAATAATGTACAAGTTGGGTTGAATCAGTATATACTGTTGAAATACCCATTGAGAAATAATGTACAAGTTGGGTTGAATCAGTATATACTGTTGAAATACCCATTGAGAAATAATGTACAAGTTGGGTTGAATCAGTATATACTGTTGAAATACCCATTGAGAAATAATGTACAAGTTGGGTTGAATCAGTATATACTGTTGAAATAGGTAAAGGTGGTCATGGTGAACATATCCTATTTTATTATTTTCTACTCAAATCCGCAGGAGGGGTCATCTGTTGTCCGCTAGGCCACATTTCTTGTTAAACCAGAAAATAATAGACTCATTAAATGTATACAATACAATATTGTAGACATTTCCGTTGACAGGTCACATATAGCAATTTACCACTAAGAAGATATTGTGATGGACAAATGGAAAATATGACAGCTCTCCCAGTGGTGGGGATATACCAATCTCTTACCATGCTTCAACATTATATTCATAATGATTCAATACATACCTGATGGAAACAGCTGCATAGCAGAATTTTCTATAGTTGCCATCCCAAGTCTGGCAAATACCTCTCCCTGTTCCCCTTGAATGGCATTGCACAAATTCTGGGAACCTAAAGTTAGATAAAAACAAGAAATTTGTGAAAATGATGGATGCACCCCTACCACAAACAAAAACCAAACAAGAAAGGCATCGGGGTCATTGTATTCTAAATATAAACATATCAGTGTCAAAGTTCAGAGGCGTTGTAAGGAATATATATGGAGATCAGACAATGGCGTTCAATGGCATTTGTATGTGGGAATCGATAAAGGCCATGCACGAAGACTGACATTGATATTGAGCCTAGTGGGGGTTGATAGTGGATTTTGCACAGCATGATAGAGGACAATCAGAGTATATGTGAAATATTAAGAAGTTCCATGAAAGGAAACAGAAATTATAAGCAATTGTCCAATTTTATTCTGTACATTTTCACACACGTTGTCATTTTTATTGGAATAGAAATGGTTTGTGTATAAAACATACCCGTTATCCAAATAGCCCCATCCTCAATGCATACTAATGCCATCTGAGGTGCACCTTGCTTCTTCACAAGCCGCCCAACCTGAAGTACAGTCATGACTAATAGCATTTTAGCAAACATGTCAATAGAGTTTAGAGGTTCTACAATAATGTTTATGCATGTACAACGTTTTGTTGTTAAAGTGACTACAAAGCTAACGTATGGCATATGATGTCATGATAGGTAATTCCAGAAATTAATGAAAGCCACTTATATATGACTGTAAATGGTATCTGAGATAAATATATGAATTTAGTATAAATACTGACTAAGTAAGAAAAATGGAATGTTTCAGCCAACATCCCTATGATGATAAAAAATATATCTAGAATTGGAAAAATATGAAGTGAATGTAATTACCCGTCGTGCCAAACGCAAAACCTTCCTCTTCGTTGCTACCTCATTGGAGGGCAGCTTGGGATGAACCTGAAATATTTAATTGTAACACCACAAATAAAGTTCTGGTATTTTGATTAGTCAGCTTCACAATCCATATAAGATTAAGTAGGCTGTCAAGGATCTCAGATCAGGGTACATTTAAATGGTTGGCCTTCTGAATCATGAATGGTAATTGTTTGCATTACTGGACCAATTTTCAAAATCTAACTTTCATTTTCTTAGATCAGTTCAAATAAATGTAGACAAGTTTCAGAGTCTAACATTCTAAAATTATTCATGCCATGGGTGGGTGAATATATTTTTCAGACGGAATTATGACACCATAGTATGTGTACTAAATTATTCATGACCAAGTCAGTACAAATCTCACCCTTGTCTTTCCATCTTTCTTTGTCCTGTGTCTTACAGGAGAGGCCAGACCTGAAATAAAACAAGAAATCAAACTGATGGAGATGCACGACCGCAAATTAAAAAACGATTTTTTAACACAAAACTATAATGCATCCACAATGTTACGCGTATCAGCCGTGTAGATGTGGAGTACATGATCAGGTTGATACATCCACACTATGGCCTGTATCAGCCATGTAGATGTGGAGTACATGATCTGGCTGATACATCCACAATATGACCTGTATCAGCCGTGTAGATGTGGAGTACATGATCTGGCTGATACATCCACAATATGTCCTGTATCAGCCGTGTAGATGTGGAGTACATGATCTGGCTGATACATCCACAATATGACCTGGATCAGCCGTTAGATGTGGAGTACATGATCTGGTTGATACATCCACAATATAGCCTGTATCAGCCGTGTAGATGTGGAGTACATGATCTGGCTGATACATCCACAATATGACCTGGATCAGCCGTGTAGATGTGGAGTACATGATCTGGTTGATACATCCACAATATGTCCTGGATCAGCCGTGTAGATGTGGAGTACATGATCTGGCTGATACATCCACAATATGGCCTGTATCAGCCTTGTAGATGTGGAGTACATGATCTGGCTGATACATCCACAATATGGCCTGTATCAGCCTTGTAGATGTGGAGTACATGATCTGGTTGATACATCCACAATATGACCTGTATCAGCCTTGTAGATGTGGAGTACATGATCTGGCTGATACATCCACAATATGGCCTGTATCAGCCTTGTAGATGTGGAGTACATGATCTGGCTGATACATCCACAATATGACCTGTATCAGCCTTGTAGATGTGGAGTACATGATCTGGTTGATACATCCACAATATGACCTGTATCAGCCTTGTAGATGTGGAGTACATGATCTGGCTGATACATCCACAATATGACCTGTATCAACCTTGTAGATGTGGAGTACATGATCTGGTTGATACATCCACAATATGACCTGTATCAGCCTTGTAGATGTGGAGTACATGATCTGGCTGATACATCCACAATATGACCTGTATCAACCTTGTAGATGTGGAGTACATGATCTGGTTGATACATCCACAATATGACCTGTATCAGCCTTGTAGATGTGGAGTACATGATCTGGTTGATACATCCACAATATGACCTGTATCAGCCTTGTAGATGTGGAGTACATGATCTGGCTGATACATCCACACTATGACCTGTATCAGCCATGTAGATGTGGAGTACATGATCTGGCTGATACATCCACAATATGACCTGGATCAGCCGTGTAGATGTGGAGTACATGATCAGGTTGATACATCCACAATATGGCCTGTATCAGCCGTGTAGATGTGGAGTACATGATCTGGCTGATTCATCCACAATATGACCTGGATCAGCCGTGTAGATGTGGAGTACATGATCTGGTTGATACATCCACAATATGACCTGTATCAGCCTTGTAGATGTGGAGTACATGATATGGTTGATACATCCACAATATGGCCTGTATCAGCCTTGTAGATGTGGAGTACATGATCTGGTTGATACATCCATAATATGGCCTGTATCAGCCTTGTAGATGTGGAGTGCATGTTCTGGCTGATACATCCACAATATGACCTGTATCAGCCTTGTAGATGTGGAGTACATGATCAGGCTGATACATCCACAATATGGCCTGTATCAGCCTTGTAGATGTGGAGTACATGATCTGGCTGATACATCCACAATATGACCTGTATCAACCTTGTAGATGTGGAGTACATGATCTGGCTGATACATCCACAATATGACCTGTATCAGCCTTGTAGATGTGGAGTACATGATCTGGTTGATACATCCACAATATGACCTGTATCAGCCTTGTAGATGTGGAGTACATGATCTGGTTGATACATCCACACTATGACCTGTATCAGCCTTGTAGATGTGGAGTACATGATCTGATTGATACATCCACAATATGACCTGTATCAGCCTTGTAGATGTGGAGTACATGATCTGACTGATACATCCACAATATGACCTGTATCAGCCTTGTAGATGTGGAGTACATGATATGGCTGATATATCCACAATATGACCTGTATCAGCCTTGTAGATGTGGAGTACATGATATGGCTGATATATCCACAATATGACCTGTATCAGCCTTGTAGATGTGGAGTACATGATCTGGCTGATACATCCACACTATGACCTGTATCAGCCTTGTAGATGTGGAGTACATGATTTGGCTGATACATCCACAATATGACCTGTATCAGCCTTGTAGATGTGGAGTACATGATCTGGCTGATACATCCACTATATGACCTGTATCAACCTTGTAGATGTGGAGTACATGATCTGGCTGATACATCCACAATATGACCTGTATCAGCCTTGTAGATGTGGAGTACATGATATGGCTGATATATCCACAATATGACCTGTATCAGCCTTGTAGATGTGGAGTACATGATATGGCTGATATATCCACAATATGACCTGTATCAGCCTTGTAGATGTGGAGTACATGATCTGGCTGATACATCCACAATATGACCTGTATCAGCCTTGTAGATGTGGAGTACATGATATGGCTGATATATCCACAATATGACCTGTATCAGCCTTGTAGATGTGGAGTACATGATATGGCTGATACATCCACAATATGACCTGTATGATGTATCAGCCTTGTAGATGTGGAGTACATGATCTGGTTGATACATCCACAATGTGACCTGTATGATGTATCAGCCTTGTAGATCATAGATGTGGAGTACATAAAGTGATAAACAATTATATTGATCATATATATATTTTCGAAAATAATTACCATTCTCTTCTTTTGAATACATGTTTTATATTGTTTATGTTTGGTAACAAAGAACTGACAGATCTGTTCGTTATGGCTTTATTGTTTATTGAGTGTTAAATTAATATATATTGCTTAAATATCTACAAAACGCGGGAAAAGGGGACAGCACTCTAACAGAAGTCGGCGTCTATCTAACTCTGAACTTGAATATAAATAATGACTGCTCCCAATCACCAAACGAGGCTACATCAAAGCAGCCTTGGCTGATAAACATGGCTGATAGATTAAAAATGAACTGCTATAATACCTCGCTTACGGAAACGAATTGTTATCGATCAGTATGGGGCTTTTAGCAAATTTTTTCGGTATATTATTATTATTATTATTATATACCAAACTTATATAGCGCTCTTTTCATTTAAAAATAAAACGTTCAAAAGCGCTTTACAGCCTAAAATATCACAAATATTGATAAACACTTCCACATACAATGAGATAAAACAAGACAAAATTAGCAAACACAATTACAATGGATTCTAAATATGCTATAAAATATTAGGATCTAAAATTATAACAATTAAAATATAGGTAATAATTAAATAAAATGTGTTCATTTGCAGTCTTAATCCTGATTGAGCACAGACACAGTTCGATATTTATGTTCCATATGAACATTTAAAAAGGTGTGTCTTCAAAGCCTTTTTGAAAGAACACAATGTTGTTGCACTTCTAAGATTTGATGGAAGAGAATTCCAAAGTTTTGGGGCAGCAGTCATGAAACTTCTATCTCAGTATGTGACAGTCCGACTTCTTGGTAACACAAGAGTAGCTGCTTCATATTTAGACCGTAAGTTTCTCCTTGGTATATAAACCTCAAGCAAGTTTCTCATATAAATCGGTGCTTCTCCATTCAATGCTTTATATGTGTGAGTCAGTATTTTATACTTTATTCTTTCTTGAACTGGTAGCCAATGAAGTTCTTTTAGAATGGGCATTACATGACTGAAACGGGTTGTTCTGGTTATGATGCGAGCTGCTGTGTTTTGAACAGTTTGTAATTTATTGGAAGTGTATTTTGGCACGCCGTACAACAGTGAATTACAGTAGTCGAGCCTGGATGTAATGAGTGAGTTTATGAGAGTTTTCGTGGCTTCTGTTGTTAAATACTGCCGAATGTGTCCAATCCGCCGGATCTGCGCATAACATGATTTTGTCACAGAATTTACATGTTTGTCCATATCCATTCTTGAGTCTAGGAAAGCTCCTAGATTTCTCACACATGTTGATGGTTCTGTATTTGAGTATCCTACTTTCACATTTATGTTTTCAATGTGTTGCAAATTTCGCTGACTAGAAAACATAATCATTTCAGTTTTATCAGTATTGAGTTTTAACATATTGGCATGCATCCAAGCAACAATGTCTTGTAGACAGTTTTCCACTCGAAATAGTGTCTCTGCTTGTGAAGCTTGAACGCTTGGTTTGAATGAAAGGTAAAGCTGGGAATCGTCAGCATAAAAGTGATGGTTCAGTCCATGGTGTTTACAAATGGCTCCTACAGGTTTGGTATACATAGTGTAAAATTTCGGGCCTAAAACAGACCCCTGTGGAACACTGAAATTCATGAGCACTGAGTTGGATAGTTTTCCATCGATACATACTGCTTGATAACGGTCGGTAAGATAAGATGATATCCATTGGAGAGGTTTTCCAGTAATTCCAAAATGAAATTCGAGACGCTGTAACAGTGTTCTATGGTCGATGGTATCAAATGCAGCAGATAGATCCAAAAGCACAAGGATTGTAGCATTGTTCTGGTCCAGAGATTGGAGTATATCGTTTTGGACTTTCAGTAAGGCAGTTTCTGTGGAATGAAACTTCCTGTACGCAGACTGATGTACCTCGTGTAAGTTATTACTTGTCAAATGTTCATCAATTCGACTATTTACTACTTTTTCCAGAATCTTCGAGACATAAGGCAGGTTTGACACGGGCCTGTAGTTCTTCAAAGTGTTTTGATCAAGGCTTGGTTTTTTCAGCAAAGGTCTTATCCGGGAGATTTTGAATGACTTTGGTACATTGCCTGTTTCCAATGAAACTGTTGGGCAAGCGAGTTGCTAGCACTGGTTATGGCGATATCTGGTTTGTATATTTACAGATATAAAAATTACGTGTTAACACAATTTTTAAAGGTTACTTGCTCTACGCCAAATTAAGAAATTATTCGGTCAGACAGATTTTTCTTTGGTCAGACAGAAAGTTTTATCCTGTCTGACCGAATGTCCTGTGTAAATTCAAGCAGTTTCGTGGAGACTGTAATTGCAGATTAATTTTGTTCTGCTTTTTAATAATAGTATTAGCCCTGGTATTTGTTATCGGCAATGCGTTTTCGTAGTCTTAGTTTAATGCATCCTTTAGGTATTAATGCTGACATACTGTTCAGTCATTCATTGTATTTCATTACAAAGGGTACCGAGACATACCTCCTAACAGTTATCATACTTTGCAGCTTGGAAATTGGTATCTTGAAAGCATTATATACAGTATCTTGTACTATGTTGAAAGCATTATATACAGTATATTGTACTATGTTGAAAGCAGTATAGTTATACGGTATCTTGTACTATGTTGAAAGCATTATAGTTATACGGTATATTGTACTGTGTTGAAAGCATTATAGTTATACGGTATCTTGTACTGTGTTGAAAGCATTATAGTTATACGGTATCTTGTACTATGTTGAAAGCATTATAGTTATGTGATATCTTGTACTATGTTGAAAGCATTATAGTTATATGGTATCTTGTACTATGTTGAAAGCATTATAGTTATATACGGTATATTGTACTATGTTGAAAGCATTATAGTTATGTGGTATCTTGTACTATGTTGAAAGCATTATAGTTATGTGGTATATTGTACTATATTGAAAGCATTATAGTTATGTGGTATATTGTACTATATTGAAAGCATTATAGTTATATACGGTATCTTGTACTATGTTGAAAGCATTGTAGTTATACGGTATCTTGTACTATGTTGAAAGCATTATAGTTATACGGAGGTTGGTGCACCCAAGTACTGGTTAACCGCTGGAGCCTGCCCAGGAAAGGTGTTGTTAGGTAAACTGCCCGCCGGCGATATAGCCCAAAATGGTGCTGATGCAGGCGTAAAACCCGAAATATAACATAAAATGTACTGTGTTTAAAGCATTATAGTTATGTGGTATCTTGTACTATGTTGAAAGCATTATAGTTATGTGGTATATTGTACTATGTTGAAAGCATTATAGTTATGTGGTGTCTTGTACTATGTTGAAAGCATTATAGTTATACGGTATATTGTACTATGTTGAAAGCATTATAGTTATGTGGTATCTTGTACTATATTGAAAGCATTATAGTTATGTGGTATCTTGTACTATGTTGAAAGCATTATAGTTATACGGTATCGTGTACTATGTTGAAAGCATTATAGTTATATACGGTATCTTGTACTATGTTGAAAGCATTATAGTTATGTGGTATCTTGTACTATGTTGAAAGCATTATAGTTATGTGGTATCTTGTACTATGTTGAAAGCATTATAGTTATATACGGTATCTTGTACTATGTTGAAAGCATTGTAGTTATACGGTATCTTGTACTATGTTGAAAGCATTATAGTTATACGGAGGTTGGTGCACCCAAGTACTGGTTAACCGCTGGAGCCTGCCCAGGAAAGGTGTTGTTAGGTAAACTGCCCGCCAGCGATATAGCCCAAAATGGTGCTGATGCAGGCGTAAAACCCGAAATATAACATAAAATGTACTGTGTTGAAAGCATTATAGTTATGTGGTATCTTGTACTATGTTGAAAGCATTATAGTTATGTGGTATATTGTACTATATTGAAAGCATTATAGTTATGTGGTATATTGTACTATATTGAAAGCATTATAGTTATATACGGTATCTTGTACTATGTTGAAAGCATTGTAGTTATACGGTATCTTGTACTATGTTGAAAGCATTATAGTTATACGGAGGTTGGTGCACCCAAGTACTGGTTAACCGCTGGAGCCTGCCCAGGAAAGGTGTTGTTAGGTAAACTGCCCGCCGGCGATATAGCCCAAAATGGTGCTGATGCAGGCGTAAAACCCGAAATATAACATAAAATGTACTGTGTTTAAAGCATTATAGTTATGTGGTATCTTGTACTATGTTGAAAGCATTATAGTTATGTGGTATATTGTACTATGTTGAAAGCATTATAGTTATGTGGTATCTTGTACTATATTGAAAGCATTATAGTTATGTGGTATCTTGTACTATGTTGAAAGCATTATAGTTATACGGTATCGTGTACTATGTTGAAAGCATTATAGTTATATACGGTATCTTGTACTATGTTGAAAGCATTATAGTTATGTGGTATCTTGTACTATGTTGAAAGCATTATAGTTATGTGGTATATTGTACTATGTTGAAAGCATTATAGTTATATACGGTATCTTGTACTATGTTGAAAGCATTGTAGTTATACGGTATCTTGTACTATGTTGAAAGCATTATAGTTATACGGAGGTTGGTGCACCCAAGTACTGGTTAACCGCTGGAGCCTGCCCAGGAAAGGTGTTGTTAGGTAAACTGCCCGCCGGCGATATAGCCCAAAATGGTGCTGATGCAGGCGTAAAACCCGAAATATAACATAAAATGTAATGTGTTGAAAGCATTATAGTTATATGGTATATTTTACTATGTTGAAAGCATTATAGTTATATGGTATATTGTACTATGTTGAAAGCATTATAGTTATACGGTATCGTGTACTATGTTGAAAGCATTATAGTTATATACGGTATCTTGTACTATGTTGAAAGCATTATAGTTATGTGGTATCTTGTACTATGTTGAAAGCATTATAGTTATGTGGTGTCTTGTACTATGTTGAAAGCATTATAGTTATACGGTATATTGTACTATATTGAAAGCATTATAGTTATGTGGTATATTGTACTATGTTGAAAGCATTATAGTTATACGGTATATTGTACTATGTTGAAAGCATTATAGTTATGTGGTATATTGTACTATGTTGAAAGCATTATAGTTATACAGTATCTTGTACTGTGTTGAAAGCATTATAGTTATGTGGTATATTGTACTATGTTGAAAGCATTATAGTTATACAGTATCTTGTACTGTGTTGAAAGCATTATAGTTATGTGGTATATTGTACTATGTTGAAAGCATTATAGTTATGTGGTAGAGTTGAACAAGGTATGTTTCCACTGTTGTGGTGACTGACATAAATAAGTCACATATAAGAGCATTAGCTATAATTTATTCACAATACCAGAACTTTCCTCAAATACTGCTAAGAAATGATTTGTAATGTTTTCATATTATATCTCGCCTAGATTAGGCAATTAGTACTGTTACTCTACAATATCTACTCTTTATTGCAGCAACGGGCGGCACTGCTTTCTATTGTACTGGTATCATGGACAATGCTAGTACTGCAGCAACAAGCGTCACTGCTTTCTAGTGAACCAGTATCGTGGACAATGCTAGTACTGCAGCAACAGGCATCACTGCTTTCTAGTGAACCGGTATCGTGGACAATGCTAGTACTGCAGCAACGGGCGGCACTGCTTTCTAGTGAACCGGTATCGTGGACAATGCTAGTACTGCAGCAACAGGCATCACTGCTTTCTAGTGTACTGGTATCATGGACAATGCTAGTACTGCAGCAACAGGCATCACTGCTTTCTAGTCTACTGGTATCGTGGACAATGCTAGTACTGCAGCAACGGGCGGCACTGCTTTCTAGTGTACTGGTATCGTGGACAATGCTAGTACTGCAGCAACGGGCGGCACTGCTTTCTAGTGTACTGGTATCATGGACAATGCTAGTACTGCAGCAACAGGCATCACTGCTTTCTAGTCTACTGGTATCGTGGACAATGCTAGTACTGCAGCAACGGGCGGCACTGCTTTCTAGTGTACTGGTATCGTGGACAATGCTAGTACTGCAGCAACAGGCATCACTGCTTTCTAGTCTACCGGTAACGTGGACAATGCTAGTACTGCAGCAACGGGCGGCACTGCTTTCTCGTGAACCGATATCGTGGACAATGCTATTACTGCAGCAACGGGCGGCACTGCTTTCTAGTGAACCGATATCGTGGAAAATGCTAGTACTGCAGCAACGGGCAGCACTGCTTTCTAGTGAACCGGTATCGTGGACTATGCTAGTACGAAGACACAATTAAGGACTGCACAAACTCGAGCTGAATGACGAGTACTGTTTAGTTTAATGGAAGACAACATTACGTATGTGGAACTGTGAGGCTGTAAACAATACATCAATAAAACTATGACTTGCCAAGCTATCATTAACATCCTGGGACAGCAAACGCAGGGACAAACGGTGTCTAATACAACAGCTAGGTTGAAGAATATTGAGGGAGTTTGAACTAGACACACATGGCATATTGAGAATAATGTGTTAATATAGACTAGAGAACTGATCGTCTTTGAACAGCGACATTCAAACTTGTGAAGAGATATTTTTCAACTGTATCATTGTCTAGTATGAAGAAACTTGCCAAATTACTGGCACACCTACACATTAATAATTCTGATGACACATACAGTCACACAACTGTCCGTTCGTTCTTTTTCAGCCAAATATTTGTCTGTTCTTGGGAGATTTTCTGCATCGTTGGGTGGGAAATTGACTGTCGTTGTGTGTTGTTGGGAGGTGTCATTCATGAGAGGTGAAATTAGATGTAAATATAACGGGTGGGAATAAAAGTGACGTTATAAAGAGGGTGTCGCTCTTGGGAGGTGACCTTTGAGGAGGTGGGACTGTATTACACGTGTAATAAATGACTGCACAAATTGGATAGTAACTTTCAAGTGTATGAAACACCCGGGGTACATTGGATAGTAACTTTCAAGTGTATGAAACACCTGACGTACATTGGATAGTAACTTTCAAGTGTATGAAACACCTGAGGTACATTGGATAGTAACTTTCTATTGTGTATGAAACACCCGAGGTACATTGGATAGTAACTTTCAATAGTGTATGAAACACCCGAGGTACATTGGATAGTAACTTTCAATAGTGTATGAAACACCCGAGGTACATTGGATAGTAACTTTCAATAGTGTATGAAACACCCGAGGTACATTGGATAGTAACTTTCAATAGTGTATGAAACACCCGAGGTACATTGGATAGTAACTTTCAATAGTGTATGAAACACCCGAGGTACATTGGATAGTAACTTTCAATAGTGTATGAAACACCCGAGGTACATTGGATAGTAACTTTCAAATGTATGAAACACCCGAGGTACATTGGATAGTAACTTTCAATAGTGTATGAAACACCCGAGGTACATTGGATAGTAACTTTCAATAGTGTATGAAACACCCGAGGTACATTGGATAGTAACTTTCAATAGTGTATGAAACACCCGAGGTACATTGGATAGTAACTTTCAATAGTGTATGAAACACCCGAGGTACATTGGATAGTAACTTTCAATAGTGTATGAAACACCCGAGGTACATTGGATAGTAACTTTCAATAGTGTATGAAACACCCGAGGTACATTGGATAGTAACTTTCAAGTGTATGAAACACCCGAGGTACATTGGATAGTAACTTTAAAGTGTATGAAACACCCGAGGTACATTGGATAGTAACTTTCAATAGTGTATGAAACACCCGAGGTACATTGGATAGTAACTTTCAATAGTGTATGAAACACCCGAGGTACATTGGATAGTAACTTTCTATAGTGTATGAAACACCCGAGGTACATTGGATAGTAACTTTCAATAGTGTATGAAACACCCGAGGTACATTGGATAGTAACTTTCAAGTGTATGAAACACCCGAGGTACATTGGATAGTAACTTTCTATAGTGTATGAAACACCCGAGGTACATTGGATAGTAACTTTCAAGTGTATGAAACACCCGAGGTACATTGGATAGTAACTTTCAATAGTGTATGAAACACCCGAGGTACATTGGATAGTAACTTTCTATAGTGTATGAAACACCCGAGGTACATTGGATAGTAACTTTCAATAGTGTATGAAACGCCCGAGGTACATTGGATAGTAACTTTCAAGTGTATGAAACACCCGAGGTACATTGGATAGTAACTTTCAATAGTGTATGAAACACCCGAGGTACATTGGATAGTAACTTTCAATAGTGTATGAAACACCCGAGGTACATTGGATAGTAACTTTCAATAGTGTATGAAACACCCGAGGTACATTGGATAGTAACTTTCAATAGTGTATGAAACACCCGAGGTACATTGGATAGTAACTTTCAATAGTGTATGAAACCCGAGGTACATTGGATAGTAACTTTCAATAGTGTATGAAACACCCGAGGTACATTGGATAGTAACTTTCAATAGTGTATGAAACACCCGAGGTACATTGGATAGTAACTTTCAATAGTGTATGAAACACCCGAGGTAGCCTACATTGGATAGTAACTTTCAATAGTGTATGAAACACCCGAGATACATTGGATAGTAACTTTCAATAGTGTATGAAACACCCGAGGTACATTGGATAGTAACTTTCAATAGTGTATGAAACACCCGAGGTACATTGGATAGTAACTTTCAATAGTGTATGAAACACCCGAGGTACATTGGATAGTAACTTTCAATAGTGTATGAAACACCCGAGGTACATTGGATAGTAACTTTCAATAGTGTATGAAACACCCGCGGTACATGGTAGTAACTTTCAATGTATGAAACACCGAGGTACATTGGATAGTAACTTTCTATAGTGTATGAAACACCCGAGGTACATTGGATAGTAACTTTCAATAGTGTATGAAACACCCGCGGTACATTGGATAGTAACTTTCAAGTGTATGAAACACCCGAGGTACATTGGATAGTAACTTTCAAGTGTATGAAACACCCGAGGTACATTGGATAGTAACTTTCAATAGTGTATGAAACACCCGCGGTACATTGGATAGTAACTTTCAAGTGTATGAAACACCTGAGGTACATTGGATAGTAACTTCCAAGTGTATGAAACGCCCGAGGTACATTGGATAGTAACTTTCTATAGTGTATGAAACGCCCGAGGTACATTGGATAGTAACTTTAAAGTGTATGAAACACCCGAGGTACATTGGATAGTAACTTTCAATAGTGTGTGAAACACCCGAGGCACATTGGATAGTAACTTTCAATAGTGTATGAAACACCCGAGGTACATTGGATAGTAACTTTCAATAGTGTATGAAACGCCCGCGGTACATTGGATAGTAACTTTCAAGTGTATGAAACACCCCAGGTACATTTGATAGTAACTTTCAATAGTGTATGAAACACCCGAGGTACATTGGATAGTAACTTTCTATAGTGTATGAAACACCCGCGGTACATTGGATAGTAACTTTCAATAGTGTATGAAACACCCGAGATACATTGGATAGTAACTTTCTATAGTGTATGAAACACCCGAGATACATTGGATAGTAACTTTCAATAGTGTATGAAACACCTGAGATACATTGGATAGTAACTTTCAATAGTGTATGAAACACCCGAGGTACATTGGATAGTAACTTTCAAGTGTATGAAACACCCGAGGTACATTGGATAGTAACTTTCAATAGTGTATGAAACACCCGAGGTACATTGGATAGTAACTTTCAATAGTGTATGAAACACCCGAGGTACATTGGATAGTAACTTTCATAGTGTATGAAACACCCGAGGTACATTGGATAGTAACTTTCAAGTGTATGAAACGCCCGAGGTACATTGGATAGTAACTTTCAATAGTGTATGAAACGCCCGAGGTACATTGGATAGTAACTTTCTATAGTGTATGAAACGCCCGAGGTACATTGGATAGTAACTTTCAATAGTGTATGAAACACCCGCAGTACATTGGATAGTAACTTTCAAGTGTATGAAACACCCGAGGTACATTGGATAGTAACTTTCAAGTGTATGAAACACCCGAGGTACATTGGATAGTAACTTTCAATAGTGTATGAAACACCCGAGGTACATTGGATAGTAACTTTCAAGTGTATGAAACACCTGAGGTACATTGGATAGTAACTTCCAAGTGTATGAAACGCCCGAGGTACATTGGATAGTAACTTTCTATAGTGTATGAAACGCCCGAGGTACATTGGATAGTAACTTTAAAGTGTATGAAACACCCGAGGTACATTGGATAGTAACTTTCAATAGTGTATGAAACACCCGAGGCACATTGGATAGTAACTTTCAATAGTGTATGAAACACCCGAGGTACATTGGATAGTAACTTTCAATAGTGTATGAAACGCCCGCGGTACATTGGATAGTAACTTTCAAGTGTATGAAACACCCGAGGTACATTTGATAGTAACTTTCAAGTGTATGAAACACCCGAGGTACATTGGATAGTAACTTTCAAGTGTATGAAACACCAGAGGTACATTGGATAGTAACTTCCAAGTGTATGAAACACCCGAGATACATTGAAAACAAAAACACCCAAACAAAACCAAAAAAACACCAAACAGATAGTAACTTTCAATAGTGTTGAAACACCCGAGGTACATTGGATAGTACTTTCAAGTGTATGAAACACCCGAGGTACATTGGATAGTAACTTTCAAAGTGTATGAAACACCCGAGGTAATTGGATAGTAACTTTCTATAGTGTATGAAACACCCGAGGTACATTGGATAGTAACTTTCAATAGTGTATGAAACACCCGAGGTACATTGGATAGTAACTTTCAATAGTGTATGAAACACCCGAGGTACATTGGATAGTAACTTTCTATAGTGTATGAAACACCCGAGGTACATTGGATAGTAACTTTCAATAGTGTATGAAACACCCGAGGTACATTGGATAGTAACTTTCTATAGTGTATGAAACACCCGCGATACATTGGATAGTAACTTTCAAGTGTATGAAACACCCGAGGTACATTGGATAGTAACTTTCAAGTGTATGAAACGCCCGAGGTACATTGGATAGTAACTTTCTATAGTGTATGAAACACCCGAGGTACATTGGATAGTAACTTTCTATAGTGTATGAAACACCCACGGTACATTGGATAGTAACTGTCAATAGTGTATGAAACACCCGAGGTACATTGGATAGTAACTTTCTATAGTGTATGAAACACCCGCGGTACATTGGATAGTAACTTTCAAGTGTATGAAACGCCAGAGGTACATTGGATAGTAACTTTCTATAGTGTATGAAACGCCCGAGGTACATTGGATAGTAACTTTCTATAGTGTATGAAACACCCGAGGTACATTGGATAGTAACTTTCTATAGTGTATGAAATACCCGAGATACATTGCATAGTAACTGTCAAGTGTATGAAACACCCGAGGTACATTGGATAGTAACTTTCAATAGTGTATGAAACACCCGAGGTACATTTGATAGATAACTTTCAAAGGTATGAAACCCCCAACACACGAAGGTACATTGGATAGTAACTTCAATAGTGTATGAAACACCCACGGTACATTGGATAGTAACTTTCAAGTGTATGAAACACGCCGAGGTACTATGGATAAGTAACTTCAATAGTGTATGAAACACCCGAGGTACATTGGATAGTAACTTTCTATAGTGTATGAAACTCCCGAGGTACATTGGATAGTAACTTTCAATAGTGTATGAAACGCCCGCGGTACATTGGATAGTAACTTTCAAGTGTATGAAACACCCGAGGTACATTTGATAGTAACTTTCAAGTGTATGAAACACCTGACGTACATTGGATAGTAACTTTCAAGTGTATGAAACACCTGAGGTACATTGGATAGTAACTTTCTATTGTGTATGAAACACCTGAGGTACATTGAATAGTAACTTTCAAGTGTATGAAACACCCGAGGTACATTGGATAGTAACTTTCAAGTGTATGAAACACCCGAGGTACATTGGATAGTAACTTTCAATAGTGTATGAAACACCCGAGGTACAGTGGATAGTAACTTTCAATAGTGTATGAAACACCCGAGGTACATTGGATAGTAACTTTCAATAGTGTATGAAACACCCGAGGTAGCCTACATTGGATGGTAACTTTCAATAGTGTATGAAACACCCGAGATACATTGGATAGTAACTTTCAATAGTGTATGAAACACCCGAGGTACATTGGATAGTAACTTTCAAGTGTATGAAACACCCGAGGTAGCCTACATTGGATAGTAACTTTCAAGTGTATGAAACGCCCGAGGTACATTGGATAGTAACTTTCAAGTGTATGAAACACCCGAGGTACATTTGATAGTAACTTTCAATAGTGTATGAAACACCCGAGGTACATTGGATAGTAACTTTCAATTGTGTATGAAACACCC
>CM026400.1:33046116-33066261 GCA_014843695.1 Archivesica marissinica | reverse complement strand
AATACGGGGTAATGTCTTGTGTATAACGTTCTTGACCACTTCAAGGATTCCGTCCACACTTAATCGGTCATATAGTCCGTTCGCTTGGTACATACCGACGTAGGCTAATTGAAAAAACGGTATTCATGACAGATCTCACGGAAACGAATAGACCATCAATTAACACTGCGCAGACCACGTCATGTGAGAAAGTTTGCGTCTCTGTGTCTGACGAACACAAACGGTACCGACTCTTCAATATGTGTTTTCAGGAAACGCTACCGCGAGTAGCATTGGATAGTACCTGTCCACGAGGGTTGACTCAACAACCTGAGAGGTACATGGTGATAGGACGTTGCATCAATCGAGTGAGTGCGTGGAAACTTGTCCCATGGACGCTGGGAGAGGAAGTTCAATAGGTATGAAGCCGAACCCCGAAGGTAACAGGGCTATCGGAACGTTCATAGGGGATGACACCCGAGGTACATTGGATAGTAACTTTCTATAGTGTATGAAACACCCGCGGTACATTGGATAGTAACTTTCAATAGTGTATGAAACACCCGAGGTACATTGGATAGTAACTTTCAAGTGTATGAAACACCCGGGGTAGCCTACATTGGATAGTAACTTTCAATAGTGTATGGAACACCCGAGGTACATTGGATAGTAACTTTCAAGTGTATGAAACGCCCGAGGTACATTGGATAGTAACTTTCTATAGTGTATGAAACGCCCGAGGTACATTGGATAGTAACTTTCTATAGTGTATGAAACGCCCGAGGTACATTGGATAGTAACTTTCTATAGTGTATGAAACACCCGAGGTACATTGGATAGTAACTTTCAATAGTGTATGAAACACCCGAGGTACATTGGATAGTAACTTTCAAGTGTATGAAACACCCGAGGTACATTGGATAGTAACTTTCAATAGTGTATGAAACACCCGAGGTACATTGGATAGTAACTTTCAATAGTGTATGAAACACCCGAGGTACATTGGATAGTAACTTTCTATAGTGTATGAAACACCCGAGGTACATTGGATAGTAACTTTCAATAGTGTATGAAACACCCGAGGTACATTGGATAGTAACTTTCAAGTGTATGAAACACCCGAGGTACATTGGATAGTAACTTTCTATAGTGTATGAAACCCCGAGTACATTGGATAGTAACTTTCAATAGTGTATGAAACACCCGAGGTACATTGGATAGTAACTTTCAATAGTGTATGAAACACCCGAGGATACATTGGATAGTAACTTTCAATAGTGTATGAAACACCCGAGGTACATTGGATAGTAACTTTCAATAGTGTATGAAACACCCGAGGTACATTGGATAGTAACTTTCAAGTGTATGAAACACCCGAGGTACATTGGATAGTAACTTTCAATAGTGTATGAAACACCCGAGGTACATTGGATAGTAACTTTCAATAGTGTATGAAACACCCGAGGTACATTGGATAGTAACTTTCAATAGTGTATGAAACACCCGAGGTACATTGGATAGTAACTTTCAATAGTGTATGAAACACCCGAGGTACATTGGATAGTAACTTTCAATAGTGTATGAAACACCCGAACAAAACCAGTGTATGAAACACCCGCGGTACATTGGATAGTAACTTTCAATAGTGTATGAAACACCCGAGGTACATTGGATAGTAACTTTCAATAGTGTATGAAACACCCGAGGTACATTGGATAGTAACTTTCAATAGTGTATGAAACACCCGAGGTACATTGGATAGTAACTTTCAATAGTGTATGAAACACCCGAGGTACATTGGATAGTAACTTTCAATAGTGTATGAAACACCCGAGGTACATTGGATAGTAACTTTCAATAGTGTATGAAACACCCGAGGTACATTGGATAGTAACTTTCAAGTGTATGAAACACCCGAGGTACATTGGATAGTAACTTTCAAGTGTATGAAACGCCCGAGGTACATTGGATAGTAACTTTCAATAGTGTATGAAACACCCGAGGTACATTGGATAGTAACTTTCTATAGTGTATGAAACACCCGCGGTACATTGGATAGTAACTTTCAATAGTGTATGAAACACCCGAGGTACATTGGATAGTAACTTTCTATAGTGTATGAAACACCCGAGGTACATTGGATAGTAACTTTCAAGTGTATGAAACACCCGAGGTACATTGGATAGTAACTTTCAATAGTGTATGAAACACCCGAGGTACATTGGATAGTAACTTTCAAGTGTATGAAACACCCGAGGTACATTGGATAGTAACTTTCAATAGTGTATGAAACACCCGAGGTACATTGGATAGTAACTTTCAATAGTGTATGAAACACCCGAGGTACATTGGATAGTAACTTTCATAGTGTATGAAACACCCGAGGTACATTGGATAGTAACTTTCAATAGTGTATGAAACACCCGAGGTACATTGGATAGTAACTTTCAATAGTGTATGAAACACCCGAGGTACATTGGATAGTAACTTTCAAGTGTATGAAACACCCGAGGTACATTGGATAGTAACTTTCAATAGTGTATGAAACACCCGAGGTACATTGGATAGTAACTTTCAATAGTGTATGAAACACCCGAGGTACATTGGATAGTAACTTTCAATAGTGTATGAAACACCCGAGGTAGTACATTGGATAGTAACTTTCAATAGTGTATGAAACACCCGAGGTACATTGGATAGTAACTTTCAATAGTGTATGAAACACCCGAGGTACATTGGATAGTAACTTTCAAGTGTATGAAACACCCGAGGTAGCCTACATTGGATAGTAACTTTCAAGTGTATGAAACGCCCGAGGTACATTGGATAGTAACTTTCAATAGTGTATGAAACACCCGAGGTACATTGGATAGTAACTTTCAATAGTGTATGAAACACCCGAGGTACATTGGATAGTAACTTTCAATAGTGTATGAAACACCCGAGGTACATTGGATAGTAACTTTCAAGTGTATGAAACACCCGAGGTACATTGGATAGTAACTTTCAATAGTGTATGAAACACCCGAGGTACATTGGATAGTAACTTTCAATAGTGTATGAAACACCCGAGGTACATTGGATAGTAACTTTCAATAGTGTATGAAACACCCGAGGTACATTGGATAGTAACTTTCAATAGTGTATGAAACACCCGAGGTACATTGGATAGTAACTTTCTATAGTGTATGAAACACCCGCGGTACATTGGATAGTAACTTTCAATAGTGTATGAAACACCCGAGGTACATTGGATAGTAACTTTCAAGTGTATGAAACACCCGAGGTAGCCTACATTGGATAGTAACTTTCAATAGTGTATGGAACACCCGAGGTACATTGGATAGTAACTTTCAAGTGTATGAAACGCCCGAGGTACATTGGATAGTAACTTTCTATAGTGTATGAAACGCCCGCGGTACATTGGATAGTAACTTTCTATAGTGTATGAAACGCCCGAGGTACATTGGATAGTAACTTTCTATAGTGTATGAAACACCCGAGGTACATTGGATAGTAACTTTCTATAGTGTATGAAATACCCGAGATACATTGGATAGTAACTTTCAAGTGTATGAAACACCCGAGGTACATTGGATAGTAACTTTCAATAGTGTATGAAACGCCCGAGGTACATTGGATAGTAACTTTCAATAGTGTATGAAACGCCCGAGGTACATTGGATAGTAACTTTCTATAGTGTATGAAACACCCGAGGTACATTGGATAGTAACTTTCAATAGTGTATGAAACACCCGAGGTACATTGGATAGTAACTTTCAAGTGTATGAAACACCCGAGGTACATTGGATAGTAACTTTCAATAGTGTATGAAACACCCGAGGTACATTGGATAGTAACTTTCAAGTGTATGAAACACCCGAGGTACATTGGATAGTAACTTTCAATAGTGTATGAAACACCCGAGGTACATTGGATAGTAACTTTCTATAGTGTATGAAACACCCGAGGTACATTGGATAGTAACTTTCAATAGTGTATGAAACACCCGAGGTACATTGGATAGTAACTTTCAATAGTGTATGAAACACCCGAGGTACATTGGATAGTAACTTTCAAGTGTATGAAACACCCGAGGTACATTGGATAGTAACTTTCAATAGTGTATGAAACACCCGAGGTACATTGGATAGTAACTTTCAAGTGTATGAAACACCCGAGGTACATTGGATAGTAACTTTCTATAGTGTATGAAACACCCGAGGTACATTGGATAGTAACTTTCAATAGTGTATGAAACACCCGAGGTACATTGGATAGTAACTTTCAATAGTGTATGAAACACCCGAGGTACATTGGATAGTAACTTTCAATAGTGTATGAAACACCCGAGGTACATTGGATAGTAACTTTCAATAGTGTATGAAACACCCGAGGATACATTGGATAGTAACTTTCAATAGTGTATGAAACACCCGAGGTACATTGGATAGTAACTTTCAATAGTGTATGAAACACCCGAGGTACATTGGATAGTAACTTTCAATAGTGTATGAAACACCCGAGGTACATTGGATAGTAACTTTCTATAGTGTATGAAACACCCGAGGTACATTGGATAGTAACTTTCAATAGTGTATGAAACACCCGAGGTACATTGGATAGTAACTTTCTATAGTGTATGAAACACCCGCGGTACATTGGATAGTAACTTTCAAGTGTATGAAACGCCCGAGGTACATTGGATAGTAACTTTCAAGTGTATGAAACGCCCGAGGTACATTGGATAGTAACTTTCTATAGTGTATGAAACACCCGAGGTACATTGGATAGTAACTTTCTATAGTGTATGAAACACCCGAGGTACATTGGATAGTAACTTTCAAGTGTATGAAACACCCGAGGTACATTGGATAGTAACTTTCAATAGTGTATGAAACACCCGAGGTACATTGGATAGTAACTTTCAAGTGTATGAAACGCCCGAGGTACATTGGATAGTAACTTTCTATAGTGTATGAAACGCCCGAGGTACATTGGATAGTAACTTTCAAGTGTATGAAACGCCCGAGGTACATTGGATAGTAACTTCCAAGTGTATGAAACGCCCGAGGTACATTGGATAGTAACTTTCTATAGTGTATGAAACGCCCGAGGTACATTGGATAGTAACTTTCAATAGTGTATGAAACACCCGAGGTACATTGAATAGTAACTTTCAAGTGTATGAAACACCCGAGGTACATTGGATAGTAACTTTCAATAGTGTATGAAACACCCGAGGTACATTGGATAGTAACTTTCAATAGTGTATGAAACACCCGAGGTACATTGGATAGTAACTTTCTATAGTGTATGAAACACCCGAGGTACATTGGATAGTACACTTTCAAGTGTATGAAACACCCGAGCTACATTGGATACAGTTTTCCAGATTTTTTACATCGTCATTGATGATTTTACCTCTGGTTTTTACGCTGGTCCCATGTATCTCGATCAGAGATTTCTAAACATTTTTTGTCTTGTAGGTGTAGTATCAACATGTACATATTTATTGTATTCTTGTCTCGTCTAAAATACACGTGTCTCTCTCACTGCACAACATTGTTTGTTGTTTGGTAAGGTACACAGATAGGACATATATTACTGGCCATCGGTCAAATGTTATCATTGAATTAAAATATATTATGTCAAAAATGTTGTAGTTATATTTCTGTTGGACAAAACATACAAACTTACGACAAGCTGCTTGTTTTGGAGTTTCGGAGCAGTATTTCATATAGACTTACGACAAGCTGCTTGTTTTGGAGTTTCGAAGCAGTATTTCATACAAACTTACGACAAGCTGCTAGTTTTGGAGTTTCGGAGCAGTATTTCATACAGACTTACGATAAGCTGCTTGTTTTGGGGTTTCGGAGCAGTATTTCATACAGACTTACGACAAGCTGCTTGTTTTGGGGTTTCGGGGCAGTATTTCATACAGACTTACGACAAGCTGCTTGTTTTGGGGTTTCGGAGCAGTATTTCATACAGACTTACGACAAGCTGCTTGTTTTGGAGTTTCGGGGCAGTATTTCATACAGACTTCCGACAAGCTGCTTGTTTTGGGGTTTCGGAGCAGTATTTCATACAGACTTACGACAAGCTGCTTGTTTTGGGGTTTCGGAGCAGTATTTCATACAGACTTACGACAAGCCGCTTGTTTTGGAGTTTCGGAGCAGTATTTCATACAGACTTACGACAAGCTGCTTGTTTTGGGGTTTCGGAGCAGTATTTCATACAGACTCACCTTACGACAAGCTGCTTGTTTTGGAGCAGTATTTCATACAGACTGGCATCCAGGTAGAACCACTGACCTGCCACAGACCAGCTGTATGGCTCCTCGCACAATGCTGGTTACGGCACATTTCTCAAAAGAATTGTCCTTCGGTATTATCGGAGTGATAAACTTTACAACTTCAAAACACTCATTTCTCACCGTTGCATGTTCGAATCCCACTGGGAGGTGTCTTCCATCTGAGGAAGTTACCCAGCTGGCTTGAGGAAGGTCAGTGGTTCTAACCAGTTGTCCGTCCCTGCCTGAAATACTGCTCGTAGGGGCACCCGGGGTCTTCCTCCTGGAGGAAGATGCTCGGAGGAAATATTTCTGTTTGTTACATAGGATATATCTAGGACATGATCGCTAGCATTTTGAGGCTGTTTATTAATGAAGGCAGTCATTATATCGCAATATAAATATATTCCTGTTCTTTATAGTTATAAGTCCCATTAAATATATAGTAAGTTTTCTGATAGGTGAAATATAAAGTTTAATAATCTAACGCCAAAATCCCTCATATTTTAACTTGGGGTGGGGGTGGCGTATAGAAGGTCAGAGATTACTACCACTAATCTGCTTTCTGATGGGTGAAATTTTTGGACGTTGTGGTCTTGGTGGAGATAACTAACACAATCTTTCAATAAACCGGTCATAATTTGTCAGCTCAGGTGGGGGTACGAATCTGTTTGGCTCATATACTGGTACATACTGCAGCCAATGGGGACTAGAAGTGAACATTGAAATAAGGTTGCTGTACTTCGTGTAGAAACAACACTAAGCAGCACACGCAGTGATATCATGAACTTGTTGAGGTTGATGATGGCTTTAATTATTTGGGCGTATAATATACATGTAGTGTTGGTAAAGCAATGAATATTCGATATCGGTAAAGGGAATGCAAGTTCTCCTGCACTATATTCCTTTTCCCATATATAAGTACAGGCCAAACCTGTGTTCAGCAGCCAGTCGAGGGAATCGCAGAAAGTGGCTGCTTAATGGAGGGCAAATGTTTAATAAAACAGCATTGGGTATATGGAAACTGGCTGCTTAATACAGGTAGTGTGCTTAATGGAGGACAAATATTTAATAAAACAACATTGGGGTATATGGAAACTGGCTGCTTAATACAGGTAGTGTGCTTAATGGAGGGCAAATATTTAATAAAACAACATTGGGGTATATGGAAACTGGCTGCTTAATATAGGTAATGTGCTTAATGGAGAGGACCGGTTTGACTGCAAGTCAGTTACTCTAAATAAACTTTAGTGATGCGGTGAGCTAATATAGAATTGCATCTCAAGATCCGTCTTTACTATTTACTATTCCAAATCCATACAAACACCCAGTATTTAGTAAAACAATATGGTTAGGAATATCTCAGTATGCCAGCCCCATGGGAATTAATTTGCATTGCAAAAATACTGCTTGCTGTAGGTCTATTTAGGAATAACTGATTTATTATCCAAGAGAAGAAATACATGGGCTTTAAGAGTTAATGATGCATGGTACAAGTGAGAAATTAACGGGCTTTACAGGGTAATATGATGCTTAGGACGGTAGAGAAAAACAACCGAAGATGATAAGCATACTGGCAGGCCAGTAGTGACTGTAAATGAAAGTGGCTGAAATTTAGGAATACATTCTTGAAGATAGAAGAGTAACTTTTAAAATGTTGCGAGACAATTTGGTATTTCATATAGGACATTATGTCTAATAAGCTTGGAATGCGCCATGTTTCGGCAAGATGGGCACGGCACCACTCTTGCTGCTTCCGGATCAAATGGGGTTATGGGTCAAGAATGCCGCAAATACTGCCAACTGTACACAACGAGGGTGATGCATTTCTCAATCGGGTGGTTATATGGGTACACTTAATTGAGCTGTAAAGTACACAACAGACCTCAATTTGGAAGCATCAAACTTCGCCTCCTTAACCGACAAAAGCGTTAATTTCCAAATCTGCCGGTAAAGTAATGGCCATGATATTTTGCGATATACAAGGTATAATTTTAAATCATTTTGTTCCTCCGAAAACTACTGGAAAACGAACCTGCTAACCGGACAGCCAAATTAGTTTACGAAATTATTGATTAGTAATAACTACAAAAACGACAACAATCATGTAGGATAAAGTACTTTAATAAAGTAAACAAATCGTCATTGCATAATAACAATTCGTCATTGCATAATTATATAAACAAATCATCATTGCATAATTATATAAACAAATCATCATTACAACATTATATAAACAAATCATCATTACATAATTATATAAACAAATCATCATTGCATAATTATATAAGCAAATCATCATTACATAATTATATAAACAAATCATCATTATATAATTATATAAACAAATCATTGCATAATTATATAAACAAATCATCATTGCATAATTATATAAACAAATCATCATTACATAATTATATAAACAAATCATCATTACATAATTATATAAACAAATCATTACATAATTATATAAACAAATCATCATTACATAATTATATAAACAAATCATCATTACATAATTATATAAACAAATCATTGCATAATTATATAAACAAATCATCATTACATAATTATATAAACAAATCATCATTACATAATTATATAAACAAATCATCATTACATAATTATATAAACAAATCGTCATTGCATAATTATATAAACAAATCGTGGTAACATGCACATATTCGCTCGCCCATATGGTTTGCCGGAGGCGAGGGTAAATAAGCTCAATCATGATGCACATATTCTATCCATTATTATACAATGTAAAGTTCATGTTATAATTTGTAGCTTCCACTTTAAAGCGACATTACATCAGTGAAAACACAAATTTCTACAGAATGTATTTTCCTATTTTTTCTAAATATTTGCCTCAAATACTACTGAGTATTTCAACTAATAAACAAACGTCGTATACGCGGTTTGTTGACATAACAAAATATTATAAACATCCTTGCGTAATACAACTAGTGTATCCTGAATAACACGATTTATGATCCAGATTTACCGTTATATCTCACATTTGTGCCTATTTATTTGTAGACTATTCTTAGTTAAATTATCTCTAAACAACATTATCTCGCATTTAGTATTGACCCCGCTGACGAACAAACGTCAATTCAGGAGCATGGATGACCATTATATGAAATCATACATCCACAAAAACACTGTTTATTGATTCAATGTTAGTGTTCGAATATATTCAAGGCTGTGATATATTGGGTGTTTCATGGCTATGATATATTGGGTGTTTCATGGCTGTGATATATTGGGTGTTTCAAGGCTGTGATATATTGGTGTTTCAATGCTGTGATATATTGGGTGTTTCATGGCTGTGATATATTGGGTGTTTCAAAGCTGTCATATATTGGGTGTTTCATGGCTGTGATATATTGGGTGTTTCAAAGCTGTGATATATTGGGTGTTTCAAAGCTGTGATATATTGGGTGTTTCAAGGCTGTGATATATTGGGTGTTTCATGGCTGTGATATATTGGGTGTTTCAAGGCTGTGATATATTGGGTGTTTCAATAGTTAATGGCAATCTTGACATAAAAAACTTTAATAAATCATCGCCAGGGCACATAAACCAGTCCTCCTTACTCTCAGAATAGTTCAGCTAAATCTGTCATAAATATCAGATAGATGCTGGTAATGTCATAAATATCAGATAGATGCTGGTAATGTTATAAATACCAGATAGATGCTGGTAATGTCATAAATATCAGATAGATGCTGGTAATGTCATAAATACCAGATAGATGCTGGTAATGTCATAAATACCAGATAGATGCTGGTAATGTCATAAATATCAGATAGATGCTGGCAATGTAAGCTAGTTTTATTAGTACATATTCTGCTGGTAGCCTAAGCTATTTTGAGAACAAAAAGATGTGCATTTGCAGCTGTAATCTACCCATGTAAACCGAACAGCAACTATACTTGGATCAAAATTTAATATGAAACTTTTATAGTTTTATTTCATACAGTTGTCTGTAATTTACCAATCGTATGCAATGGATAACCTGTGAACTTGCCTAATCCACCTTCACAGAGGTTACTAGGAATTATTAAGTGTTGTATGCACTATGTTGTTCCGATCTTTATTATAGCTTGTTTGACTACTAATGTGTCGAGCTAAGTCAATAGGCATTGGCGTCGAGGGGCGCTTCTAAGGGGGAAAAGGTTAAACAACTTTCAGCTAGTGATTGCAGAATATTGTATTGTACATATACAATTAATCAGTTCTTTAAATCAATTAATCGGAGTTAACTGTTAATTAAGGAGAAATCTACCACACTGACAACCCCTCTAAACCGAATATCCCTCCAAACCAAACTTTACTCTGGTCCGGTGGCAGTTTGGTTTTGAGAAGTCATCTAAGAGTTTAAAATGTCACAAACTCGGCTTTTATGCCACTCTCGGTATTTGTCAGAAAAGGGCATAGGGAAGTCTGCTCTGGAGACTGCCGTATGTACTTCTCCGTGCCCACTCCGCCGACGTGCACGGTCCGAGAATTCGGAGTAGAAAAATGTTTTGGAACCATGTATTACACCCAGGGCTTAGTGCAAGACTATTTTAACTCTATGTTTAGAAATTATTGAGGAACTGAAAATAACTTTATATTATTTCTAATATTGGCTTTTTCAAATTATTTTCTTCACTCACATATTACGTAATGTAATGCAGAAATACTTCAAATGTTAAGCTTAGTATAAAGTAAGAGTGTATACGTGTTATTTATGTTCTCCAATGTATCAAGTTAATATTACATGCATATTGTATATTTGCTGTACGTTCATAACTTTACTGTAGATATGAGATGCAATGTACCCACAGTAACTTGTTGGACAATACAAACGTGATCGAAGCCAATTTAACACGGCCGTTAACAGGGACTCTAGTTAAACTTGAAACATACTTATACTCTTGTTTATTAAGCTAAATAAATGTTCGTTTGATTACAAGTTAAGATAAGGTATACACCATGTAGGCCTACATGGAAAAATAATCTGATCAGTTCGTCATTAGGTGCACTTTATAACAGCAAATAATTATTTATTCTGCATTAGGAATGTCATATCAAAGTTTACGTTCTATATGTTATAATTATTTCTGATTATTAACCTATATCAACACCTTTCAAATGCCATTTCTTGCTAATTTCGCTTTCGATCATAAGTATACCAATATTTACTAGTAGTTTAATGTTATGATATACAATTACAGCTGTAAATTAAAGTCCCATTGGTTATATATTTTAGTTTTCAGAATATTAATCTATAATAAAATAATTTTATTTATATATTAATAATAAATTTAATATTTACTTAATACATTCTTAATAATTGCATGAAAGATGTTTGGTGTGTTATTTATAAAAAATAAAAGCATTTAAAGTAAGCTAACATGGCATGCATATGTTATTAAAGCATTCTTCTTCTATATTATCACATAGTGAATTGCTGTTGCCATATTTGTTTTATTTGTTTAAATCCAGAAGGTCTCGGACCCATGTGGCATACATGTACATATAAACATTCTATTCTAACTTAGCTCAAGTACTTTTACAATCCCTAGTGATGAAAGGCGAGGTCTGATGGCAATGCGCTAGCTCACTAGGTCATGGAAGCTTTTATTTGAACATATAATCACATTTTTTTGTATTATAACATCAGAAACAAATTTAATAATGTCATCACACAATCAACATGGAATAGTCTTGAACATTAAACTTAAGCTATTCAAACTTAGTTAAGTTTCAAAGGTATTCTAAGTTTCTAGTTTTACACCGAATATATCATCACTTGGAGATATTTTTTAAATATATATTTTTAATATTTTCTAAACTATTAAGTATATCACTGTAATATTTTTACACATGGTGCATTTAAGGAATTTACACCAAAAAATGTAGCAAAGCAAGTTTTAACAACTTATATTAATCACTCTAGTTGGCGCGCATGAAAGCGTATAAATTATGTGGTCATTCAGTACAGTGATCCAGGCTATACATTCAGTACAGTGATCCAGACTGTACATTCAGTACAGTGATCCAGACTGTACATTCAGTACAGTGATCCAGACTGTACATTCAGTACAGTGATCCAGGCTGTACATTCAGTACAGTGATCCAGGCTGTACATTCAGTACAGTGATCCAGGCTGTACATTCAGTACAGTGATCCAGTCTGTACATTCAGTGGTGTGATCCAGGCTGTACATTCAGTACAGTGATCCAGGCTGTACATTGAGTACAGTGATCCAGGCTGTACATTGAGTACAGTGATCCAGGCTGTACATTCAGTGCAGTGATCCAGGCTGTACATTCAGTGGAGTGATCCAGGCTGTACATTCAGTACAGTGATCCAGTTTGTACATTCAGTAGAGTGATCCAGGCTGTACATTCAGTACTGTGATCCAATCCAGGCTGTACATTCAGTGCAGTGAACCAGGCTGTACATTCAGTACAGTGATCCAGGCTGTACATTCAGTACAGTGATCCAGTCTGTACATTTAGTGCAGTGATCCAGGCTGTACATTCAGTACAGTGATCCAGGCTGTACATTCAGTACAATGATCACAGACAATAGGCAGGCTGGGTGCCACGGACAATAGGCAGGCTGGGTGCCACGGACAATAGGCAGACTGGGTGCCACGGATGACGATAGGCAACCATGTATTACATGTAATACACCGCATACATTATGTCCAGAGGACATGCTGTAAATGTTCCTTTACCTGTATTGGCCAACTCAATGCCTACATCAGCCGACTATTATTGTAGATACACTAAGATTTGTCAAATGAATTCGCGGAAATAAATGTGTCGAGTTCCTTCCAAATAACCACGGCCGCCACAGGTAAATAGTTGGGTGCAACATACAATAGTTTGGGTGCCACTGCCAATAGTGATCCAGTCTACATTCAGTGGAGTGATCCAGTCTACATTCAGTGGAGTGATCCAGTCTACATTCAGTGGAGTGATCCAGTCTACATTCAATACAGTGAACCAGGTTGTACATTCAGTACAGTGATCCAGGCTGTACATTCAGTGCAGTGATCCAGGCTGTACATTCAGTACAGTGATCCAGACTGTACATTCAGTAAAGTGATCCAGTCTACATTCAGTGGAGTGATCCAGGCTGTACATTCAGTACAGTGATCCAGGCTGTACATTCAGTACAGTGATCCAGGCTGTACATTCAGTACAGTGATCCAGGCTGTACATTCAGTACAGTGATCCAGGCTGTACATTCAGTGTAGTGACCCAGGCTGTACATTCAGTACAGTGATCCAGGCTGTACATTCAGTACAGTGATCCAGTCTGTACAATCAGTGCAGTGATCCAGGCTGTATATTCAGTGAAGTGATCCAGTATGTACATTCAGTGGAGTGATCCAGTCTGTACATTCAGTGGATTGATCCAGCCTGTACATTCAGTGGTGTGATCCAGGCTGTACATTCAGTACAGTGTTCCAGGCTGTACATTCAGTGCAGTGATCCAGGCTGTATATTCAGTGAAGTGATCCAGTATGTACATTCAGTGGAGTGATCCAGTCTGTACATTCAGTGGATTGATCCAGCCTGTACATTCAGTGGAGTGATCCAGTCTGTACATTCAGTGGATTGATCCAGCCTGTACATTCAGTGGAGTGATCCAGTCTGTACATTCAGTGGATTGATCCAGTCTGTACATTCAGTGGAGTGATCCAGTCTGTAAATTCAGTGGAGTGATCCAGTCTGTGCATTCAGTACAGTGATCCAGTCTGTACATTCAGTGGTGTGATCCAGGCTGTACATTCAGTACAGTGTTCCAGGCTGTACATTCAGTACAGTGATCCAGGCTGTACATTCAGTACAGTGATCCAGGCTGTACATTGAGTACAGTGATCCAGGCTGTACATTCAGTACAGTGATCCAGGCTGTACATTCAGTGCAGTGATCCAGGCTGTACATTCAGTGGAGTGATCCAGGCTGTACATTCAGTACAGTGATCCAGTGTACATTCAGTAGAGTGATCCAGGCTGTACATTCAGTACTGTGATCCAGGCTGTACATTCAGTGCAGTGAACCAGGCTGTACATTCAGTACAGTGATCCAGGCTGTACATTCAGTACAGTGATCCAGGCTGTACATTCAGTGCAGTGATCCAGGCTGTACATTCAGTACAGTGATCCAGGCTGTACATTCAGTGCAGTGATCCAGGCTGTACATTCAGTGGAGTGATCCAGGCTGTACATTCAGTACAGTGATCCAGTTTGTACATTCAGTAGAGTGATCCAGGCTGTACATTCAGTACGTGATCCAGGCTGTACATTCAGTACTGTGATCCAATCCAGGCTGTACATTCAGTGCAGTGAACCAGGCTGTACATTCAGTACAGTGATCCAGGCTGTACATTCAGTACAGTGATCCAGTCTGTACATTTAGTGCAGTGATCCAGGCTGTACATTCAGTACAGTGATCCAGGCTGTACATTCAGTACAATGATCACAGACAATAGGCAGGCTGGGTGCCACGGACAATAGGCAGGCTGGGTGCCACGGACAATAGGCAGACTGGGTGCCACGGATGACGATAGGCAACCATGTATTACATGTAATACACCGCATACATTATGTCCAGAGGACATGCTGTAAATGTTCCTTTACCTGTATTGGCCAACTCAATGCCTACATCAGCCAACTCTATTATTGTAGATACACCAAGATTTGTCAAATGAATTCGCGGAAATAAATGTGTCGAGTTCCTTCCAAATAACCACGGCCGCCACAGGTAAATAGTTGGGTGCAACATACAATAGTTTGGGTGCCACTGCCAATAGTGATCCAGTCTACATTCAGTGGAGTGATCCAGTCTACATTCAGTGGAGTGATCCAGTCTACATTCAGTGGAGTGATCCAGTCTACATTCAATACAGTGAACCAGGCTGTACATTCAGTACAGTGAACCAGGCTGTACATTCAGTACAGTGATCCAGGCTGTACATTCAGTACAGTGATCCAGGCTGTACATTCAGTGCAGTGATCCAGGCTGTACATTCAGTACAGTGATCCAGACTGTACATTCAGTACAGTGATCCAGTCTACATTCAGTGGAATGATCCAGGCTGTACATTCAGTACAGTGATCCAGGCTGTACATTCAGTACAGTGATCCAGGCTGTACATTCAGTACAGTGATCCAGTCTGTACATTCAGTGCAGTGATCCAGGCTGTACATTCAGTGAAGTGATCCAGTATGTACATTCAGTGAAGTGATCCAGTCTGTACATTCAGTGGAGTGATCCAGTCTGTACATTCAGTGGAGTGATCCAGTCTGTAAATTCAGTGGAGTGATCCAGTCTGTGCATTCAGTACAGTGATCCAGTCTGTACATTCAGTGGAGTGATCCAGGCTGTACATTCAGTACAGTGTTCCAGGCTGTACATTCAGTACAGTGATCCAGGCTGTACATTCAGTACAGTGATCCAGGCTGTACATTCAGTACAGTGATCCAGGCTGTACATTCAGTACAGTGATCCAGGCTGTACATTCAGTACAGTGATCCAGGCTGTACATTCAGTGCAGTGATCCAGGCTGTACATTCAGTACAGTGATCCAGGCTGTACATTCAGTACAGTGATCCAGTTTGTACATTCAGTAGAGTGATCCAGGCTGTACATTCAGTACTGTGATCCAATCCAGGCTGTACATTCAGTACAGTGATCCAGGCTGTACATTCAGTACAGTGATCCAGTCTGTACATTTAGTGCAGTGATCCAGGCTGTACATTCAGTACAGTGATCCAGGCTGTACATTCAGTACAATGATCACAGACAATAGGCAGGCTGGGTGCCACGGACAATAGGCAGGCTGGGTGCCACGGACAATAGGCAGACTGGGTGCCACGGATGACGATAGGCAACCATGTATTACATGTAATACACCGCATACATTATGTCCAGAGGACATGCTGTAAATGTTCCTTTACCTGTATTGGCCAACTCAATGCCTACATCAGCCGACTCTATTATTGTAGATACACCAAGATTTGTCAAATGAATTCGCGGAAATAAATGTGTCGAGTTCCTTCCAAATAACCACGGCCGCCACAGGTAAATAGTTGGGTGCAACATACAATAGTTTGGGTGCCACTGCCAATAGTGATCCAGTCTACATTCAGTGGAGTGATCCAGTCTACATTCAGTGGAGTGATCCAGTCTACATTCAATACAGTGAAGCAGGCTGTACATTCAGTACAGTGAACCAGGCTGTACATTCAGTACAGTGATCCAGGCTGTACATTCAGTGCAGTGATCCAGGCTGTACATTCAGTACAGTGATCCAGACTGTACATTCAGTACAGTGATCCAGTCTACATTCAGTGGAATGATCCAGGCTGTACATTCAGTACAGTGATCCAGGCTGTACATTCAGTACAGTGATCCAGGCTGTACATTCAGTGTAGTGAACCAGGCTGTACATTCAGTACAGTGATCCAGTCTGTACATTCAGTGCAGTGATCCAGTCTGTACATTCAGTGCAGTGATCCAGGCTGTACATTCAGTGAAGTGATCCAGTCTGTACATTCAGTGGAGTGATCCAGTCTGTACATTCAGTGGAGTGATCCAGTCTGTACATTCAGTGGAGTGATCCAGTCTGTGCATTCAGTACAGTGATCCAGTCTGTACATTCAGTGGTGTGATCCAGTCTGTACATTCAGTGGTGTGATCCAGTCTGTACATTCAGTGGTGTGATCCAGGCTGTACATTCAGTACAGTGATCCAGGCTGTACATTCAGTACAGTGATCCAGGCTGTACATTGAGTACAGTGATCCAGGCTGTACATTCAGTGCAGTGATCCAGGCTGTACATTCAGTGGAGTGATCCAGGCTGTACATTCAGTACAGTGATCCAGTTTGTACATTCAGTAGAGTGATCCAGGCTGTACATTCAGTACAGTGATCCAGGCTGTACATTCAGTACTGTGATCCAATCCAGGCTGTACATTCAGTGCAGTGAACCAGGCTGTACATTCAGTACAGTGATCCAGGCTGTACATTCAGTACAGTGATCCAGTCTGTACATTTAGTGCAGTGATCCAGGCTGTACATTTAGTGCAGTGATCCAGGCTGTACATTCAGTACAGTGATCCAGGCTGTACATTCAGTACAATGATCACAGACAATAGGCAGGCTGGGTGCCACGGACAATAGGCAGGCTGGGTGCCACGGATGACGATAGGCAACCATGTATTACATGTAATACACCGCATACATTATGTCCAGAGGACATGCTGTAAATGTTCCTTTACCTGTATTGGCCAACTCAATGCCTACATCAGCCGACTATTATTGTAGATACACCAAGATTTGTCAAATGAATTCGCGGAAATAAATGTGTCGAGTTCCTTCCAAATAACCACGGCCGCCACAGGTAAATAGTTGGGTGCAACATACAATAGTTTGGGTGCCACTGCCAATAGTGATCCAGTCTACATTCAGTGGAGTGATCCAGTCTACATTCAGTGGAGTGATCCAGTCTACATTCAGTGGAGTGATCCAGTCTGTACATTCAGTGCAGTGATCCAGGCTGTACATTCAGTACAGTGATCCAGACTGTACATTCAGTACAGTGATCCAGTCTACATTCAGTGGAGTGATCCAGGCTGTACATTCAGTACAGTGATCCAGGCTGTACATTCAGTACAGTGATCCAGGCTGTACATTCAGTACAGTGATCCAGGCTGTACATTCAGTACAGTGATCCAGGCTGTACATTCAGTGTAGTGAACCAGGCTGTACATTCAGTGCAGTGATCCAGGCTGTACATTCAGTACAGTGATCCAGTCTGTACATTCAGTGCAGTGATCCAGACTGTACATTCAGTGAAGTGATCCAGTATGTACATTCAGTGGAGTGATCCAGTCTGTACATTCAGTGGAGTGATCCAGTCTGTACATTCAGTGGAGTGATCCAGTCTGTAAATTCAGTGGAGTGATCCAGTCTGTGCATTCAGTACAGTGATCCAGTCTGTACATTCAGTGGTGTGATCCAGGCTGTACATTCAGTACAGTGTTCCAGGCTGTACATTCAGTACAGTGATCCAGGCTGTACATTCAGTACAGTGATCCAGGCTGTACATTCAGTACAGTGATCCAGGCTGTACATTCAGTACAGTGATCCAGGCTGTACATTCAGTGCAGTGATCCAGGCTGTACATTCAGTGGAGTGATCCAGGCTGTACATTCAGTACAGTGATCCAGTTTGTACATTCAGTAGAGTGATCCAGGCTGTACATTCAGTACTGTGATCCAATCCAGGCTGTACATTCAGTGCAGTGAACCAGGCTGTACATTCAGTACAGTGATCCAGGCTGTACATTCAGTACAGTGATCCAGTCTGTACATTTAGTGCAGTGATCCAGGCTGTACATTCAGTACAGTGATCCAGGCTGTACATTCAGTACAATGATCACAGACAATAGGCAGGCTGGGTGCCACGGACAATAGGCAGGCTGGGTGCCACGGACAATAGGCAGACTGGGTGCCACGGATGACGATAGGCAACCATGTATTACATGTAATACACCGCATACATTATGTCCAGAGGACATGCTGTAAATGTTCCTTTACCTGTATTGGCCAACTCAATGCCTACATCAGCCGACTCTATTATTGTAGATACACCAAGATTTGTCAAATGAATTCGCGGAAATAAATGTGTCGAGTTCCTTCCAAATAACCACGGCCGCCACAGGTAAATAGTTGGGTGCAACATACAATAGTTTGGGTGCCACTGCCAATAGTGATCCAGTCTACATTCAGTGGAGTGATCCAGTCTACATTCAGTGGAGTGATCCAGTCTACATTCAGTGGAGTGATCCAGTCTACATTCAGTGGAGTGATCCAGTCTACATTCAGTGGAGTGATCCAGTCTACATTCAATACAGTGAACCAGGCTGTACATTCAGTACAGTGAACCAGGCTGTACATTCAGTACAGTGATCCAGGCTGTACATTCAGTGCAGTGATCCAGGCTGTACATTCAGTACAGTGATCCAGGCTGTACATTCAGTACAGTGATCCAGTCTACATTCAGTGGAGTGATCCAGGCTGTACATTCAGTACAGTGATCCAGGCTGTACATTCAGTACAGTGATCCAGGCTGTACATTCAGTACAGTGATCCAGGCTGTACATTCAGTGCAGTGATCCAGGCTGTACATTCAGTACAGTGATCCAGGCTGTACATTCAGTACAGTGATCCAGTCTGTACATTCAGTGCAGTGATCCAGGCTGTACATTCAGTGAAGTGATCCAGTCTGTACATTCAGTGGAGTGATCCAGTCTGTACATTCAGTGGAGTGATCCAGTCTGTACATTCAGTGGAGTGATCCAGTCTGTACATTCAGTGGAGTGATCCAGTCTGTGCATTCAGTACAGTGATCCAGTCTGTACATTCAGTACAGTGATCCAGGCTGTACATTCAGTACAGTGATCCAGGCTGTACATTCAGTACAGTGATCCAGGCTGTACATTCAGTACAGTGATCCAGGCTGTACATTCAGTACAGTGATCCAGTCTGTACATTCAGTAGAGTGATCCAGGCTGTACATTCAGTACAGTGTAATCCAGGCTGTACATTCAGTACAGTGATCCAGGCTGTACATTCAGTACAGTGATCCAGTCTGTACATTTAGTGCAGTGATCCAGGCTGTACATTCAGTACAGTGATCCAGGCTGTACATTCAGTACAATGATCACAGACAATAGGCAGGCTGGGTGCCACGGACAATAGGCAGGCTGGGTGCCACGGACAATAGGCAGGCTGGGTGCCACGGATGACGATAGGCAACCATGTATTACATGTAATACACCGCATACATTATG
>CM026400.1:33008559-33045116 GCA_014843695.1 Archivesica marissinica | reverse complement strand
GTATGAAACACCCGAGGTACATTGGATAGTAACTTTCAATAGTGTATGAAACACCCGCGGTACATTGGATAGTAACTTTCAATAGTGTATGAAACACCCGAGGTACATTGGATAGTAACTTTCAATAGTGTATGAAACACCCGAGGTACATTGGATAGTAACTTTCTATAGTGTATGAAACACCCGAGGTACATTGGATAGTAACTTTCAAGTGTATGAAACACCCGAGGTACATTGGATAGTAACTTTAAATAGTGTATGAAACACCCGAGGTACATTGGATAGTACTTTCATAGTGTATGAAACCCCGAGGTACATTGGATAACTTTCAATAGTGTATGAACACCCGAGGTACATTGGATAGTACCTTTCACTAGTGTATGAAACACCCGAGGTACATTGGATAGTAACTTTCTAAGTGTATGAAACCCGCGGTACATTGGATAGTAACTTTCAAGTGTATGAAACGCCCGAGGTACATTGGATCGTAACTTTCAAGTGTATGAAACCCCGAGGTACTACATTGGATAGTAACTTTCAATGTGGGAAACCCGAGGTACATTGGATAGTAACTTTCAAGTGTATGAAACACCCGAGGTACATTTGATAGTAACTTTCTATAGTGTATGAAACGCCCGAGGTACATTGGATAGTAACTTTCTATAGTGTATGAAACACCCGAGGTACATTGGATAGTAACTTTCTATAGTGTATGAAACACCCGAGGTACATTGGATAGTAACTTTCAATAGTGTATGAAACGCCCGCGGTACATTGGATAGTAACTTTCAAGTGTATGAAACACCCGAGGTACATTTGATAGTAACTTTCAATGTGTTGAACACCCGAGTACATTGGATAGTAACTTCATAGTGTATGAAACACCCGAGGTACATTGGATAGTAACTTTCTATAGTGTATGAAACACCCGAGGTACATTGGATAGTAACTTTCAATAGTGTATGAAATGCCCGCGGTACATTGGATAGTAATTTTCAAGTGTATGAAACACCCGAGGTACATTTGATAGTAACTTTCAATAGTGTATGAACACCCGAGGTACTTGGATAGTAACTTTCAGTGTATGAAACCCCGCGGTACATTGGATAGTAACTTTCAATAGTGTATGAAACACCCGAGGTACATTGGATAGTAACTTTCTATAGTGTATGAAACGCCCGAGGTACATTGGATAGTAACTTTCAATAGTGTATGAAACACCCGCGGTACATTGGATAGTAACTTTCAAGTGTATGAAACACCTGAGGTACATTGGATAGTAACTTTCAAGTGTATGAAACACCCGAGGTACATTGGATAGTACTTTCAATAGTGTATGGAACCCCGCGGTAATTGATAGTAACTTCAAGTGTATGAAACACCGAGGTACATTGGATAGTATTTCTATAGTGTATGAAACCCCGCGGTACATTGGATAGTAACTTTCTATTGTGTATGAAACACCCCGAGTACATTGGATAGTAACTTTCAAGTGTATGAAACCCCGAGGTACATTGGATAGTAACTTTCAATAGTGTATGAACCCCGAGGTACATTGGATAGTAACTTTCAATAGTGTATGAACACCCGAGGTACATTGGATAGTAATTTCATAGTGTATGAACACCCGAGGACATTGGATAGTAACTTCAATAGTGTTGAAACCCCGAGGTACATTGGATAGTAACTTTCAATAGTGTATGGAACACCCGAGGTACATTGGATAGTAACTTTAGTGTATAAACACCCGTACATTTGATAGTACTTTCAATAGTGTATGAAACACCCGAGGTACATTGGATAGTAACTTTCTATAGTGTATGAAACACCCGAGGTACATTGGATAGTAACTTTCAATAGTGTATGAAACACCCGAGGTACATTGGATAGTAACTTTCTATAGTGTATGAAACACCCGAGGTACATTGTAGTAACTTTCAAGTGTATGAAACACCCGAGGTACATTGGATAGTAACTTTCAATAGTGTATGAAACACCCGAGGTACATTGGATAGTAACTTTCAAGTGTATGAAACACCCGAGGTACATTGGATAGTAACTTTCAATAGTGTATGAAACACCCGAGGTACATTGGATAGTAACTTTCAAGTGTATGAAACGCCCGAGGTACATTGGATAGTAACTTTCAAGTGTATGAAACGCCCGAGGTACATTGGATAGTAACTTTCATAGTGTATGAAACGCCCGAGGTACATTGGATAGTAACTTTAAAGTGTATGAAATACCCGAGGTACATTGGATAGTAACTTTCAATAGTGTATGAAACACCCGAGGTACATTGGATAGTAACTTTCAATAGTGTATGAAACACCCGAGGTACATTGGATAGTAACTTTCTATAGTGTATGAAACACCCGAGGTACATTGGATAGTAACTTTCAATAGTGTATGAAACACCCGAGGTACATTGGATAGTAACTTTCATAGTGTATGAAACACCCGAGGTACATTGGATAGTAACTTTCAATAGTGTATGAAACACCCGAGGTACATTGGATAGTAACTTTCAATAGTGTATGAAACACCCGAGGTACATTGGATAGTAACTTTCAAGTGTATGAAACACCCGAGGTATCATTGGATAGTAACTTTCAAGTGTATGAAACACCCGAGGTACATTGGATAGTAACTTTCAATAGTGTATGAAACACCCGAGGTACATTGGATAGTAACTTTCAATAGTGTATGAAACACCCGAGGTACATTGGATAGTAACTTTCAATAGTGTATGAAACACCCGAGGTACATTGGATAGTAACTTTCAAGTGTATGAAACACCCGAGGTCATTTGATAGTACTTTCATAGTGTATGAAACACCCGAGGTACATTGGATAGTAACTTTCATAGTGTATGAAACACCCGAGGTACATTGGATAGTAACTTTCAATAGTGTATGAAACACCCGAGGTACATTGGATAGTAACTTTCTATAGTGTATGAAACACCCGAGATACATTGGATAGTAACTTTCAATAGTGTATGAAACACCCGAGGTACATTGGATAGTAACTTTCAAGTGTATGAAACACCCGAGGTACATTGGATAGTAACTTTCAATAGTGTATGAAACACCCGAGGTACATTGGATAGTAACTTTCAAGTGTATGAAACGCCCGAGGTACATTGGATAGTAACTTTCTATAGTGTATGAAACACCCGCGGTACATTGGATAGTAACTTTCTATAGTGTATGAAACACCCGAGGTACATTGGATAGTAACTTTCATAGTGTATGAAACACCCGAGGTACATTGGATAGTAACTTTCTATAGTGTATGAAACACCCAGGTACATTGGATAGTAACTTTCAAGTGTATGAAACACCCGAGGTACATTGGATAGTAACTTTCAATAGTGTATGAAACACCCGAGGTACATTGGATAGTAACTTTCAATAGTGTATGAAACACCCGAGGTACATTGGATAGTAACTTTCTATAGTGTATGAAACACCCGAGGTACATTGGATAGTAACTTTCAATAGTGTATGAAACACCCGAGGTACATTGGATAGTAACTTTCAAGTGTATGAAACACCCGAGGTACATTGGATAGTAACTTTCAATAGTGTATGAAACACCCGAGGTACATTGGATAGTAACTTTCAAGTGTATGAAACACCCGAGGTACATTGGATAGTAACTTTCAATAGTGTATGAAACACCCGAGGTACATTGGATAGTAACTTTCTATAGTGTATGAAACACCCGCGGTACATTGGATAGTAACTTTCAATAGTGTATGAAACACCCGAGATACATTGGATAGTAACTTTCTATAGTGTATGAAACGCCCGAGGTACATTGGATAGTAACTTTCTATAGTGTATGAAACGCCCGAGGTACAGTGGATAGTAACTTTCAATAGTGTATGAAACACCCGAGGTACATTGGATAGTAACTTTCAATAGTGTATGAAACACCCGAGGTACATTGGATAGTAACTTTCAATAGTGTATGAAACACCCGAGGTACATTGGATAGTAACTTTCTATAGTGTATGAAACACCCGCGGTACATTGGATAGTAACTTTCAATAGTGTATGAAACACCCGAGATACATTGGATAGTAACTTTCTATAGTGTATGAAACGCCCGAGGTACATTGGATAGTAACTTTCTATAGTGTATGAAACACCCGAGGTACATTGGATAGTAACTTTCAATAGTGTATGAAACACCCGAGGTACATTGGATAGTAACTTTCAATAGTGTATGAAACACCCGAGGTACATTGGATAGTAACTTTCAATAGTGTATGAAACACCCGAGGTATTGGTGACTTTCTATAGTGTATGAAACACCCGGGTACATTGGATAGTAACTTTCAATAGTGTATGAAACACCCGAGGTACATTGGATAGTAACTTTCTATAGTGTATGAAACACCCGAGGTACATTGGATAGTAACTTTCAAGTGTATGAAACACCCGAGGTACATTGGATAGTAACTTTCAAGTGTATGAAACGCCCGAGGTACATTGGATAGTAACTTTCTATAGTGTATGAAACACCCGAGGTACATTGGATAGTAACTTTCAATAGTGTATGAAACACCCGAGGTACATTGGATAGTAACTTTCAAGTGTATGAAACACCCGAGGTACATTGGATAGTAACTTTCAATAGTGTATGAAACACCCGAGGTACATTGGATAGTAACTTTCAAGTGTATGAAACACCCGAGGTACATTGGATAGTAACTTTCTATAGTGTATGAAACACCCGAGGTACATTGGATAGTAACTTTCAAGTGTATGAAACGCCCGAGGTACATTGGATAGTAACTTTCAAGTGTATGAAACGCCCGAGGTACATTGGATAGTAACTTTCAATAGTGTATGAAACACCCGAGGTACATTGGATAGTAACTTTCAAGTGTATGAAACACCCGAGGTACATTGGATAGTAACTTTCTATAGTGTATGAAACACCCGAGGTACATTGGATAGTAACTTTCAATAGTGTATGAAACACCCGAGGTACATTGGATAGTAACTTTCAATAGTGTATGAAACACCCGAGGTACATTGGATAGTAACTTTCAATAGTGTATGAAACACCCGAGGTACATTGGATAGTAACTTTCAATAGTGTATGAAACACCCGAGGTACATTGGATAGTAACTTTCAAGTGTATGAAACACCCGAGGTACATTGGATAGTAACTTTCAAGTGTATGAAACGCCCGAGGTACATTGGATAGTAACTTTCAATAGTGTATGAAACACCCGAGGTACATTGGATAGTAACTTTCAATAGTGTATGAAACACCCGAGGTACATTGGATAGTAACTTTCAATAGTGTATGAAACACCCGAGGTACATTGGATAGTAACTTTCAAGTGTATGAAACACCCGAGGTACATTGGATAGTAACTTTCAATAGTGTATGAAACACCCGAGGTACATTGGATAGTAACTTTCAATAGTGTATGAAACACCCGAGGTACATTGGATAGTAACTTTCAATAGTGTATGAAACACCCGAGGTACATTGGATAGTAACTTTCAATAGTGTATGAAACACCCGAGGTACATTGGATAGTAACTTTCTATAGTGTATGAAACACCCGAGGTACATTGGATAGTAACTTTCAATAGTGTATGAAACACCCGAGGTACATTGGATAGTAACTTTCAAGTGTATGAAACACCCGAGGTACATTGGATAGTAACTTTCAATAGTGTATGAAACACCCGAGGTACATTGGATAGTAACTTTCAAGTGTATGAAACGCCCGAGGTACATTGGATAGTAACTTTCTATAGTGTATGAAACGCCCGAGGTACATTGGATAGTAACTTTCTATAGTGTATGAAACACCCGAGGTACATTGGATAGTAACTTTCTATAGTGTATGAAACACCCGAGGTACATTGGATAGTAACTTTCTATAGTGTATGAAACACCCGAGGTACATTGGATAGTAACTTTCAAGTGTATGAAACACCCGAGGTACATTGGATAGTAACTTTCAATAGTGTATGAAACACCCGAGGTACATTGGATAGTAACTTTCAATAGTGTATGAAACACCCGAGGTACATTGGATAGTAACTTTCAATAGTGTATGAAACACCCGAGGTACATTGGATAGTAACTTTCAATAGTGTATGAAACACCCGAGGTACATTGGATAGTAACTTTCAAGTGTATGAAACACCCGAGGTACATTGGATAGTAACTTTCAATAGTGTATGAAACACCCGAGGTACATTGGATAGTAACTTTCAAGTGTATGAAACACCCGAGGTACATTGGATAGTAACTTTCAATAGTGTATGAAACACCCGAGGTACATTGGATAGTAACTTTCTATAGTGTATGAAACACCCGAGGTACATTGGATAGTAACTTTCAATAGTGTATGAAACACCCGAGGTACATTGGATAGTAACTTTCAAGTGTATGAAACACCCGAGGTACATTGGATAGTAACTTTCAATAGTGTATGAAACACCCGAGGTACATTGGATAGTAACTTTCAAGTGTATGAAACACCCGAGGTACATTGGATAGTAACTTTCAATAGTGTATGAAACACCCGAGGTACATTGGATAGTAACTTTCTATAGTGTATGAAACACCCGAGGTACATTGGATAGTAACTTTCAATAGTGTATGAAACACCCGAGGTACATTGGATAGTAACTTTCAATAGTGTATGAAACACCCGAGGTACATTGGATAGTAACTTTCAAGTGTATGAAACACCCGAGGTACATTGGATAGTAACTTTCAATAGTGTATGAAACACCCGAGGTACATTGGATAGTAACTTTCAAGTGTATGAAACACCCGAGGTACATTGGATAGTAACTTTCTATAGTGTATGAAACACCCGAGGTACATTGGATAGTAACTTTCAATAGTGTATGAAACACCCGAGGTACATTGGATAGTAACTTTCAATAGTGTATGAAACACCCGAGGTACATTGGATAGTAACTTTCAATAGTGTATGAAACACCCGAGGTACATTGGATAGTAACTTTCAATAGTGTATGAAACACCCGAGGTACATTGGATAGTAACTTTCAATAGTGTATGAAACACCCGAGGTACATTGGATAGTAACTTTCAATAGTGTATGAAACACCCGAGGTACATTGGATAGTAACTTTCAATAGTGTATGAAACACCCGAGGTACATTGGATAGTAACTTTCTATAGTGTATGAAACACCCGAGGTACATTGGATAGTAACTTTCAATAGTGTATGAAACACCCGAGGTACATTGGATAGTAACTTTCAATAGTGTATGAAACACCCGAGGTACATTGGATAGTAACTTTCATAGTGTATGAAACACCCGAGGTACATTGGATAGTAACTTTCAATAGTGTATGAAACACCCGAGGTACATTGGATAGTAACTTTCATAGTGTATGAAACACCCGAGGTACATTGGATAGTAACTTTCAATAGTGTATGAAACACCCGAGGTACATTGGATAGTAACTTTCAATAGTGTATGAAACACCCGAGGTACATTGGATAGTAACTTTCAAGTGTATGAAACACCCGAGGTACATTGGATAGTAACTTTCTATAGTGTATGAAACACCCGAGGTACATTGGATAGTAACTTTCAATAGTGTATGAAACACCCGAGGTACATTGGATAGTAACTTTCAATAGTGTATGAAACACCCGAGGTACATTGGATAGTAACTTTCAATAGTGTATGAAACACCCGAGATACATTGGATAGTAACTTTCAATAGTGTATGAAACACCCGAGGTACATTGGATAGTAACTTTCAAGTGTATGAAACACCCGAGGTACATTGGATAGTAACTTTCAAGTGTATGAAACACCCGAGGTACATTGGATAGTAACTTTCAATAGTGTATGAAACACCCGAGGTACATTGGATAGTAACTTTCAATAGTGTATGAAACACCCGAGGTACATTGGATAGTAACTTTCAATAGTGTATGAAACACCCGAGGTACATTGGATAGTAACTTTCAAGTGTATGAAACACCCGAGGTACATTGGATAGTAACTTTCAATAGTGTATGAAACACCCGAGGTACATTGGATAGTAACTTTCAATAGTGTATGAAACACCCGAGGTACATTGGATAGTAACTTTCAATAGTGTATGAAACACCCGAGGTACATTGGATAGTAACTTTCAATAGTGTATGAAACACCCGAGGTACATTGGATAGTAACTTTCTATAGTGTATGAAACACCCGCGGTACATTGGATAGTAACTTTCAATAGTGTATGAAACACCCGAGGTACATTGGATAGTAACTTTCAAGTGTATGAAACACCCGAGGTACATTGGATAGTAACTTTCAATAGTGTATGAAACACCCGAGGTACATTGGATAGTAACTTTCAAGTGTATGAAACGCCCGAGGTACATTGGATAGTAACTTTCTATAGTGTATGAAACGCCCGCGGTACATTGGATAGTAACTTACTATAGTGTATGAAACGCCCGAGGTACATTGGATAGTAACTTTCTATAGTGTATGAAACACCCGAGGTACATTGGATAGTAACTTTCTATAGTGTATGAAATACCCGAGATACATTGCATAGTAACTTTCAAGTGTATGAAACACCCGAGGTACATTGGATAGTAACTTTCAATAGTGTATGAAACGCCCGAGGTACATTGGATAGTAACTTTCAATAGTGTATGAAACGCCCGAGGTACATTGGATAGTAACTTTCTATAGTGTATGAAACACCCGAGGTACATTGGATAGTAACTTTCAATAGTGTATGAAACGCCCGAGGTACATTGGATAGTAACTTTCAAGTGTATGAAACACCCGAGGTACATTGGATAGTAACTTTCAATAGTGTATGAAACACCCGAGGTACATTGGATAGTAACTTTCAAGTGTATGAAACACCCGAGGTACATTGGATAGTAACTTTCAATAGTGTATGAAACACCCGAGGTACATTGGATAGTAACTTTCTATAGTGTATGAAACACCCGAGGTACATTGGATAGTAACTTTCAATAGTGTATGAAACACCCGAGGTACATTGGATAGTAACTTTCAATAGTGTATGAAACGCCCGAGGTACATTGGATAGTAACTTTCAAGTGTATGAAACGCCCGAGGTACATTGGATAGTAACTTTCAATAGTGTATGGAACACCCGAGGTACATTGGATAGTAACTTTCAAGTGTATGAAACACCCGAGGTACATTGGATAGTAACTTTCTATAGTGTATGAAACACCCGAGGTACATTGGATAGTAACTTTCAATAGTGTATGAAACACCCGAGGTACATTGGATAGTAACTTTCAATAGTGTATGAAACACCCGAGGTACATTGGATAGTAACTTTCAATAGTGTATGAAACACCCGAGGTACATTGGATAGTAACTTTCAATAGTGTATGAAACACCCGAGGTAGCCTACATTGGATAGTAACTTTCAATAGTGTATGAAACACCCGAGGTACATTGGATAGTAACTTTCAATAGTGTATGAAACACCCGAGGTACATTGGATAGTAACTTTCAATAGTGTATGAAACACCCGAGGTACATTGGATAGTAACTTTCAATAGTGTATGAAACACCCGAGGTACATTGGATAGTAACTTTCAATAGTGTATGAAACACCCGAGGTACATTGGATAGTAACTTTCTATAGTGTATGAAACACCCGCGGTACATTGGATAGTAACTTTCAAGTGTATGAAACGCCCGAGGTACATTGGATAGTAACTTTCAAGTGTATGAAACGCCCGAGGTACATTGGATAGTAACTTTCTATAGTGTATGAAACACCCGAGGTACATTGGATAGTAACTTTCTATAGTGTATGAAACACCCGAGGTACATTGGATAGTAACTTTCAAGTGTATGAAACACCCGAGGTACATTGGATAGTAACTTTCAATAGTGTATGAAACACCCGAGGTACATTGGATAGTAACTTTCAAGTGTATGAAACGCCCGAGGTACATTGGATAGTAACTTTCTATAGTGTATGAAACGCCCGAGGTACATTGGATAGTAACTTTCAAGTGTATGAAACGCCCGAGGTACATTGGATAGTAACTTCCAAGTGTATGAAACGCCCGAGGTACATTGGATAGTAACTTTCTATAGTGTATGAAACGCCCGAGGTACATTGGATAGTAACTTTCAATAGTGTATGAAACACCCGAGGTACATTGAATAGTAACTTTCAAGTGTATGAAACACCCGAGGTACATTGGATAGTAACTTTCAATAGTGTATGAAACACCCGAGGTACATTGGATAGTAACTTTCAATAGTGTATGAAACACCCGAGGTACATTGGATAGTAACTTTCTATAGTGTATGAAACACCCGAGGTACATTGGATAGTACACTTTCAAGTGTATGAAACATCCGAGCTACATTGGATACAGTTTTCCAGATTTTTTACATCGTCATTGATGATTTTACCTCTGGTTTTTACGCTGGTCCCATGTATCTCGATCAGAGATTTCTAAACATTTTTTGTCTTGTAGGTGTAGTATCAACATGTACATATTTATTGTATTCTTGTCTCGTCTAAAATACACGTGTCTCTCTCACTGCACAACATTGTTTGTTGTTTGGTAAGGTACACAGATAGGACATATATTACTGGCCATCGGTCAAATGTTATCATTGAATTAAAATATATTATGTCAAAAATGTTGTAGTTATATTTCTGTTGGACAAAACATACAAACTTACGACAAGCTGCTTGTTTTGGAGTTTCGGAGCAGTATTTCATATAGACTTACGACAAGCTGCTTGTTTTGGAGTTTCGAAGCAGTATTTCATACAAACTTACGACAAGCTGCTAGTTTTGGAGTTTCGGAGCAGTATTTCATACAGACTTACGATAAGCTGCTTGTTTTGGGGTTTCGGAGCAGTATTTCATACAGACTTACGACAAGCTGCTTGTTTTGGGGTTTCGGGGCAGTATTTCATACAGACTTACGACAAGCTGCTTGTTTTGGGGTTTCGGAGCAGTATTTCATACAGACTTACGACAAGCTGCTTGTTTTGGAGTTTCGGGGCAGTATTTCATACAGACTTCCGACAAGCTGCTTGTTTTGGGGTTTCGGAGCAGTATTTCATACAGACTTACGACAAGCTGCTTGTTTTGGGGTTTCGGAGCAGTATTTCATACAGACTTACGACAAGCCGCTTGTTTTGGAGTTTCGGAGCAGTATTTCATACAGACTTACGACAAGCTGCTTGTTTTGGGGTTTCGGAGCAGTATTTCATACAGACTCACCTTACGACAAGCTGCTTGTTTTGGAGCAGTATTTCATACAGACTGGCATCCAGGTAGAACCACTGACCTGCCACAGACCAGCTGTATGGCTCCTCGCACAATGCTGGTTACGGCACATTTCTCAAAAGAATTGTCCTTCGGTATTATCGGAGTGATAAACTTTACAACTTCAAAACACTCATTTCTCACCGTTGCATGTTCGAATCCCACTGGGAGGTGTCTTCCATCTGAGGAAGTTACCCAGCTGGCTTGAGGAAGGTCAGTGGTTCTAACCAGGTGTCCGTCCCTGCCTGAAATACTGCTCGTAGGGGCACCCGGGGTCTTCCTCCTGGAGGAAGATGCTCGGAGGAAATATTTCTGTTTGTTATATAGGATATATCTAGGACATGATCGCTAGCATTTTGAGGCTGTTTATTAATGAAGGCAGTCATTATATCGCAATATAAATATATTCCTGTTCTTTATAGTTATAAGTCCCATTAAATATATAGTAAGTTTTCTGATAGGTGAAATATAAAGTTTAATAATCTAACGCCAAAATCCCTCATATTTTAACTTGGGGTGGGGGTGGCGTATAGAAGGTCAGAGATTACTACCACTAATCTGCTTTCTGATGGGTGAAATTTTTGGACGTTGTGGTCTTGGTGGAGATAACTAACACAATCTTTCAATAAACCGGTCATAATTTGTCAGCTCAGGTGGGGGTACGAATCTGTTTGGCTCATATACTGGTACATACTGCAGCCAATGGGGACTAGAAGTGAACATTGAAATAAGGTTGCTGTACTTCGTGTAGAAACAACACTAAGCAGCACACGCAGTGATATCATGAACTTGTTGAGGTTGATGATGGCTTTAATTATTTGGGCGTATAATATACATGTAGTGTTGGTAAAGCAATGAATATTCGATATCGGTAAAGGGAATGCAAGTTCTCCTGCACTATATTCCTTTTCCCATATATAAGTACAGGCCAAACCTGTGTTCAGCAGCCAGTCGAGGGAATCGCAGAAAGTGGCTGCTTAATGGAGGGCAAATGTTTAATAAAACAGCATTGGGTATATGGAAACTGGCTGCTTAATACAGGTAGTGTGCTTAATGGAGGACAAATATTTAATAAAACAACATTGGGGTATATGGAAACTGGCTGCTTAATACAGGTAGTGTGCTTAATGGAGGGCAAATATTTAATAAAACAACATTGGGGTATATGGAAACTGGCTGCTTAATATAGGTAATGTGCTTAATGGAGAGGACCGGTTTGACTGCAAGTCAGTTACTCTAAATAAACTTTAGTGATGCGGTGAGCTAATATAGAATTGCATCTCAAGATCCGTCTTTACTATTTACTATTCCAAATCCATACAAACACCCAGTATTTAGTAAAACAATATGGTTAGGAATATCTCAGTATGCCAGCCCCATGGGAATTAATTTGCATTGCAAAAATACTGCTTGCTGTAGGTCTATTTAGGAATAACTGATTTATTATCCAAGAGAAGAAATACATGGGCTTTAAGAGTTAATGATGCATGGTACAAGTGAGAAATTAACGGGCTTTACAGGGTAATATGATGCTTAGGACGGTAGAGAAAAACAACCGAAGATGATAAGCATACTGGCAGGCCAGTAGTGACTGTAAATGAAAGTGGCTGAAATTTAGGAATACATTCTTGAAGATAGAAGAGTAACTTTTAAAATGTTGCGAGACAATTTGGTATTTCATATAGGACATTATGTCTAATAAGCTTGGAATGCGCCATGTTTCGGCAAGATGGGCACGGCACCACTCTTGCTGCTTCCGGATCAAATGGGGTTATGGGTCAAGAATGCCGCAAATACTGCCAACTGTACACAACGAGGGTGATGCATTTCTCAATCGGGTGGTTATATGGGTACACTTAATTGAGCTGTAAAGTACACAACAGACCTCAATTTGGAAGCATCAAACTTCGCCTCCTTAACCGACAAAAGCGTTAATTTCCAAATCTGCCGGTAAAGTAATGGCCATGATATTTTGCGATATACAAGGTATAATTTTAAATCATTTTGTTCCTCCGAAAACTACTGGAAAACGAACCTGCTAACCGGACAGCCAAATTAGTTTACGAAATTATTGATTAGTAATAACTACAAAAACGACAACAATCATGTAGGATAAAGTACTTTAATAAAGTAAACAAATCGTCATTGCATAATAACAATTCGTCATTGCATAATTATATAAACAAATCATCATTGCATAATTATATAAACAAATCATCATTACAACATTATATAAACAAATCATCATTACATAATTATATAAACAAATCATCATTGCATAATTATATAAGCAAATCATCATTACATAATTATATAAACAAATCATCATTATATAATTATATAAACAAATCATTGCATAATTATATAAACAAATCATCATTGCATAATTATATAAACAAATCATCATTGCATAATTATATAAACAAATCATCATTACATAATTATATAAACAAATCATCATTACATAATTATATAAACAAATCATTACATAATTATATAAACAAATCATTGCATAATTATATAAACAAATCATCATTACATAATTATATAAACAAATCATCATTACATAATTATATAAACAAATCGTCATTGCATAATTATATAAACAAATCGTGGTAACATGCACATATTCGCTCGCCCATATGGTTTGCCGGAGGCGAGGGTAAATAAGCTCAATCATGATGCACATATTCTATCCATTATTATACAATGTAAAGTTCATGTTATAATTTGTAGCTTCCACTTTAAAGCGACATTACATCAGTGAAAACACAAATTTCTACAGAATGTATTTTCCTATTTTTTCTAAATATTTGCCTCAAATACTACTGAGTATTTCAACTAATAAACAAACGTCGTATACGCGGTTTGTTGACATAACAAAATATTATAAACATCCTTGCGTAATACAACTAGTGTATCCTGAATAACACGATTTATGATCCAGATTTACCGTTATATCTCACATTTGTGCCTATTTATTTGTAGACTATTCTTAGTTAAATTATCTCTAAACAACATTATCTCGCATTTAGTATTGACCCCGCTGACGAACAAACGTCAATTCAGGAGCATGGATGACCATTATATGAAATCATACATCCACAAAAACACTGTTTATTGATTCAATGTTAGTGTTCGAATATATTCAAGGCTGTGATATATTGGGTGTTTCATGGCTATGATATATTGGGTGTTTCATGGCTGTGATATATTGGGTGTTTCATGGCTGTGATATATTGGGTGTTTCATGGCTGTGATATATTGGGTGTTTCAAGGCTGTGATATATTGGTGTTTCAAAGCTGTGATATATTGGGTGTTTCATGGCTGTGATATATTGGGTGTTTCATGGCTGTGATATATTGGGTGTTTCATGGCTGTGATATATTGGGTGTTTCAAGGCTGTGATATATTGGTGTTTCAAAGCTGTGATATATTGGGTGTTTCATGGCTGTGATATATTGGGTGTTTCATGGCTGTGATATATTGGGTGTTTCATGGCTGTGATATATTGGGTGTTTCAAGGCTGTGATATATTGGGTGTTTCAATAGTTAATGGCAATCTTGACATAAAAAACTTTAATAAATCATCGCCAGGGCACATAAACCAGTCCTCCTTACTCTCAGAATAGTTCAGCTAAATCTGTCATAAATATCAGATAGATGCTGGTAATGTTATAAATACCAGATAGATGCTGGTAATGTCATAAATACCAGATAGATGCTGGTAATGTCATAAATACCAGATAGATGCTGGTAATGTCATAAATACCAGATAGATGTGGCAATGTAAGCTAGTTTTATTAGTACATATTCTGCTGGTAGCCTAAGCTATTTTGAGAACAAAAAGATGTGCATTTGCAGCTGTAATCTACCCATGTAAACCGAACAGCAACTATACTTGGATCAAAATTTAATATGAAACTTTTATAGTTTTATTTCATACAGTTGTCTGTAATTTACCAATCGTATGCAATGGATAACCTGTGAACTTGCCTAATCCACCTTCACAGAGGTTACTAGGAATTATTAAGTGTTGTATGCACTATGTTGTTCCGATCTTTATTATAGCTTGTTTGACTACTAATGTGTCGAGCTAAGTCAATAGGCATTGGCGTCGAGGGGCGCTTCTAAGGGGGAAAAGGTTAAACAACTTTCAGCTAGTGATTGCAGAATATTGTATTGTACATATACAATTAATCAGTTCTTTAAATCAATTAATCGGAGTTAACTGTTAATTAAGGAGAAATCTACCACACTGACAACCCCTCTAAACCGAATATCCCTCCAAACCAAACTTTACTCTGGTCCGGTGGCAGTTTGGTTTTGAGAAGTCATCTAAGAGTTTAAAATGTCACAAACTCGGCTTTTATGCCACTCTCGGTATTTGTCAGAAAAGGGCATAGGGAAGTCTGCTCTGGAGACTGCCGTATGTACTTCTCCGTGCCCACTCCGCCGACGTGCACGGTCCGAGAATTCGGAGTAGAAAAATGTTTTGGAACCATGTATTACACCCAGGGCTTAGTGCAAGACTATTTTAACTCTATGTTTAGAAATTATTGAGGAACTGAAAATAACTTTATATTATTTCTAATATTGGCTTTTTCAAATTATTTTCTTCACTCACATATTACGTAATGTAATGCAGAAATACTTCAAATGTTAAGCTTAGTATAAAGTAAGAGTGTATACGTGTTATTTATGTTCTCCAATGTATCAAGTTAATATTACATGCATATTGTATATTTGCTGTACGTTCATAACTTTACTGTAGATATGAGATGCAATGTACCCACAGTAACTTGTTGGACAATACAAACGTGATCGAAGCCAATTTAACACGGCCGTTAACAGGGACTCTAGTTAAACTTGAAACATACTTATACTCTTGTTTATTAAGCTAAATAAATGTTCGTTTGATTACAAGTTAAGATAAGGTATACACCATGTAGGCCTACATGGAAAAATATTCTGATCAGTTCGTCATTAGGTGCACTTTATAACAGCAAATAATTATTTATTCTGCATTAGGAATGTCATATCAAAGTTTACGTTCTATATGTTATAATTATTTCTGATTATTAACCTATATCAACACCTTTCAAATGCCATTTCTTGCTAATTTCGCCATCGATCATAAGTATACCAATATTTACTAGTAGTTTAATGTTATAATATACAATTACAGCTGTAAATTAAAGTCCCATTGGTTATATATTTTAGTTTTCAGAATATTAATCTATAATAAAATAATTTTATTTATATATTAATAATAAATTTAATATTTACTTAATACATTCTTAATAATTGCATGAAAGATGTTTGGTGTGTTATTTATAAAAAATAAAAGCATTTAAAGTAAGCTAACATGGCATGCATATGTTATTAAAGCATTCTTCTTCTATATTATCACATAGTGAATTGTTGTTGCCATATTTGTTTAAATCCAGAAGGTCTCGGACCCATGTGGCATACATGTACATATAAACATTCTATTCTAACTTAGCTCAAGTACTTTTACAATCCCTAGTGATGAAAGGCGAGGTCTGATGGCAATGCGCTAGCTCACTAGGTCATGGAAGCTTTTATTTGAACATATAATCACATTTTTTTGTATTATAACATCAGAAACAAATTTAATAATGTCATCACACAATCAACATGGAATAGTCTTGAACATTAAACTTAAGCTATTCAAACTTAGTTAAGTTTCAAAGGTATTCTAAGTTTCTAGTTTTACACCGAATATATCATCACTTGGAGATATTTTTTAAATATATATTTTTAATATTTTCTAAACTATTAAGTATATCACTGTAATATTTTTACACATGGTGCATTTAAGGAATTTACACCAAAAAATGTAGCAAAGCAAGTTTTAACAACTTATATTAATCACTCTAGTTGGCGCGCATGAAAGCGTAAAAATTATGTGGTCATTCAGTACAGTGATCCAGGCTATACATTCAGTACAGTGATCCAGACTGTACATTCAGTACAGTGATCCAGACTGTACATTCAGTACAGTGATCCAGACTGTACATTCAGTACAGTGATCCAGGCTGTACATTCAGTACAGTGAACCAGGCTGTACATTCAGTACAGTGAACCAGGCTGTACATTCAGTACAGTGATCCAGACTGTACATTCAGTACAGTGAACCAGGCTGTACATTCAGTACAGTGATCCAGGCTATACATTCAGTACAGTGATCCAGGCTGTACATTCAGTACAGTGATCCAGGCTATACATTCAGTACAGTGATCCAGGCTGTACATTCAGTACAGTGAACCAGGCTGTACATTCAGTACAGTGAACCAGGCTGTACATTCAGTACAGTGAACCAGGCTGTACATTCAGTACAGTGATCCAGACTGTACATTCAGTACAGTGATCCAGGCTGTACATTCAGTGGTGTGATCCAGGCTGTACATTCAGTACAGTGATCCAGGCTGTACATTCAGTGCAATCCAGGCTGTACATTCAGTACAGTGAACCAGGCTGTACATTCAGTACAGTGATCCAGACTGTACATTCAGTACAGTGATCCAGGCTGTACATTCAGTGGTGTGATCCAGGCTGTACATTCAGTACAGTGATCCAGGCTGTACATTCAGTGCAGTGATCCAGGCTGTACATTCAGTGGAGTGATCCAGGCTGTACATTCAGTGGAGTGATCCAGGCTGTACATTCAGTACAGTGATCCAGTTTGTACATTCAGTAGAGTGATCCAGGCTGTACATTCAGTACTGTGATCCAATCCAGGCTGTACATTCAGTGCAGTGAACCAGGCTGTACATTCAGTACAGTGATCCAGGCTGTACATTCAGTACAGTGATCCAGTCTGTACATTTAGTGCAGTGATCCAGGCTGTACATTCAGTACAGTGATCCAGGCTGTACATTCAGTACAATGATCACAGACAATAGGCAGGCTGGGTGCCACGGACAATAGGCAGGCTGGGTGCCACGGACAATAGGCAGACTGGGTGCCACGGATGACGATAGGCAACCATGTATTACATGTAATACACCGCATACATTATGTCCAGAGGACATGCTGTAAATGTTCCTTTACCTGTATTGGCCAACTCAATGCCTACATCAGCCGACTCTATTATTGTAGATACACCAAGATTTGTCAAATGAATTCGCGGAAATAAATGTGTCGAGTTCCTTCCAAATAACCACGGCCGCCACAGGTAAATAGTTGGGTGCAACATACAATAGTTTGGGTGCCACTGCCAATAGTGATCCAGTCTACATTCAGTGGAGTGATCCAGTCTACATTCAGTGGAGTGATCCAGTCTACATTCAATACAGTGATCCAGGCTGTACATTCAGTGCAGTGATCCAGGCTGTACATTCAGTACAGTGATCCAGACTGTACATTCAGTACAGTGATCCAGACTGTACATTCAGTACAGTGATCCAGGCTGTACATTCAGTACAGTGATCCAGGCTGTACGTTCAGTACAGTGATCCAGGCTGTACGTTCAGTACAGTGATCCAGGCTGTACATTCAGTGTAGTGAACCAGGCTGTACATTCAGTACAGTGATCCAGGCTGTACATTTAGTACAGTGATCCAGTCTGTACATTCAGTGCAGTGACCCAGGCTGTACATTCAGTGGAGTGATCCAGTCTGTAAATTCAGTGGAGTGATCCAGTCTGTGCATTCAGTACAGTGATCCAGTCTGTACATTCAGTGGTGTGATCCAGGCTGTACATTCAGTACAGTGTTCCAGGCTGTATATTCAGTACAGTGATCCAGGCTGTACATTCAGTACAGTGATCCAGGCTGTACATTCAGTACAGTGATCCAGGCTGTACATTCAGTGGAGTGATCCAGGCTGTACATTCAGTGGAGTGATCCAGGCTGTACATTCAGTACAGTGATCCAGTTTGTACATTCAGTAGAGTGATCCAGGCTGTACATTCAGTACTGTGATCCAATCCAGGCTGTACATTCAGTGCAGTGAACCAGGCTGTACATTCAGTACAGTGATCCAGGCTGTACATTCAGTACAGTGATCCAGGCTGTACATTCAGTACAATGATCACAGACAATAGGCAGGCTGGGTGCCACGGACAATAGGCAGGCTGGGTGCCACGGACAATAGGCAGACTGGGTGCCACGGATGACGATAGGCAACCATGTATTACATGTAATACACCGCATACATTATGTCCAGAGGACATGCTGTAAATGTTCCTTTACCTGTATTGGCCAACTCAATGCCTACATCAGCCGACTATTATTGTAGATACACCAAGACTTGTCAAATGAATTCGCGGAAATAAATGTGTCGAGTTCCTTCCAAATAACCACGGCCACCACAGGTAAATAGTTGGGTGCAACATACAATAGTTTGGGTGCCACTGCCAATAGTGATCCAGTCTACATTCAGTGGAGTGATCCAGTCTACATTCAGTGGAGTGATCCAGTCTACATTCAGTGGAGTGATCCAGTCTACATTCAATACAGTGAAGCAGGCTGTACATTCAGTACAGTGAACCAGGCTGTACATTCAGTACAGTGATCCAGGCTGTACATTCAGTGGAGTGATCCAGGCTGTACATTCAGTACAGTGATCCAGACTGTACATTCAGTACAGTGATCCAGTCTACATTCAGTGGAGTGATCCAGGTTGTACATTCAGTACAGTGATCCAGTCTACATTCAGTGGAGTGATCCAGGCTGTACATTCAGTGTAGTGAACCAGGCTGTACATTCAGTACAGTGATCCAGGCTGTACATTCAGTACAGTGATCCAGTCTGTACATTCAGTGCAGTGATCCAGGCTGTACATTCAGTGAAGTGATCCAGTATGTACATTCAGTGGAGTGATCCAGTCTGTACATTCAGTGGAGGAGTGATCCAGTCTGTAAATTCAGTGGAGTGATCCAGTCTGTGCATTCAGTACAGTGATCCAGTCTGTACATTCAGTGGTGTGATCCAGGCTGTACATTCAGTACAGTGTGATCCAGGCTGTACATTGAGTACAGTGATCCAGGCTGTACATTCAGTACAGTGATCCAGGCTGTACATTGAGTACAGTGATCCAGGCTGTACATTCAGTACAGTGTTCCAGGCTGTACATTCAGTGCAGTGATCCAGGCTGTACATTCAGTGGAGTGATCCAGGCTGTACATTCAGTACAGTGATCCAGTTTGTACATTCAGTAGAGTGATCCAGGCTGTACATTCAGTACTGTGATCCAATCCAGGCTGTACATTCAGTGCAGTGAACCAGGCTGTACATTCAGTACAGTGATCCAGGCTGTACATTCAGTACAGTGATCCAGTCTGTACATTTAGTGCAGTGATCCAGCGTACATTCAGTCAGTGATCCAGGCTGTACATTCAGTACAATGATCACAGACAATAGGCAGGCTGGGTGCCACGGACAATAGGCAGGCTGGGTGCCACGGACAATAGGCAGACTGGGTGCCACGGATGACGATAGGCAACCATGTATTACATGTAATACACCGCATACATTATGTCCAGAGGACATGCTGTAAATATTCCTTTACCTGTATTGGCCAACTCAATGCCTACATCAGCCGACTATTATTGTAGATACACCAAGATTTGTCAAATGAATTCGCGGAAATAAATGTGTCGAGTTCCTTCCAAATAACCACGGCCGCCACAGGTAAATAGTGGGGTGCAACATACAATAGTTTGGGTGCCACTGCCAATAGTGATCCAGTCTACATTCAGTGGAGTGATCCAGTCTACATTCAGTGGAGTGATCCAGTCTACATTCAGTGGAGTGATCCAGTCTACATTCAGTGGAGTGATCCAGTCTACATTCAGTGGAGTGATCCAGTCTACATTCAGTACAGTGAACCAGGCTGTACATTCAGTACAGTGAACCAGGCTGTACATTCAGTACAGTGATCCAGGCTGTACATTCAGTACAGTGATCCAGGCTGTACATTCAGTACAGTGATCCAGGCTGTACATTCAGTACAGTGATCCAGGCTGTACATTCAGTGCAGTGATCCAGGCTGTACATTCAGTACAGTGATCCAGGCTGTACATTCAGTACAGTGATCCAGGCTGTACATTCAGTGTAGTGATCCAGGCTGTACATTCAGTACAGTGATCCAGGCTGTACATTCAGTGAAGTGATCCAGTCTGTACATTCAGTGGAGTGATCCAGTCTGTACATTCAGTGGAGTGATCCAGTCTGTACATTCAGTGGAGTGATCCAGGCTGTACATTCAGTACAGTGATCCAGGCTGTACATTCAGTACAGTGATCCAGGCTGTACATTCAGTACAGTGATCCAGGCTGTACATTCAGTACAGTGATCCAGGCTGTACATTCAGTACAGTGATCCAGGCTGTACATTCAGTGCAGTGATCCAGGCTGTACATTCAGTGCAGTGATCCAGGCTGTACATTCAGTGAAGTGATCCAGTCTGTACATTCAGTGGAGTGATCCAGTCTGTACATTCAGTGGAGTGATCCAGTCTGTAAATTCAGTGGAGTGATCCAGTCTGTGCATTCAGTACAGTGATCCAGTCTGTACATTCAGTGGTGTGATCCAGGCTGTACATTCAGTACAGTGTGATCCAGGCTGTACATTCAGTACAGTGATCCAGGCTGTACATTCAGTACAGTGATCCAGGCTGTACATTCAGTACAGTGATCCAGGCTGTACATTCAGTACAGTGATCCAGGCTGTACATTCAGTACAGTGATCCAGGCTGTACATTGAGTACAGTGATCCAGGCTGTACATTGAGTACAGTGATCCAGGCTGTACATTCAGTACAGTGATCCAGGCTGTACATTCAGTGCAGTGATCCAGGCTGTACATTCAGTACAGTGATCCAGGCTGTACATTCAGTACAGTGATCCAGGCTGTACATTCAGTACAGTGATCCAGGCTGTACATTCAGTACAGTGATCCAGGCTGTACATTCAGTGCAGTGATCCAGGCTGTACATTCAGTGCAGTGATCCAGGCTGTACATTCAGTGCAGTGATCCAGTCTGTACATTCAGTGGAGTGATCCAGTCTGTACATTCAGTGGAGTGATCCAGTCTGTACATTCAGTACAGTGATCCAGTCTGTCATTCAGTACAGTGATCCAGTCTGTACATTCAGTACAGTGATCCAGGCTGTACATTCAGTACAGTGATCCAGGCTGTACATTCAGTACAGTGATCCAGGCTGTACATTCAGTACAGTGATCCAGGCTGTACATTCAGTACAGTGATCCAGGCTGTACATTCAGTACAGTGATCCAGGCTGTACATTCAGTGCAGTGATCCAGGCTGTACATTCAGTGGAGTGATCCAGGCTGTACATTCAGTACAGTGATCCAGTCTGTACATTCAGTAGAGTGATCCAGGCTGTACATTCAGTACTGTGATCCAATCCAGGCTGTACATTCAGTGCAGTGAACCAGGCTGTACATTCAGTACAGTGATCCAGGCTGTACATTCAGTACAGTGATCCAGTCTGTACATTTAGTGCAGTGATCCAGGCTGTACATTCAGTACAGTGATCCAGGCTGTACATTCAGTACAATGATCACAGACAATAGGCAGGCTGGGTGCCACGGACAATAGGCAGGCTGGGTGCCACGGACAATAGGCAGACTGGGTGCCACGGATGACGATAGGCAACCATGTATTACATGTAATACACCGCATACATTATGTCCAGAGGACATGCTGTAAATGTTCCTTTACCTGTATTGGCCAACTCAATGCCTACATCAGCCGACTATTATTGTAGATACACCAAGATTTGTCAAATGAATTCGCGGAAATAAATGTGTCGAGTTCCTTCCAAATAACCACGGCCGCCACAGGTAAATAGTTGGGTGCAACATACAATAGTTTGGGTGCCACTGCCAATAGTGATCCAGTCTACATTCAGTGGAGTGATCCAGTCTACATTCAGTGGAGTGATCCAGTCTACATTCAGTGGAGTGATCCAGTCTACATTCAATACAGTGAACCAGGCTGTACATTCAGTACAGTGAACCAGCTGTACATTCAGTACAGTGATCCAGTCTACATTCAGTGGAGTGATCCAGGCTGTACATTCAGTACAGTGATCCAGGCTGTACATTCAGTACAGTGATCCAGGCTGTACATTCAGTACAGTGATCCAGGCTGTACATTCAGTGAGTGACCATACCTAGTGATCCAGGCTGTACATTCAGTACAGTGATCCAGGCTGTACATTCAGTACAGTGATCCAGTCTACATTCAGTGGAGTGATCCAGGCTGTACATTCAGTACAGTGATCCAGGCTGTACATTCAGTACAGTGATCCAGGCTGTACATTCAGTGCAGTGATCCAGGCTGTACATTCAGTACAGTGATCCAGGCTGTACATTCAGTACAGTGATCCAGGCTGTACATTCAGTACAGTGATCCAGGCTGTACATTCAGTACAGTGATCCAGGCTGTACATTCAGTACAGTGATCCAGGCTGTACATTCAGTACAGTGATCCAGGCTGTACATTCAGTGCAGTGATCCAGGCTGTACATTCAGTGAAGTGATCCAGTATGTACATTCAGTGGAGTGATCCAGTCTGTACATTCAGTGGAGTGATCCAGTCTGTACATTCAGTGGAGTGATCCAGTCTGTAAATTCAGTGGAGTGATCCAGTCTGTGCATTCAGTACAGTGATCCAGTCTGTACATTCAGTGGTGTGATCCAGGCTGTACATTCAGTACAGTGATCCAGGCTGTACATTCAGTACAGTGATCCAGGCTGTACATTCAGTACAGTGATCCAGGCTGTACATTCAGTGCAGTGATCCAGGCTGTACATTCAGTGAAGTGATCCAGTATGTACATTCAGTGGAGTGATCCAGTCTGTACATTCAGTGGAGTGATCCAGTCTGTACATTCAGTGGAGTGATCCAGTCTGTGCATTCAGTACAGTGATCCAGTCTGTACATTCAGTGGTGTGATCCAGGCTGTACATTCAGTACAGTGATCCAGGCTGTACATTCAGTACAGTGATCCAGGCTGTACATTCAGTACAGTGATCCAGGCTGTACATTCAGTACAGTGATCCAGGCTGTACATTCAGTACAGTGATCCAGGCTGTACATTCAGTACAGTGATCCAGGCTGTACATTCAGTACAGTGATCCAGGCTGTACATTCAGTACAGTGATCCAGGCTGTACATTCAGTGCAGTGATCCAGGCTGTACATTCAGTGCAGTGATCCAGGCTGTACATTCAGTACAGTGATCCAGGCTGTACATTCAGTACAGTGATCCAGGCTGTACATTCAGTACAGTGATCCAGGCTGTACATTCAGTACAGTGATCCAGGCTGTACATTCAGTGAGTGACCAGGCTGTACATTCAGTGTAGTGAACCAGGCTGTACATTCAGTACAGTGATCCAGGCTGTACATTCAGTACAGTGATCCAGTCTGTACATTCAGTGCAGTGATCCAGGCTGTACATTCAGTGAAGTGATCCAGTATGTACATTCAGTGGAGTGATCCAGGCTGTACATTCAGTGGAGTGATCCAGTCTGTACATTCAGTGGAGTGATCCAGGCTGTACATTCAGTACAGTGATCCAGGCTGTACATTCAGTACAGTGATCCAGGCTGTACATTCAGTACAGTGATCCAGGCTGTACATTCAGTACAGTGATCCAGGCTGTACATTCAGTGCAGTGATCCAGGCTGTACATTCAGTGGAGTGATCCAGGCTGTACATTCAGTACAGTGATCCAGTTTGTACATTCAGTACAGTGATCCAGGCTGTACATTCAGTAGAGTGATCCAGGCTGTACATTCAGTACAGTGATCCAGTCTGTACATTCAGTACAGTGATCCAGGCTGTACATTCAGTACAGTGATCCAATCCAGGCTGTACATTCAGTGCAGTGAACCAGGCTGTACATTCAGTACAGTGATCCAGGCTGTACATTCAGTACAGTGATCCAGTCTGTACATTTAGTGCAGTGATCCAGGCTGTACATTCAGTACAGTGATCCAGGCTGTACATTCAGTACAATGATCACAGACAATAGGCAGGCTGGGTGCCACGGACAATAGGCAGGCTGGGTGCCACGGACAATAGGCAGACTGGGTGCCACGGATGACGATAGGCAACCATGTATTACATGTAATACACCGCATACATTATGTCCAGAGGACATGCTGTAAATGTTCCTTTACCTGTATTGGCCAACTCAATGCCTACATCAGCCGACTCTATTATTGTAGATACACCAAGATTTGTCAAATGAATTCGCGGAAATAAATGTGTCGAGTTCCTTCCAAATAACCACGGCCGCCACAGGTAAATAGTTGGGTGCAACATACAATAGTTTGGGTGCCACTGCCAATAGTGATCCAGTCTACATTCAGTGGAGTGATCCAGTCTACATTCAGTGGAGTGATCCAGTCTACATTCAGTGGAGTGATCCAGTCTACATTCAGTGGAGTGATCCAGTCTACATTCAATACAGTGAACCAGGCTGTACATTCAGTACAGTGAACCAGGCTGTACATTCAGTACAGTGATCCAGGCTGTACATTCAGTACAGTGATCCAGGCTGTACATTCAGTACAGTGATCCAGGCTGTACATTCAGTGCAGTGATCCAGGCTGTACATTCAGTACAGTGAACCAGGCTGTACAATCAGTACAGTGATCCAGGCTGTACATTCAGTACAGTGAACCAGGCTGTACATTCAGTACAGTGATCCAGGCTGTACATTCAGTACAGTGATCCAGGCTGTACATTCAGTGCAGTGATCCAGGCTGTACATTCAGTGCAGTGATCCAGGCTGTACATTCAGTACAGTGATCCAGACTGTACATTCAGTACAGTGATCCAGTCTACATTCAGTGCAGTGATCCAGGCTGTACATTCAGTGCAGTGATCCAGGCTGTACATTCAGTACAGTGATCCAGGCTGTACATTCAGTACAGTGATCCAGGCTGTACATTCAGTGCAGTGATCCAGGCTGTACATTCAGTACAGTGATCCAGGCTGTACATTCAGTACAGTGATCCAGGCTGTACATTCAGTGCAGTGATCCAGTCTACATTCAGTGCAGTGATCCAGGCTGTACATTCAGTACAGTGATCCAGGCTGTACATTCAGTACAGTGATCCAGGCTGTACATTCAGTACAGTGATCCAGACTGTACATTCAGTACAGTGATCTAGTCTACATTCAGTGCAGTGATCCAGGCTGTATATTCAGTGCAGTGATCCAGGCTGTACATTCAGTGCAGTGATCCAGGCTGTACATTCAGTGCAGTGATCCAGTCTGTACATTCAGTGGAGAGATCCAGTCTGTAAATTCAGTGGAGTGATCCAGTCTGTAAATTCAGTGGAGTGATCCAGTATGTGCATTCAGTACAGTGATCCAGTCTGTACATTCAGTGGTGTGATCCAGGCTGTACATTCAGTACAGTGTGATCCAGGCTGTACATTCAGTACAGTGATCCAGGCTGTACATTCAGTACAGTGATCCAGGCTGTACATTCAGTACAGTGATCCAGGCTGTACATTGAGTACAGTGATCCAGGCTGTACATTGAGTACAGTGATCCAGGCTGTACATTCAGTGCAGTGATCCAGGCTGTACATTCAGTGTAGTGATCCAGGCTGTACATTCAGTACAGTGATCCAGGCTGTACATTCAGTACAGTGATCCAGGCTGTACATTCAGTACAGTGATCCAGGCTGTACATTCAGTACAGTGATCCAGGCTGTACATTCAGTGTAGTGAACCAGGCTGTACATTCAGTACAGTGATCCAGTCTGTACATTCAGTGCAGTGATCCAGGCTGTACATTCAGTGAAGTGATCCAGTATGTACATTCAGTGGAGTGATCCAGTCTGTACATTCAGTGGAGTGATCCAGTCTGTAAATTCAGTGGAGTGATCCAGTCTGTGCATTCAGTACAGTGATCCAGTCTGTACATTCAGTGGTGTGATCCAGGCTGTACATTCAGTACAGTGTGATCCAGGCTGTACATTCAGTACAGTGATCCAGGCTGTACATTCAGTACAGTGATCCAGGCTGTACATTCAGTACAGTGATCCAGGCTGTACATTCAGTACAGTGATCCAGGCTGTACATTCAGTACAGTGATCCAGGCTGTACATTCAGTGCAGTGATCCAGGCTGTACATTCAGTGGAGTGATCCAGGCTGTACATTCAGTACAGTGATCCAGGCTGTACATTCAGTACAGTGATCCAGGCTGTACATTCAGTACAGTGATCCAGGCTGTACATTCAGTGCAGTGAACCAGGCTGTACATTCAGTACAGTGATCCAGGCTGTACATTCAGTACAGTGATCCAGTCTGTACATTTAGTGCAGTGATCCAGGCTGTACATTCAGTACAGTGATCCAGGCTGTACATTCAGTACAATGATCACAGACAATAGGCAGGCTGGGTGCCACGGACAATAGGCAGGCTGAGTACCACGGACAATAGGCAGACTGGGTGCCACGGATGACGATAGGCAACCATGTATTACATGTAATACACCGCATACATTATGTCCAGAGGACATGCTGTAAAATTCCTTTACCTGTATTGGCCAACTCAATGCCTACATCAGCCGACTATTATTGTAGATACACCAAGATTTGTCAAATGAATTCGCGGAAATAAATGTGTCTAGTTCCTTCCAAATAACCACGGCCACCACAGGTAAATAGTGGGGTGCAACATACAATAGTTTGGGTGCCACTGCCAATAGTGATCCAGTCTACATTCAGTGGAGTGATCCAGTCTACATTCAATGGAGTGATCCAGTCTATATTCAGTGGAGTGATCCAGTCTACATTCAATACAGTGAACCAGGCTGTACATTCAGTACAGTGAACCAGGCTGTACATTCAGTACAGTGATCCAGGCTGTACATTCAGTGCAGTGATCCAGGCTGTACATTCAGTACAGTGATCCAGGCTGTACATTCAGTACAGTGATCCAGGCTGTACATTCAGTGCAGTGATCCAGGCTGTACATTCAGTGCAGTGATCCAGGCTGTACATTCAGTACAGTGATCCAGTGTACATTCAGTAGAGTGATCCAGGCTGTACATTCAGTACAGTGATCCAGGCTGTACATTCAGTACAGTGATCCAGGCTGTACATTCAGTACAGTGATCCAGGCTGTACATTCAGTACAGTGATCCAGTCTGTACATTAGCATTCAGTACAGTGATCCAGGCTGTACATTCAGTACAGTGATCCAGGCTGTACATTCAGTACAATGATCACAGACATAGGCAGGTGGGTGCCACGACATAGGCAGGTGGGTACCACGGACAATAGGCAGACTGGGTGCCCGGATGACATAGGCAACCATGTATTACATGTAATACACCGCATACATTATGTCCAGAGGACATGCTGTAAATTTCCTTTACCTGTATTGGCCAACTCAATGCCTACATCAGCCGACTATTATTGTAGATACACCAAGATTGTCAAATGAATTCGCGGAAATAAATGTGTCAGTTCCTTCCAAATAACCACGGCCACCACAGGTAAATAGTGGGTGCAACATACAATAGTTTGGGTGCCACTGCCAATAGTGATCCAGTCTACATTCAGTGGAGTGATCCAGTCTACATTCAGTGGAGTGATCCAGTCTACATTCAGTGGAGTGATCCAGTCTACATTCAATCAGAACCAGGCTGTACATTCAGTACAGTGAACCAGGCTGTACATTCAGTACAGTGATCCAGGCTGTACATTCAGTGCAGTGATCCAGGCTGTACATTCAGTACAGTGATCCAGGCTGTACATTCAGTACAGTGATCCAGTCTACATTCAGTGGAGTGATCCAGGCTGTACATTCAGTACAGTGATCCAGGCTGTACATTCAGTACAGTGATCCAGGCTGTACATTCAGTACAGTGATCCAGGCTGTACATTCAGTGTAGTGAACCAGGCTGTACATTCAGTACAGTGATCCAGGCTGTACATTCAGTACAGTGATCCAGTCTGTACATTCAGTGCAGTGATCCAGGCTGTACATTCAGTGAAGTGATCCAGTATGTACATTCAGTGGAGTGATCCAGTCTGTACATTCAGTGGAGTGATCCAGTCTGTACATTCAGTGGAGTGATCCAGTCTGTAAATTCAGTGGAGTGATCCAGTCTGTGCATTCAGTACAGTGATCCAGTCTGTACATTCAGTGGTGTGATCCAGGCTGTACATTCAGTACAGTGTTCCAGGCTGTACATTCAGTACAGTGATCCAGGCTGTACATTGAGTACAGTGATCCAGGCTGTACATTCAGTGCAGTGATCCAGGCTGTACATTCAGTGGAGTGATCCAGGCTGTACATTCAGTACAGTGATCCAGTTTGTACATTCAGTAGAGTGATCCAGGCTGTACATTCAGTACTGTGATCCAATCCAGGCTGTACATTCAGTGCAGTAAACCAGGCTGTACATTCAGTGCAGTGATCCAGGTGGTACATTCAGTACAGTGATCCAGGCTGTACATTCAGTACAGTGATCCAGGCTGTACATTCAGTGCAGTGATCCAGTCTACATTCAGTGCAGTGATCCAGGCTGTACATTCAGTACAGTGATCCAGGCTGTACATTCAGTACAGTGATCCAGACTGTACATTCAGTACAGTGATCTAGTCTACATTCAGTGCAGTGATCCAGGCTGTATATTCAGTGCAGTGATCCAGGCTGTACATTCAGTGCAGTGATCCAGGCTGTACATTCAGTGCAGTGATCCAGTCTGCATTCAGTGCAGTGATCCAGTCTGTACATTCAGTGGAGTGATCCAGTCTGTACATTCAGTGGAGTGATCCAGTCTGTAAATTCAGTGGAGTGATCCAGTCTGTGCATTCAGTACAGTGATCCAGTCTGTACATTCAGTGGTGTGATCCAGGCTGTACATTCAGTACAGTGATCCAGGCTGTACATTCAGTACAGTGATCCAGGCTGTACATTCAGTACAGTGATCCAGGCTGTACATTCAGTACAGTGATCCAGGCTGTACATTCAGTACAGTGATCCAGGCTGTACATTGAGTACAGTGATCCAGGCTGTACATTCAGTACAGTGATCCAGGCTGTACATTCAGTACAGTGATCCAGGCTGTACATTCAGTACAGTGATCCAGGCTGTACATTCAGTACAGTGATCCAGGCTGTACATTCAGTACAGTGATCCAGGCTGTACATTCAGTACAGTGATCCAGGCTGTACATTCAGTACAGTGATCCAGGCTGTACATTCAGTACAGTGATCCAGGCTGTACATTCAGTGCAGTGATCCAGGCTGTACATTCAGTGCAGTGATCCAGGCTGTACATTCAGTACAGTGATCCAGGCTGTACATTCAGTACAGTGATCCAGGCTGTACATTCATACAGTGATCCAGGCTGTACATTCAGTGTAGTGAACCAGGCTGTACATTCAGTCAGTGATCCAGGCTGTACATTCAGTACAGTGATCCAGTCTGTACATTCAGTGCAGTGATCCAGCTGTACATTCAGTGAAGTGATCCAGTATGTACATTCAGTGGAGTGATCCAGTCTGTACATTCAGTGGAGTGATCCAGTCTGTACATTCAGTGGAGTGATCCAGTCTGTACATTCAGTGGAGTGATCCAGTCTGTACATTCAGTACAGTGATCCAGTCTGTACATTCAGTAGTGTGATCCAGGCTGTACATTCAGTACAGTGATCCAGGCTGTACATTCAGTACAGTGATCCAGGCTGTACATTCAGTACAGTGATCCAGGCTGTACATTCAGTACAGTGATCCAGGCTGTACATTCAGTACAGTGATCCAGGCTGTACATTCAGTGCAGTGATCCAGGCTGTACATTCAGTGGAGTGATCCAGGCTGTACATTCAGTACAGTGATCCAGTTTGTACATTCAGTAGAGTGATCCAGGCTGTACATTCAGTACTGTGATCCAATCCAGGCTGTACATTCAGTGCAGTGAACCAGGCTGTACATTCAGTACAGTGATCCAGGCTGTACATTCAGTACAGTGATCCAGTCTGTACATTTAGTGCAGTGATCCAGGCTGTACATTCAGTACAGTGATCCAGGCTGTACATTCAGTACAATGATCACAGACAATAGGCAGGCTGGGTGCCACGGACAATAGGCAGGCTGGGTGCCACGGACAATAGGCAGACTGGGTGCCACGGATGACGATAGGCAACCATGTATTACATGTAATACACCGCATACATTATGTCCAGAGGACATGCTGTAAATGTTCCTTTACCTGTATTGGCCAACTCAATGCCTACATCAGCCGACTATTATTGTAGATACACCAAGATTTGTCAAATGAATTCGCGGAAATAAATGTGTCGAGTTCCTTCCAAATAACCACGGCCGCCACAGGTAAATAGTGGGGTGCAACATACAATAGTTTGGGTGCCACTGCCAATAGTGATCCAGTCTACATTCAGTGGAGTGATCCAGTCTACATTCAATGGAGTGATCCAGTCTACATTCAGTGGAGTGATCCAGTCTACATTCAATACAGTGAACCAGGCTGTACATTCAGTACAGTGAACCAGGCTGTACATTCAGTACAGTGATCCAGGCTGTACATTCAGTGCAGTGATCCAGGCTGTACATTCAGTACAGTGATCCAGACTGTACATTCAGTACAGTGATCCAGTCTACATTCAGTGGAGTGATCCAGGCTGTACATTCAGTACAGTGATCCAGGCTGTACATTCAGTACAGTGATCCAGGCTGTACATTCAGTACAGTGATCCAGGCTGTACATTCAGTGTAGTGAACCAGGCTGTACATTCAGTACAGTGATCCAGGCTGTACATTCAGTACAGTGATCCAGTCTGTACATTCAGTGCAGTGATCCAGGCTGTACATTCAGTGAAGTGATCCAGTATGTACATTCAGTGGAGTGATCCAGTCTGTACATTCAGTGGAGTGATCCAGTCTGTACATTCAGTGGAGTGATCCAGTCTGTAAATTCAGTGGAGTGATCCAGTCTGTGCATTCAGTACAGTGATCCAGTCTGTACATTCAGTGAGTGATCCAGGCTGTACATTCAGTACAGTGATCCAGGCTGTACATTCAGTACAGTGATCCAGGCTGTACATTCAGTACAGTGATCCAGGCTGTACATTCAGTACAGTGATCCAGGCTGTACATTCAGTACAGTGATCCAGTCTGTACATTCAGTACAGTGATCCAGGCTGTACATTCAGTACAGTGATCCAATCCAGGCTGTACATTCAGTGCAGTGATCCAGGCTGTACATTCAGTACAGTGATCCAGGCTGTACATTCAGTACAGTGATCCAGTCTGTACATTTAGTGCAGTGATCCAGGCTGTACATTCAGTACAGTGATCCAGGCTGTACATTCAGTACAATGATCACAGACAATAGGCAGGCTGGGTGCCACGGACAATAGGCAGGCTGGGTGCCACGGACAATAGGCAGACTGGGTGCCACGGATGACGATAGGCAACCATGTATTACATGTAATACACCGCATACATTATGTCCAGAGGACATGCTGTAAATGTTCCTTTACCTGTATTGGCCAACTCAATGCCTACATCAGCCGACTATTATTGTAGATACACCAAGATTTGTCAAATGAATTCGCGGAAATAAATGTGTCGAGTTCCTTCCAAATAACCACGGCCGCCACAGGTAAATAGTTGGGTGCAACATACAATAGTTTGGGTGCCACTGCCAATAGTGATCCAGTCTACATTCAGTGGAGTGATCCAGTCTACATTCAGTGGAGTGATCCAGTCTACATTCAGTGGAGTGATCCAGTCTGTACATTCAGTGCAGTGATCCAGGCTGTACATTCAGTACAGTGATCCAGACTGTACATTCAGTAAAGTGATCCAGTCTACATTCAGTGGAGTGATCCAGGCTGTACATTCAGTACAGTGATCCAGGCTGTACATTCAGTACAGTGATCCAGGCTGTACATTCAGTACAGTGATCCAGGCTGTACATTCAGTACAGTGATCCAGGCTGTACATTCAGTGTAGTGAACCAGGCTGTACATTCAGTACAGTGATCCAGGCTGTACATTCAGTACAGTGATCCAGTCTGTACATTCAGTGCAGTGATCCAGACTGTATATTCAGTGAAGTGATCCAGTATGTACATTCAGTGGAGTGATCCAGTCTGTACATTCAGTGGATTGATCCAGTCTGTACATTCAGTGGAGTGATCCAGTCTGTAAATTCAGTGGAGTGATCCAGTCTGTGCATTCAGTACAGTGATCCAGTCTGTACATTCAGTGGTGTGATCCAGGCTGTACATTCAGTACAGTGTTCCAGGCTGTACATTCAGTACAGTGATCCAGGCTGTACATTGAGTACAGTGATCCAGGCTGTACATTGAGTACAGTGATCCAGGCTGTACATTCAGTACAGTGATCCAGGCTGTACATTCAGTGCAGTGATCCAGGCTGTACATTCAGTGGAGTGATCCAGGCTGTACATTCAGTACAGTGATCCAGTTTGTACATTCAGTAGAGTGATCCAGGCTGTACATTCAGTACTGTGATCCAATCCAGGCTGTACATTCAGTGCAGTGAACCAGGCTGTACATTCAGTACAGTGATCCAGGCTGTACATTCAGTACAGTGATCCAGTCTGTACATTTAGTGCAGTGATCCAGGCTGTACATTCAGTACAGTGATCCAGGCTGTACATTCAGTACAATGATCACACAGACAATAGGCAGGCTGGGTGCCACGGACAATAGGCAGGCTGGGTGCCACGGACAATAGGCAGACTGGGTGCCACGGATGACGATAGGCAACCATGTATTACATGTAATACACCGCATACATTATGTCCAGAGGACATGCTGTAAATGTTCCTTTACCTGTATTGGCCAACTCAATGCCTACATCAGCCGACTCTATTATTGTAGATACACCAAGATTTGTCAAATGAATTCGCGGAAATAAATGTGTCGAGTTCCTTCCAAATAACCACGGCCGCCACAGGTAAATAGTTGGGTGCAACATACAATAGTTTGGGTGCCACTGCCAATAGTGATCCAGTCTACATTCAGTGGAGTGATCCAGTCTACATTCAGTGGAGTGATCCAGTCTACATTCAGTGGAGTGATCCAGTCTACATTCAATACAGTGAACCAGGCTGTACATTCAGTACAGTGAACCAGGCTGTACATTCAGTACAGTGATCCAGGCTGTACATTCAGTGCAGTGATCCAGGCTGTACATTCAGTACAGTGATCCAGACTGTACATTCAGTACAGTGATCCAGTCTACATTCAGTGGAGTGATCCAGGCTGTACATTCAGTACAGTGATCCAGGCTGTACATTCAGTACAGTGATCCAGGCTGTACATTCAGTACAGTGATCCAGGCTGTACATTCAGTGTAGTGAACCAGGCTGTACATTCAGTACAGTGATCCAGGCTGTACATTCAGTACAGTGATCCAGTCTGTACATTCAGTGCAGTGATCCAGGCTGTACATTCAGTGAAGTGATCCAGTCTGTACATTCAGTGGAGTGATCCAGTCTGTACATTCAGTGGAGTGATCCAGTCTGTAAATTCAGTGGAGTGATCCAGTCTGTGCATTCAGTACAGTGATCCAGTCTGTACATTCAGTGGTGTGATCCAGGCTGTACATTCAGTACAGTGTTCCAGGCTGTACATTCAGTACAGTGATCCAGGCTGTACATTCAGTACAGTGATCCAGGCTGTACATTCAGTACAGTGATCCAGGCTGTACATTGAGTACAGTGATCCAGGCTGTACATTCAGTGCAGTGATCCAGGCTGTACATTCAGTGGAGTGATCCAGGCTGTACATTCAGTACAGTGATCCAGTTTGTACATTCAGTAGAGTGATCCAGGCTGTACATTCAGTACTGTGATCCAATCCAGGCTGTACATTCAGTGCAGTGAACCAGGCTGTACATTCAGTACAGTGATCCAGGCTGTACATTCAGTACAGTGATCCAGTCTGTACATTTAGTGCAGTGATCCAGGCTGTACATTCAGTACAGTGATCCAGGCTGTACATTCAGTACAATGATCACAGACAATAGGCAGGCTGGGTGCCACGGACAATAGGCAGGCTGGGTGCCACGGACAATAGGCAGACTGGGTGCCACGGATGACGATAGGCAACCATGTATTACATGTAATACACCGCATACATTATGTCCAGAGGACATGCTGTAAATGTTCCTTTACCTGTATTGGCCAACTCAATGCCTACATCAGCCGACTCTATTATTGTAGATACACCAAGATTTGTCAAATGAATTCGCGGAAATAAATGTGTCGAGTTCCTTCCAAATAACCACGGCCGCCACAGGTAAATAGTTGGGTGCAACATACAATAGTTTGGGTGCCACTGCCAATAGTGATCCAGTCTACATTCAGTGGAGTGATCCAGTCTACATTCAGTGGAGTGATCCAGTCTACATTCAATACAGTGAACCAGGCTGTACATTCAGTACAGTGAACCAGGCTGTACATTCAGTACAGTGATCCAGGCTGTACATTCAGTGCAGTGATCCAGGCTGTACATTCAGTACAGTGATCCAGACTGTACATTCAGTACAGTGATCCAGTCTACATTCAGTGGAGTGATCCAGGCTGTACATTCAGTACAGTGATCCAGGCTGTACATTCAGTACAGTGATCCAGGCTGTACATTCAGTGTAGTGAACCAGGCTGTACATTCAGTACAGTGATCCAGTCTGTACATTCAGTGCAGTGATCCAGTCTGTACATTCAGTGCAGTGATCCAGGCTGTACATTCAGTGAAGTGATCCAGTCTGTACATTCAGTGGAGTGATCCAGTCTGTACATTCAGTGGAGTGATCCAGTCTGTACATTCAGTGGAGTGATCCAGTCTGTGCATTCAGTACAGTGATCCAGTCTGTACATTCAGTGCAGTGATCCAGTCTGTACATTCAGTGCAGTGATCCAGTCTGTACATTCAGTGCAGTGATCCAGGCTGTACATTCAGTACAGTGATCCAGGCTGTACATTCAGTACAGTGATCCAGGCTGTACATTCAGTACAGTGATCCAGGCTGTACATTCAGTACAGTGATCCAGGCTGTACATTCAGTACAGTGATCCAGGCTGTACATTCAGTACAGTGATCCAGGCTGTACATTCAGTACAGTGATCCAGGCTGTACATTCAGTGCAGTGATCCAGGCTGTACATTCAGTACAGTGATCCAATCCAAGCTGTACATTCAGT
>CM026400.1:32963194-33007559 GCA_014843695.1 Archivesica marissinica | reverse complement strand
AGGCCTTGACTCTGCAGTTAGGTGGGTCTTTCAGTGAAGGAAACCTTCTGCAGGGACTTGATGTCATCAGTTGGCTACTCATGGAGGAGAGTATGGTAAGGATGGTGGATGTGGAGGATGGTGCAGACGGTGAGTTTGTGGTAGATGAGGATGTGTACGAGGAGTTAACGACTGATGAGGCCTTGACTCTGCAGTTAGGTGGTTCTTTCAGTAAAGGAAACCTTCTGCAGGGACTTGATGTCATCAGTTGGCTACTCATGGAGGAGGATATGGTAAAGATGGTGGATGTGGAGGAGGGAGCAGTCAGTGAGTTTGTGGTAGATGAGGATGACTTCACTCGCCCAAGTCTACAGCCTGTTCAACTCGCAAGAGTTTACAGTCTGTTCAATTTTTCAGATTCTACGCCGTGTCTTGCACGCGTCAATGCTTATTCCACTCGCTCTAGTGTACAACATCTTCCACACCCATGTCTTTGGGCCGTTTCACTCACACTAGTCTACAGCCTGTTTGACACACCCAAGTCAGTATCTAATATGTCACGGTTGAGTCTGCATCTTCCATGTGGCAAAGCATTCCAGTATGAGGATCGCCTGTGCAAGCTGTACGGTGTTCTGTTGTTAGGTCATGTGTCATTTATCAAGTCAAACGGTTTGTCTTCTTCCATATGGCGAATGTCCCTAAGTCGCGACATTTGTCCTCATGCAAAATCTTTGAGTGATATAATGTCAATGTAGTCTTCTTTCGGTACCATACAAGACATCTTCCAATCCAGGTGAGTGGCATCATTGATTGACCTTTTTGCAAACCACCCTCTCTGCTCTTAAGTGAGGATTCCTAGAATGTTATGAGAAGTTCTTGGTCAACCTATCGGCCGGTACAGATTACGTGTATTTTTCTTGTTAAACTTTTCATCAATCCAGAGATTATTTCGAGATGACTATTGAAGCCTTCAACTTGTCCAGTGTAAAGAGGAGTTCAAAACAAACTAGGCAGCATAGTCTTTAGAGAGGAGTCTCAAACAACCTCTTTGCACCAGGTTGTCTGAATATCCTCACTACTGATTAAGTTGTCTGGTGCAAAGTTTGTTCAGAAATCCTCCCTAAACTGACCCTAAAGTCGATCGCTTCCATAGTTATTTTGGCGATCTCTCCAAACTTGATGAATTGTCTGGCGCCAAGTTTGACAAGAAAACTGCTCTAATCTGTACCAGTTGATTGGTTGACAAAGAAACATCTCTAAACTATCTTGGAATATTCGCTTAAGAGCAGAGGGGATACATGTAAAATTGTTAATCAAGGAGGCCACTCATCTTGTTGTGATGATGTCTTGCATGGTACTGGCAGCAGCATGGATTGATATATAATCACACATAGATTTTGTACGAGGTCAATTGTTCGATTTAGGGTCATCAGCCATACGGGAAAAGGCAGGACGGTTGACTTGGGAAAGTGCCATATGGCCTTGGCACCGGACCAATCATATTGCTTGCATAGAAGATCATCATACTTGTGAGTGCTTTACCGCATGGAAGTTGTATATGCGACAGTAACATCTCGGGTGTCGACTCGGGTGTGTCAAAACAGAATGTAGACTAGGGTGAGTGGAACAAAACATGGATTCGGGTGTGAAACTTGCTGAAGACTCGGACCAGTGGAATTAGCATTGACTCGGGTTAAACAAGCGGCAGACTGATGAGTTGAAAACACCGTAGAAGATGGCATGTGGAATGCTCCATAGACTTGTGTGTGTGTTTGTGAAAAAGGGCCATCAATACTAATGCGAGTTAAACACGCCACAGACTAGACTCGTCTTGATGTTGAGCCGCAGTGAAGAGTTTGAGCTGCAGTGAAGAGTTTTGAGCCGCAGTGAAGTTGAGCCGCAGTGAAAAGTTTTGAGCCGCAGTGAAGAGTTTTGAGCCGCAGTGAAGAGTTTGAGCCGCAGTGAAGAGTTTGAGCCGCAGCGAAGAGTTTTGAGCCGCAGTGAAGAGTTTGAGCCGCAGTGGAGAGTTTGAGCCGCAGTGGAGAGTTTGAGCCGCAGTGGAGAGTTTGGGCCGCAGTGGAGAGTTTGAGCCGCAGTGGAGAGCCGCACAGTTTGGTTGTTTAGATTAACTTAAGTCCATGCATTGTGATGCGATCATGCGGGTCAATATATCCCATCTCTTGTTAATCTGCATATTATCATAATTATATTTAGTTTTGTCCCAAATGTCTGTTCAATAGTTAAAAAGTTGTACTTGAATAAATGGATTATTGGTAGCATTAGTAACTACTTAGTAAATCAAGTTAGTACATGACTTTCTGCCTTAGTTGATGCGACGTCAGAATGGAGCTGCGGGGATGGATCAGTTCACCTGTACACACACACACCTTTCACCGAGCTGATCTTGAACCGAGTCGTGCCAACTAGTCATTGATCATTACAACTATGGTTTCGAAAGTAGCTACTTTTGCCATCATATCTTGTGTAAAAATGTAGCTACCATGCATAGTACTGTCCATGCATTGTTGATTTTTAATAATTTACATCGCGTTTTAACCTATTACTCCTTATGAATAGTGTTCTAAGTGTCGCGTCTTAAAGATAAAACTTGAATAGTAAGGGCTTGAACTGTAGCGAGGGCTTGAACTGTAGCGAGGGCTTGAACTGTAGCGAGGGCTTGAACTGTAGCGAGGGCTTGAACTGTAGCGAGGGCTTGGCTTGAACTGTAGCGAGGGCTTGGCTTGAACTGTAGCGATGGCTTGAAACTGTAGCGAGGGCTTGGAACTGTAGCGAGGGCTTGGAACTGTAGCGAGGGCTTGACCTGTAGCGAGGGCTTTAACTGTAGCGAGGGCTTTAACTGTAGCGAGGGCTTGACCTGTAGCGAGGGCTTGAACTGTGCTTGACCTGTAGCGAGGGCTTGAACTGTGCTTGACCTGTAGCGAGGGCTTGACCTGTGCTTGACCTGTAGCGAGTGCTTGACCTGTAGCGATGGCACAAGATTTATATACAAATGTATGCAGTATTGTGTTGGGTCTGCAGTGGTGTGCGTCTGTAGTGTGGCCAGTCTGTAGTGTGGCGATTCTGAAGCTGTAGTGTGGTGCATCTGTAGTGTTATCGGTCTGATGCAAAACAACCTTGGTCTGTTGCTAAGCCAGTGTCTCATTTATATGAAAAGGTTGGCAGTTTCTTACGGAGGTTGGTGCACCCAAGTATTTGTTAACCGCTGGACCGTGCCCAGGAAATGTGTTGTTTGGTAAACTGCACGCCGGCGATATAGCCCAAAATGATGCTGATGCAGGCGTAACACCCGATATATAACATAACTGTTGCTAAGTGGGTATTTCCTGGGCTTCTTACGAGTAGTTTCCTGATCATCCATTCATCTTGCTGTGCTTTGAGTCTTCTACTGAACTATCTATGCACTTGTCAAATCATTCAGTATAGCAAGCATTTTGAGACGACCATGGAAGCATCCATCTTTGACACTTTAGAGAGGATTTCCAACAAACGAGGCAACTTGTTCAGTCAATAGAGCTTTCTAGAACAATGTATGCACCACGTTGTCCGTGATAGTACTATTCTGAGCGAGTAATGCCTGGTGCAAAGTTTGCGTAGACATCCATCTAAACTGGACCAGGTAACTGTTCTCATAGTTATCTCGGAATCTAGCTATGCTCGACAACTTGATTTGTGCCAAGCTTGTCCAGGAGAATTCTCGAAGCTGTACAAGTTGACTAAATGGCCAGGGAATGTCTCTTAGTCTGTTCAAGATACTTCACTAGACAGCAGAGTGGTTTGCAGAAGCATCTTGCTGCAGTACACTCCTGGCATGGGAATGTTTGCCAAGTATTTTGATAGTGAGCAATCGCAAGAGATGACCGATAGGTTTGTGAATTTGTTTGCGATGGTTTGATAGTCATGCCTTCGCCATCATACATATTCAGACAGTAATGAATGAAATACGGGATACACAAATATTGTGTAGTGTGCAAGTTTCTGTTGAGTTTGTTTTCAGTCTAAACACCCCTCATACTCGGCAAGAACATCTCCTACAAGTGTTTATTAGTACTGCGTGTGTCCGTCAAGCGAAGGGATTTCTGCTGACATCTCAACAATCATGAAGTCCTGCTGACAACATCTCAACAATCATGAAGTCCTTCTGACAACCTCCCAACAATCATGAAGTCCTGCTGACAGCATCTCAACATTCATGACTCGGTAATTGCAGATTCATTTTGTTCTGCTTTTAATAGTATTAGCCCTGGTATTTGTTATCGGCATTGCGTGTTCGTATTCTTAGTTTAATGCATCCTTTAGATATTAATGCTGACATACTGTTCAGTCATTCATTGTTTTTATATTTCATTACAAAGGGTACCTAGACATACCTCCTTCTGGCATTCATTGTATGCATACTTGTAACATGCAATGCTTGTTCGTTATTCATATTGCTTGGAAGTCCATCAAGGACCTGATCAATCTCTACATATTTTTACAAATGTTCTCGACGCCACATGACCTTATTAGGATGAGGCGTCGTTAAAAAAGATATCATGATATCCATTAACTATAACTACATTTTTTTAACTGTTATCATACTTTGCACCTTGGAAATTGGTATCTTGTACTATATTGAAAGCATTATAGTTATGTGGTATATTGTTCTATGTTGAAAGCATTATAGTTATGTGGTATATTATACTATGTTGAAAGCACTATAGTTATGTTGTGTCTTGTATGATGTTGAAAGCAGTATAGTTATGTGGTATCTTGTACTATGTTGAAAGCATTATAGCTATGTGGTATAGTGTACTATGTTGACAGCATTATAGTTATGTGATATCTTGTACTATGTTGAAAGAGTTATAGTTATGTGGTATATTGTACTATGTTGAAAGCATTATAGTTATGTGGTAGAGTTGAACAAGATATGTTTCCACTGTTGTGGTGACTGACATAAATAAGCCACGCATAAGAGCATTAGCTATAATTTATTCAAAATACCAACATTTTCCTCAAATACTGCTAAGTAATTATTTGTAATGTTTTCATATTATATCTCGCGTAGATGAAGCAATTAGTAATGTTACTTAAGAAATAATAAGTATCAACCGTGGTATATCCCAGAATCATTTTTTTGCGTAGAAATATATCCCGAAGGCCGAAGTGCATAAATGAACAAAAGTTGTAACTGATCAATAATTTTATTTATTTTGTCAAATAAAACTGTACAGAATAGTAACTGAAACGCTACTTAACAGAAAAACAAGACGGGACAAGAGATTATCTGATTCTAAAAATAGCTCACTTCCGCGAAGTATGTATGTTATTAGCTAGGTCGTGTTATAATATACAATATCTACTCTTTATTGCAGCAACAGGCGCCACTGCTTTATAGTGTACCGGTATCGTGGACAATGCTAGTTCTGCAGCAACAGGCGTCACTGCTTTCTTGTGAACCAGTATCGTGGACTATGTGCTGGAACGAAGACACGACTAATGACTGCCCAAAACTCGAGCTGAATGACGAGTACTGTTTAGTTTAATGGAAGGCAACATTACGTATGTGGAACTGTGAGGCTGTAATCAATACAGCAACAAAACTATGACGTTGTTAACCCTTGCCAAGCTACAATTAACGCCCGAGGACAGCAAACGCAGGAACAAACGGTATCTAATACAACAGCTAGGTTGAAGAATATTGAGGGAGTTTGAATTAGACTTACATGGCATATTGAACATAATGTGTTAATATAGACTAGAGAACTGATGGTCTTCAGCGACATTCAAACTTGTGAAGATAAGTTTTTCAACTGTGTCATTGTCCAGAATCAAGAAACTTGCCAAATTACTGGCACACCTACACATTAATAATAGACAGATAGATAATTTGTTTTATAAGGTGACATATGTTATAAATGACTGTACAAATACATATATATTACAAGTATAAATGACTGTACAAATACACATATATTACAAGTATAAATGACTGTACAAATTCATATATATTACAAGTATAAATGACTGTACAAATTCATATATATTACAAGTATAAATGACTGTACAAATACATATATATTACAAGTATAAATGACTGTACAAATACATATATATTACATGTGTAATAACAAATACATATATATTACATGTGTAATAACAAATACATATATATTACATGTGTAATAAATGACTACAAATTGGATAGTAACTTTCGGGTGTATGAAACACCCGAGGTACATTGGATAGTAACTTTCAAGTGTATGAAACGCCCGAGGTACATTGGATAGTAACGTTCAAGTGTATGAAACGCCCGAGGTACATTGGATACAGTTTTCCAGAGTTTTTTACATCGTCATTGATGATTTTACCTCTGGTTTTTACGCTGGTCCCGTGTATCTCGATCAGAGATTTCTAAACATTTTTGTCTTGTAGATGTAGTATCAACATGCACATATTTATTGTATTCTTGTCTCGTCTTAAATATGTCGTCAAAATACATGCGTCTCTCTCACTGCACAACATTGAATTAAAATATATTATTATGTCAAAAATGTTGTAGTTATTTCTGTTGGACAAAACATACAAACTTATGATTAGCCGCTTGTTTTGGGGTTTAAAGTTGCATCAACAGACCAGGTCAGCATTTATTTATGGTGGACAATTCCATGTACTCTTGGAGCAGTATTTCATACAGACTGGCATCCAGGTAGAACCACCAACCTGCCACAAGCCAGCTGTATGGCTTCCTCGCATAGAATACAATATTCTTAAGTGCAATAATAACGAAAATGCACGTTCGGGCACATTTCTCAAAATAATTGACCTTGGGTATTATCGGAGTGATAAACTCGACAACTTCGAATCACTAGTTTATCACAGTTATATGTTCGAATCCCACTGGCGGGTGTCTTCCATCTGACAGCTGGCTTGATGAAGGTCGCCGATTCTAACAAGTTGTCCATCCATGCTTGAAATACTGCTCGAAGGGACACTAGGGAGATGCTAGGAGAAAAGATTTGCATATACGACATATATACATATATATATTGTTATACGACATGGGGCTGTTTATCAAAATGTGCTAAGCTAATTTTAAACAGTATAACTTTTCATTAATTTATTTCGCAATATAAATATATTCCTGTTTATTCTAGTGTTAAAAGTCCCATTAAATATATAATAAATGTTCTGATATGTGAAATATAAAGTTGAATAATCTAACGCCAAAATCCCTCATTTTTTGAACTTGGGGGTGGGGTGGCGTCTTGACGGACAGAGATTACTACCACTAATCTGCTTTCAAAGATTTCTTTCATCTATGGATGTTTCAATAAAGCGGTGAGAATTTGCCAGCTCAGCCATTCTTGTGCTGTCATGAAAGGTCCGACTTTGACAGATGCCGGTGTCTTAACAGAATTGACATCCCCCGTAAGAGCTGAAAGTTGCGCATAATGGTCAATAATGGTACATCTTAGCAGCCGTGAGGAATGAGACATTCGCTTTATTTTCAATAGTTCTGCTAATATCAGTATTATGTGGCATTTATGAACCTAGATATTTATAAGTGTGTGTGGAGGGGATTTTCCAATGTCTATATAGATTACTCCGGTGTATGCTTTATCCTTGCTTACCGGATACGAATACACGCGGTCAATTGATGGAACAGCCTACCTTATTGACATCTAGCTAAATGAGGTAAATAATTATATTAGAAATCTACTGTTTGGTTTTATTTATTTTTATTAATTGAAGCAGTTATCACATTCCATTATTCAGTAATGATGTTAGTGACTTGTTTGTAACGGTTGTCCTGTGTTATCAGTTGTAATTTGACTGTAAATGTTTCGAAACTCCGAAACCACACACTGGCTCATTTTTCAACCCAATTTAACCCAAATCTACATGAGCTTTGTACAGGTAAAGTTTTATCCCAAATTAATGTGACAATTAACATGCATTGTCATTTTCAGTTTTGTTTTGTACACATAACTGAATAATGCACACTATTTTAATTTTGTTTACAAATATGATCAAATGACACGGTCCATAGAACAGGTTGGAGAACAGTCCAGAACGAGCTATATATGTGGAAGTAGCGATAGCGCAGTGGATGCTTGTTCGCTTCAGGTGCGAAAGGTCCGGAGTTCGAGCCCCACTGGAGCCGTTACGATTGTGCCATTAGGCAAGGTATTTAAATTCCACGTTGACTCTTCTCTCCCTCGTGGCGATCGATTCCATCAGGAATGAGGTCTCGAGAGTGATTTATATAAGTTGAAAAAACTTGTTTCGCAATCGAGCTAAAATAAATTTGTATAAACTAACGAGCTATAATAGCTCGATCAAGCTATAATAGCTCGATCGAGCTATAATCTAATATATTTTTCACATTTATCCGAAATATCGAACGAGGACGGAAAGTTTGCCACTTACATTTTTTTGTAGAAATAGACTGTTCTCCAACATATAGAAATACCGAAAGACACCGAAAAAAGTATATTACAACAATATAAGAACGAGGCAGTTTGTGTTTAACTATTTATTAAGCTAAATACACCTTATTGACAAACCGCTTGCGAGGAACTACGCTTGTTTTCCTGGACATGCTTAGCCGACCTGACTGGGCAGGTTTAGCCGACCTAAGCGGTTAACCAGTACTAAGCAATGTATGTGAGACGCCTACCTCAATGAAACTACATATGTGGCCTGACCGAGTATTGAAACCGGTGTCGTAATGAATATTGACCCCCCCTCACAATAATATCTCTCGGGTTATTAGTCGGTCATAGAATATTGACCCCCTTGCGGAACAATTACTCCCCTTGCGAATGGCAATATATAGTGGGGAAAATATTAAATTTATTATAATTAAATGTTAATTAACACTGTTTAAGGCCTAGCAACATTTATTTTGAATCAATGATGTGCAGAATAACATAAATATATTGAATATGAAAATATAAGCACACAGATAATTTGTCTCTATCAATTTCTAAAGATGATATGGTGGGTGCTGTATAACTAGGAGGTTCACATAATGCATATGCATACTATTTACACACACAAGCATACAACAAATAATAACAATGACCCCCACCCCCTATGTATACACTGAACAAGTGAGGGCAGGTCACTTTTCGATGCCATAGAATAATGACCCCTCTATGTGTAGACTATACATGTATGAGAGAGAGGGTCACTTCGATGCCATGGATTAATGACCACCATATGATTTAGGGTGACAGGTGGACTTTAGTCCAGCGGTTAACTATTGGACTGGTAATCCAGGGATCGCAGGTTCGATACCCGTCTGACATAATAACATGAACAGTAATTCAGATGGGACTTTAAACCGAGGTCACTTGTCGGTGATTTACACCATAATGGGTCTCTGTCGGTATCATTGCACTATCCAAAAATGACTAACCTCTTCAGGTGGCGTCGCTCATATGGGCAACTTGTAGCGACGATAAATAAACGTAAAACGCACACACACATCAAGCTAAAATTCTAGTTGGATTCAGCAGAAATTGATGAATATTTCTTTAACAAATTTAATTAATATGTCTGACTAATACGTTTATTTAAAGCACCAGCGCATACATGTATTTGGGCAAGTTTTCATAGAAAATTAAAATGCCCATCATCTAAGTGATGGTATTGCCTATCGCAATTATTATAATTAGATGCTTAGTGGGCTATGAGGGCTGCTGTAATTTCATGCTGTAATCTAGCTAGCTATATAAGTTTATTTAAAGTCGCCACCGCATAAATGCATTTGGGCGACTAAATTATCTAAGGTGATTAAATAGGTCTAAAAATAGTTAATAAACAATTAAAGTTACAATACTATGATGTTTAGAGGGCCAAGTAGGTTGCATCAATCTCAGAGTGTGTTCGGTTTTCATATCTCCCACCCCCGCTCGCACATGATTGTGTACCAATGGGGGTCGGAGGTAGACCGGGTGAACAAATTACCCGGTGCAATTACTAATTCTAAGAAGATTTAGACATAGGTTGGTTAGTAAATTGTTTGTTAATCCGTTCTATAGCCGATTTATACCGTAATGTCCTTGGTGAGATAAATACTGTGCAAATATTTGATTCTAAGTAGCATTCAAACCAGTGTAGAAGATAACAAGGACACACAATGGATTTTTGAAATGTGTGTCCTAAACAAAATGAACAAGAAATTGACTGAACCAATGAGATGAATGCATGGAACTCTGATTGATCCAAAAAATAAAAAATAAAAAAAGTCGACTAGTTTAACCATAACAGCAGATAAATAATATAGAGACAGGTTTGACCGTAATTAGGGATCTTCGGGTATATTTTTATATCAGCATACCCCATCACCAAAATGTATTTAGAGTAGGTGATTTATAATGGGTTGCATAAGGTAGAGAGATAGATTAAATAGTAAGAAGGAAAAAGGTAGAAGGACACTGTCTGTCAGAAGAATATCAACAGCTCATAGGTGTGTCCTTCATATATCCCAAGATCCCTAATACCACCTAGTCAAACCTGCAACATATAGACTGCGTTGCCCGTTGAGGGCTGTACTAATAAATATCAATAAAGATATTGCTACGAAGATTAAAAGTAAGACCTAATTGCAAATAGTTAATTAGTCGCACGGACCGATGTGAAAATTAACAAGTGCCCCTGAGCAAAAAAAAAGAACGAGCGCTCAGGAATGTGCACTGACTGACCTATGTAAATGTAAACAAACAATTGAGAATTTTACGTTCGCGCGAACGAGAAAGAGTTATGGCAGGTGCCCGTTTACCTTGTATAGTGCAAAGCAGTATCGAGGTTGCTACGAAGATTAAAATTCATGGACTATCTTAATATGTATCTGTACTAAGACATTTAGTTGATTGATCCCAAGTACATATAGTTGCTACCAGTCATACAGATATATAACTGGTAGTAAAATATCTTCCATAGTTATGGAAAATGTCAACAGGATAAGGAACTTCACCTATCACAAACGACTAAACCGTTAGAGGTATCAGCCTACTATGATGTTTGGTCAACTTTTTTAACATATATAAGTATCACCAAACTAAACTATCATGGGTTGCCCCTAAAAATATTTACATAAAACTAATTCCATAGTAGGTTGTACAATGTGTGATATGTGTACTAAAAAAATATTACCCCCCCTATATGCCCCCGTGTACTGGGATCATAAAAATTACATCTAAAAAAGGCGGCTTAACCCCTGAGTGACAACGTTTAAAAATAATGTGGTAAAATACACTTCCGTACAAACAACGGTCACCTTCGTAGGGCCTTTTAAAATTACATTTTAAGTATAAAAAACTATCAGTTCTTGGCTATTTACAATAAAACTTAGTCACACAGGGGAATGCCAAACTAATAAAAATTAGCGATCGCTCGCGAGACGAAGATTTCATGGCAGGTGTACCGGTTCCGTTGTTTACTCGGTGATTTCGGAGAATGACCGACCGCACGCAGTACCAGCTCGTATAACTACTCAGCCGGCCAGGCTACTCATGCGACTTGAGGGTGTCTGATGACCTTAATTAAAGTTGAGGATGTTGTAGGGTGTCCTTGTTTGTTTTAAGTTTATTGTTAAGCTTATTCATAACTTATGTATATTTATAGGTTGAGTTTTACAGTCTAATACCTACTGTAGTGGTATTAAGTCTCAAGAGTAATGGAGAATTGTTAGAAAAAACGTAAATTTGGGCTAATGACTAATGTCATAGCATTTGAGCTTCAGTTTTAGAATTACTGAAGATTACTTCTTGAAGTTGATCAAACTTTGTTAACATAATGTTGACTTTAATAAAGAACACTAAAATCTCTAGATAATTTAATCAGATGATCATTAGATCATTGATAGAAATTACACCATTAAATTTGTGATTTAGGATATTTCCTTGTGCCATAGGAGAAGGGCCTCTAGGTGAATACTGACAGGGCCTGGTCAGAATAATAGTTCTGTCCAAATCAATAACATATTAATGTTACTAGTAATATAGAGAAGTCTTTAAAAAATTAAATTACAACCACCAGAAATTTGGTAATTTTTGGCCCGAATTTACAGAAATTAGACATTTGGGCTAATGACTAGTGTCGTAGCATTTGAGCTTCAGTTTTAGAATTACTGAAGATTACTTCTTGAAGTTGATCAAGCTTTGTTAACATAATGTTGACTTTAATAAAGAACACTAAAATCTCTAAATAATTTAATCAGATGATCATTAGATCATTGATAGAAATTACACAATTTTGCCGTATGGCTGCACAGAGTCGGTAAATAGAAATGTCCAACTACATATTGACACTTCAGATGGCATTTTTTCCAAATACTGTGTTGATATAACAACTATGTGGTAGATAGTCTCCAGGATAGTAGGTTCAATATACCAAGGTGTATGAAAATAGTAATATCCATGTATGGTAGTGGGATTTACCAAATTACTATGGAATGCTGTAATCTCAGTGTGTGTTTGGTTTTCATATCGCCAACTGTCGCTCACACAGGAATTTGTGTCAGCGACAGTCGGGGGTAGACCGGGTGAATACAATACCCGGTGCACGTATACTTCTAAGATGTCTAAGATTGCATATATACATAAACATATGTTTACCATTTCTAATACGGTTATGTGACGAGAATACCTTGTTACATGTGCATTATCTGTGATCTACATGTCACAAGACAATAAAGTCTTGCACCCATATCCATGGATCCAGCATCCAACATTATGCATTAAAATTACAGAGTTATGGACTAAAATACTTTTAGTTAAGACTACGAAGTTTAAAATATGTGTACTAAGAAGATTAAGAGCAAGTGGACTGTCTTAATATGTATCTGTACTATGATAGTTCATAACTGATCCCCCGAGTGCATCATTATAACCAGTCGTACAGATATATAGCCGGTAATAACAAATCTCCCACATACATGGGAAATTATAAAATTGTGTTTATATATCACATTTGTGTCCTCGGCCCACTATGTCGTTTGGATATCTTTGTTAACATATTTAAGAAAGACCAAACTAATATGGGTTACTCCTAAAAACATAAATATACAACAAAACCCATATTTCTTTGCAGTAAGCTGCAATAAGTGGAAGTTCATTTTCACTTGATACATAGTATAGGTTACTGAGGATGTGATTTTGTGTTCCCTCCCTCATATTCCCGCCCCCCCCCCCCGTGTTTTATATGTCCCCGTGTACTGGGATCATTAATTGTTATAAAATAACAACTATACCCCTGTGTGATAACATTTATGATCAGTACGTTAAAAAAAACTTCCTTAGCAATTCCAACGGTCTCCTTAGTAGAGCCAGTAAAATAAGGCGTACTGTAACCCGTGTAGCAATCTAGCATACAATAATACTTACAGAGGGGGTACTGTAACCTGTGTAACAATCTAGCATTCAATAACACGCATGGAGGGGGTACTGTAACCCGTGTAGTAATATAGCATTCAATAATACGTACAGAGGGGGTACTGTAACCCGTGTAGTAATCTAGCATTCAATAATACGTATGGAGGGAGTACTGTAACCCGTGTAACAATCTAACATTCAATAATACGCATGGAGGGAGTACTGTAACCCGTGTAACAATCTAGCATTCAATAATACGCATGGAGGGAGTACTGTAACCCGTGTAACAATCTAGCATTCAATAATACGTATGGAGGGAGTACTGTAACCCGTGTAACAATCTAGCATTCAATAATACGCATGGAGGGAGTACTGTAACCCGTGTAACAATCTAGCATTCAATAATACGCATGGAGGGAGTACTGTAACCCGTGTAACAATCTAGCATTCAATAATATGTACAGAGAGGGTACTGTAACACGTGTAGTAATCTAGCATACAATAATACGTACAGAGGGGGTACTGTAACTCGTGTAGCAATCTAGCATTCAATAATACGTATGGAGGGGGTACTGTAACCTGTATAACAATCTAGCATTCGATAATACGCATGGAGGGGGTACTGTAACCCGTGTAATAATATAGCATACAATAATACGCATGGAGGGGGTACTGTAACCCGAGTAACAATCTAGCATTCAATAATACGTACAAGAGGGTATTGTAACCCGTGTATCAATCTACCATTCAATAACACGTATGGAGGGGGTACTGTAACCCGTGTATCAATCTAGCATTCAATAATACGTATGGAGGGGGTGCTGTAACCCGTGTATCAATCTAGCATTCAATAATACGTATGGAGGGGGTACTGTAACCCGTGTATCAATCTAGCATTCAATAATACGTACAAAGAGGGTACTGTAACCCGTGTAGTAATCTAGCATTCAATAATACGTACAGAGGGTACTGTAACCCGTGTAGCAATCTACCATTCAATAGTACGTATGGAGGGGGTACTGTAACCCGTGTATTAAATCTAGCATTCAATCATACGTTGGGTTTATATGATTGTGCTCAGTCAAACTATCGTGTGTGTGCTTCTTGGGATAAATATCCTAAAATGTATAGAATATAACACTATACTTATTACAAGCTGTTATAAGTTCCCCTTACCCCCTAGATCCGTACTTGAAATAACCCTTTCTGGTCTGTATTTTGGTCCCACGCTAACAAAGGTCAACTCGGTACACATTCCTGAGGCAGAGGAATGATAATATGAACATATGTCTCAACATTCTAGCAAAATGATACTTTATCCCTAGAATTATCGTAGGGTGTTCGAGGAAATTTCAATTATCGTTTCAGGTCACCTTTTTATGTAATTCTTCATTGTCCAAATCCATGAAAGAATCCAGTTTAGTTTAATTTAGTAAAAGAATCATAGATAGAAACATTGACAGCAAACTGCCTATCAATGGGAATAGTCTTGTCGCGTAAAATGCCTGCGTGCTGTCGGTCTATCTCCGAAAATGTAAGCATGAACAGCGGAACCGGATTACTGCCATACACGTTTTTTCATTCGACAAGGAGCTACGGTTATTATTTATTTGGCTATTCCTGTGTGATTGTCTTTTTAATGTAAATACTCCATGCGTATTATTGAATGCTAGATTGCTACACAAGTTACAGTACTCCCTCCATACGTATTATTGTATGCTAGATTGCTACACGGGTTACAGTACCATCTCTGTACGTGTTATTGTATGCTAGATTGCTACACGGGTTACAGTACCCCCTCCATGCGTATTATTGTATGCTAGATTGCTACACGGGTTACAGTACACCCTCTATACGTATTATTGAATGCTAGATTGCTACACGGGTTACAGTACCATCTCTGTACGTATTATTGTATGCTAGATTGCTACACGGGTTACAGTACCCCCTCCGAACGTGTTATTGAATGATAGATTGCTACACGGGTTACAGTACCCCCTTCATACGTATTATTGAATGCTAGATTACTACACGGGTTACAGTACCCCCTATGTACGTGTTAATGAATGGTAGATTGCTACACGACTTACAGTACCCCATCCATACGTATTATTGAATGCTAGATTGCTACACGACTTACAGTACCCCTTCTGTACGTATTATTGAATGATAGATTACAACACGAGTTACAGTACCCTCTCTGTAAGTATTATTGAATGCTAGATTGCTACACGAGTTACAGTACCCCCTCTGTAAGTATTATTGTATGCTAGATTACTACACGAGTTACAGTACCCTCTCTGTAAGTATTATTGAATACTAGATTGCTACACGAGTTACAGTACCCTCTCTGTAAGTATTATTGAATGCTAGATTGCTACACGGGTTACAATACCCCCTATGTACGTGTTATTGAATGCTCGATTGCTACATGAGTTACAGTACCCCCTCCATACGTATTATTGAATGCTAGATTGCTACACGGGTTACAGTACCCATTCTGTACGTATTATTGTATGCTATATTGCTACACGGGTTACAGTACCCCCTCCATACGTATTATTGAATGCTAGATTGCTACACGGGTTATAGTACCCCCTCTGTACGTATTATTGTATGCTAGATTGCTACACTGGTTACAGTACCCCTCCATACGTGTTATTGAATGCTAGATTGCTACACGGTTTACAGTACACCCTCCATACGTATTATTGAATGCTAGATTGCTAGACGGGTTACAGTACCCCATCCATACGTGTTATTGAATGATAGATTGCTACACGACTTACAGTACCCCCTCCGTACGTATTAGTGAATGATAGATTGCTACATGAGTTACAGTACCCCCTCCATACGTATTATTGAATGCTAGATTGCTACATGAGTTACAGTACCCCCTCCATACGTATTATTGAATTCTAGATTACTACATGAGTTACAGTACCTCCTCCATACATATTATTGAATGGTAGATGGCTACACGGGTTACAGTACCCCCTCTGTACGTATCATTGTATGCTAGATTGCTACACGGGTTACAGTACACCCTCAGTACGTATTATTGAATGCTAGATTGCTACACGGGTTACAGTACCCTCTCCTTACGTATTATTGAATGATAGATTGCTACACGGGTTACAGTACCCCCTCTGTACGTATTATTGAATGCTAGATTGCTACACGGGTTACAGTACCCCCTATGTACGTATTATTGAATGCTAGATTGCTACACGGGTTACAGTACCCCCTCCATACGTATTATTGAATGGTAGATTGCTACACGGGTTACAGTACACCCTCCATACGTATTATTGAATGGTAGATTGCTACACGGGTTACAGTACCCCCTCCATATGTATTATTGAATGCTAGATTGCTGCACGGGTTACAGTACTCACTCTGTACGTGTTATTGAATGGTAGATTTCAACATGAGTTACAGTACCTCTTCCATGGGTATTATTGAATGGTAGATTGCAACATGAGTTACAGTACCTCTTCCATGCGTATTATTGAATGGTAGATTGCTACACGGGATACAGTACCCTCTCCATATGTATTATTGAATGGTAGATTGCTACACGGGATAGAGTACCCCCTCCATATGTATTATTGAATGCTAGATTGCTGCACGGGTTATAGTACCCCTTCTGTACGTATTATTGAATGGTAGATTGCTACACGGGTTACAGTACCCCCTCCATATGTATTATTGAATGCTAGATTGCTGCACGGGTTACAGTACCCATTCTGTACATATTATTGAATGGTAGATTGCTACACGGGTTACAGTACCCCCTCTGTACGTGTTATTGAATGCTAGATTGCTACAAGGGTTACAGTACCCTCTCTGTAAGTATTATTGAATGCTAGATTGCTACACGGGTTACAGTACCCTCTATGTACGTATTATTGAATGATAGATTGCTACATGACTTACAGTACCCCCTCCATACGTATTATTGAATGGTAGATTGCTACACGGGTTACAGTACCCACTCCATACGCATTATTGAATGCTAGATTGCTACATGAGTTACAGTACCCCCTCCATACGTATTATTGAATGCTAGATTGCTACACGGGTTACAGTACCCCCTATGTACGTGATATTGAATGCTAGATTGATACATGAGTTACAGTACCTCCTCCATATGTATTATTGAATGGTATATTACTACACGGGTTGCAGTACCCCCTCCATACGTGTTATTGAATGGTAGATTGCTACACGGGTTACAGTACCCCCTCCATACGTACTATTGAATGGTAGATTGCTACACGGGTTACAGTATCCCCTCCATACGTATTATTGAATGGTAGATTACTACACGGGTTACAGAACCCCCTCTATACGTATTATTATATGCTAGATTGCTACACGGGTTACAGTACCCCCACCATGCGTATTATTGAATGCTAGATTACTACACGAGTTACAGTACCCTCTCTGTAAGAAGTATTGAGTGCTAGATTGCTACACGAGTTACAGTACCCTCTCTGTAAGTATTATTGAATGCATGATTGCTACACGGGTTAAAGTACCCCCTATGTACGTGTTATTGAATGCTAGATTGATACATGAGTCACAGTACCTCCTCCATATGTATTATTGAATGGTATGTTACCAAACGGGTTGCAGTACCCCCTCCATACGTGTTATTGAATGGTAGATTGCTACACGGGTTACAGTACCCCCTCCATACGTATTATTGAATGATAGATTGCTACACGGGTTACAGTACCTCCTCCATACATATTATTGAATGGTAGATGGCTACACGGGTTACAGTACCCCCTCTGTACGTATCATTGTATGCTAGATTGCTACACGGGTTACAGTAACCCCTCCATACGTATTATTGAATGCTAGATTGCTACACGGGTTACAGTACCCCCTCCTTACGTATTATTGAATGGTAGATTGCTACACGGGTTACAGTACCCCCTCTGTACGTATTATTGAATGCTAGATTGCTACACGGGTTACAGTACCCCCTATGTACGTATTATTGAATGCTAGATTGCTACACGGGTTACAGTACCCCCTCCATACGTATTATTGAATGGTAGATTGCTACACGGGTTACAGTACCCCCTCCATACGTATTATTGAATGGTAGATTGCTACACGGGTTACAGTACCCCCTCCATATGTATTATTGAATGCTAGATTGCTGCACGGGTTACAGTACTCCCTCTGTACGTGTTATTGAATGATAGATTGCAATATGAGTTACAGTACCTCTTACATGCGTATTATTGAATGGTAGATTGCTACACGGGATACAGTACCCCCTCCATATGTATTATTGAATGCTAGATTACTACACGGGTTACAGTACCCCCTATGTACGTGTTATTGAATGCTAGATTGATACATGAGTTACAGTACCTCCTCTGTACGTATTATTGAATGCTAGATTGCTACACGGGTTACAGTACCCCCTATGTACGTGTTATTGAATACTAGATTGCTACACGGGTTACAGTACCCCCTATGTACGTGTTATTGAATGCTAGATTGATACATGAGTTACAGTACCTCCTCCATATGTATTATTGAATGGTATATTACTATACGGGTTGCAGTACCCCCTCCATACGTGTTATTGAATGGTAGATTGCTACACGGGTTACAGTACCCCCTCCATACGTATTATTGAATGGTAGATTGCTACACGGGTTACAGTACCCCTCCATACGTATTATTGAATGGTAGATTACTACACGGGTTACAGAACCCCCTCTATACGTATTATTATAAGCTAGATTGCTACACGGGTTACAGTACCCCCTCCATACGTATTATTGAATGCTAGATTACTACACGAGTTACAGTACTCTCTCTGTAAGTAGTATTGAATGCTAGATTGCTACACGAGTTACAGTACCCTCTCTGTAAGTATTATTGAATGCTAGATTGCTACACGGGTTAAAGTACCCCCTATGTACGTGTTATTGAATGCTCGATTGCTACATGAGTTACAGTACCCCCTCCATACGTATTATTGAATGATAGATTGCTACACGGGTTACAGTACCTCCTCCATACATATTATTGAATGGTAGATGGCTACACGGGTTACAGTTCCCCCTCTGTACGTATCATTGTATGCTAGATTGTTACACCGGTTACAGTACCCCCTCTGTACGTATTATTGAATGCTAGATTGCTACACGACTTACAGTACCCCTTCTGTACGTATTATTGAATGATAGATTACTACACGGGTTACAGTACCCCCTCCATACGTATTATTGAATGCTAGATTACTACACGAGTTACAGTACCCTCTCTGTAAGTATTATTGAATGCTAGATTGCTACACGAGTTACAGTACCCTCTCTGTAAGTATTATTGAATGCTAGATTGCTACACGGGTTACAGTACCCCCTATGTACGTGTTATTGAATGCTCGATTGCTACATGAGTTACAGTACCCCCTCCATACGTATTATTGAATGCTAGATTGCTACACGGGTTACAGTACCCCTTCTGTACGTATTATTGTATGCTAGATTGCTACACGGGTTACAGTACCCCCTCCATACGTATTATTGAATGCTAGATTGCTACACGGGTTACAGTACCCCCTCTGTACGTATTATTGTATGCTAGATTGCTACACTGGTTACAGTACCCCTCCATACGTGTTATTGAATTCTAGATTGCTACACGGTTTACAGTACACCCTCCATACGTATTATTGAATGCTAGATTGCTAGACGGGTTACAGTATCCCCTATGTACGTATTATTGAATGCTAGATTACTACACGGGTTACAGTACCCCATCCATACGTGTTATTGAATGATAGATTGCTACACGACTTACAGTACCCCCTCCGTACGTATTATTGAATGATAGATTGCTACATGAGTTACAGTACCCCCTCCATACGTATTATTGAATGATAGATTGCTACATGAGTTACAGTACCCCCTCAATACCTATTATTGAATGCTAGATTGCTACACGTGTTACAGTACCCCCTCTGTACGTATTATTGAATGCTAGATTGCTACACGGGTTACAGTACCCCTCTGTACGTATTATTGAATGCTAGATTGCTACACGGGTTACAGCACCCCCTCCATGCGTGTTATTGAATGCTAGATTGCTACACGAGTTACAGTACCCTCTCTGTACGTATTATTGAATGCTAGATTACTACACGGGTTACGGTACCCTCTCTGTGCGTATTATTGAATGCTAGATTGATACACGGGTTACAGTACCCCACCATACGTATTATTGAATGGTAGATTGCTACACGAGTTACAGTAACCTCTGTACGTGTTATTGAATGCTAGATTGCTACATGGGTTACAGTACTTCTTCTGTCCGTATTATTGAATGCTAGATTACTACACGGGTTACAGTACCCTCTATGTACGTATTATTGAATGCTAGATTACTACACGAGTTACAGTACCCTCTCTGTACGTATTATTGAATGCTAGATTACTACACGAGTTACAGTACCCCCTCTATACGTATTATTGAATGCTAGATTGCTACACGTGTTACAGTACCCCCTCTGTACGTGTTATTGAATGCTAGATTGCTACATGGGTTACAGTACCTCCTCTGTAGCGAGGACTAGAACTGTAGCAAGGGCTTGAACTGTAGTGAGGGCTAGAACTGTAGCGAGGGCTTGAACTGTAGCGAGGGCTAGAACTGTAGCGAGAGCTTGACCTGTAGCAAGGGCTTGAACTGTAGTGAGGGCTAGAACGGTAGCAAGGGCTTGAACTGTAGCGAGGGCTAGAACTGTAGCGAGGGCTTGAACTGTAGCGAGGGCTAGAACTGTAGCGAGGGCTAGAACTGTAGCGAGTGCTTAACTGTTACGAGGACTAGAACTGTAGCGAGGACTAGAACTGTAGCAAGGGCTTGAACTGTAGCGAGGGCTTGAACTGTAGCGAGGGCTTGAACTGTAGCGAGGGCTTGAACTGTAGCGAGGGCTAGAACTGTAGCGAGGGCTAGAACTGTAGCGAGGGCTTGAACTAGCAGTGGCTTGTACTGTAGTAAGGGCTTGAACTGTAGCGAGTGCTTGAACTGTAGCGAGGGCTAGAACTAGCATGGGCTTGAACTGTAGCGAGGGCTTGACGAGGACTTGACCTGTAGCGAGGGCTTGACCTGTAGCGACGGCTTGAACTGTAGCAAGGCCTTGAAATGTAGCGAGGGCTAGAACTGTTGCGAGTGCTAGAACTGTAGCATGGGATAGAACTGTAGCGAGGGCTAGAACTGTAGCAAGGGCTTGAACTGTAGCGAGGGCTTGAACTGTAGCGAGGGCTTGAACTGTAGCGAGGGCTTGACGAGGACTTGACCTGTAGGTAGTGCTTGAACTGTAGCAAGGGCTAGAACTGTGGCATGGGCTTGAACTGTAGCGAGGGCTTGAACTGTAGCGAGGGCTAGAACTGTAGCGAGAGCTTGACCTGTAGCAAGGGCTTGAACTGTAGTGAGGGCTAGAACGGTAGCAAGGGCTTGAACTGTAGCGAGGGCTAGAACTGTAGCGAGGGCTTGAACTGTAGCGAGGGCTAGAACTGTAGCGAGGGCTAGACCTGTAGCGAGTGCTTAACTGTTACGAGGACTGGAACTGTAGCGAGGACTAGAACTGTAGCAAGGGCTTGAACTGTAGCGAGGGCTTGAACTGTAGCGAGGGCTTGAACTGTAGCGAGGGCTTGAACTGTAGTGAGGGCTAGAACTGTAGCGAGGGCTAGAACTGTAGCGAGGGCTTGAACTAGCAGTGGCTTGAACTGTAGTAAGGGCTTGAACTGTAGCGAGGGCTTGAACTGTAGTGAGGGATTGAACTGTAGCCAGGGCTAGAGCTGTAGCGAGGGCTTGAACTGTAGCGAGGGCTAGAACTAGCATGGGCTTGAACTGTAGCGAGGGCTTGACGAGGACTTGACCTGTAGCGAGGGCTTGACCTGTAGCGACGGCTTGAACTGTAGCAAGGCCTTGACCTGTAGCTAGAGCTAGAACTGTAATTAGGGCTTGAAATGTAGCGAGGGCTAGCACTGTTGCGAGTGCTAGAACTGTAGCATGGGATAGAACTGTAGCGAGGGCTAGAACTGTTGCAAGGGCTTGAACTGTAGCAAGGGCTAGAACTGTAGCGAGAGCTTGAACTGTTGCGAGGGCTAGAACTGTAGCGAGGGCTTGAACTGTAGCGAGGGCTTGACGAGGACTTGACCTGTAGGTAGTGCTTGAACTGTAGCAAGGGCTAGAACTGTGGCATGGGCTTGAACTGTATCGAGGGCTTGAACTGTAGCAAGGGCTTGAATTGTAGCTAGGGCTAGAACTGTAGTTAGGGCTTGAAATGTAGCGAGGGCTAGAACTGTAGCAAGGGCTTGAACTGTAGCGAGGGATTTACCTGTAGCGAGGGCTTTACCTGTAGCGAGGGATTTACCTGTAGCGAGGGCCTGAACTGTAGCGAGGGCTTTACCTGTAGCGATACATATTGTATAGTGTGCAAGTTTCTGTTTATTTTCAGTCCAAACACCCCTCATATTCGGCAAGATCATCTCCTACAAGTGTTCATTAGTACTGCGTGTGTCCGTCAATCGAAGGGATTTCTGCTGACAACATCTCAACATTCATGAAGTCCTGCTGACAACCTCCCAACAATCATGAAGTCATGCTGACATAATCTCAACATTCATGAAGTCCTGCTGATAGAATCTCAACATTCATGAAGTCGTGCTGGCAGCATCTCAACATTCATAACTCGGTAATTGCAGTCTTCACGAAAGCCGTCGGACCGCCGGACATGTCCGATACATTTCAGAAATGTCCGATGACTTTTTGCAGTTTATCGGTCCTACTGTCCGATGAAAATAATTGCCAGCATGCAAGTTTTATTTAGTGTGCATTAACCTAAAGCACTAAATTAACAAAATGTGTTGTTCTATGTGACGTATATTTACAAAAAAAGCCTTTTTTCTCTCAACCACCCAACTGAATAATGACATCAACCACCCATGCGTTTTGACCCTAACCCTGTGCGGAGCAAGTGATGAAGGCGTGTATAGGCGTGATCTTTATGCGTGGTTGATACTATATTCTGATCGGCTGGTTGAGATAAAGAATTTGCGGACCGGTGTGCTTATTTTCCATCTACCATCTTCCATTTATGTGCTTTATTTCCATCTCCGGAAATTATAAGAGTGCGAATTTCATTGGGTAAGCGATTCGAGTTTCAACCAATAATACGAATGGTTAGATCTAACACTGCTGTAACATGTTTTCGCGACATACACAATGTAGCAGGTCAGACACCGCTATTGCAATTTCCATTGGCCACCATTATAACACACAGTGCCATTAGATTTCCCCAAAAATAGTTTGGCACAAAAGACAGTAGTTTTCAACAGACTGACCTTCGAGCCACAGGAACATGTCACATTTCAATGGGGTTGACCAATTGGATTTTTTTTTAATTTCCCACTAAAGGCACCCACCCCCTACTCTGAAGGTAATTTGGTGGTGAGTGTTGCACTGACACCTGTATTTATAATATGCTGTTTATTTGTCACCAAATAGTCTGCACATATTTTTTAAATACTCCAAACCACTATATCAATAACACCGTCTGACCTTCGCTGACGAATAATAAAAGGAAAGAAGATTTGAATCCCTATTGCTAAATGGTGATTTCGTTTTCATTATATTTTTTTGTATTACTTTAAAACATGTTCGGCCAGTTATGATTCTTTGAAGGGGCCAAGCCTGGCCAAAATAGGAAGAATGTTACAAAGCAAGATCCGGCTGTAAAATCAAGAAAATATGAGGAGCATAGGAAAGAATGAAAGTTGTGTGAGGCGTGGAAAGAGTGGCTTATGTTTGATTATTCGATGGATTTGATGAAGTGCAAAGCCTGCTGTGATTTCAGCACCGTTAAAAATCATAACACTTTCATAGCTGGATGCAGTAACCGTTAAAGTATATGTGAAATATTGTATCTGTTACATATCAACCAGATATCGCCATAACCAGTGCTAGCAACTCGCTTGCCCAACAGATATACCGAAAAAATTTGCTAAAAGCCCCATACTGATCGATAACAATTCGTTTCCGTAAGCAAGGCCGCCATTGATAAACAACATGTGACCGGAACTACAAGCAAGCGCTTGTCTGACCAAGATCACTTCCTCTTTTCTTCGGTGCATTGTATGAACAACACGTGTTTTCACGTCTGGGAAGTTTGTATACGTTACTGAAGGTTCTCTTTGCCTAACGGTTACTGAATTGCTAAATTATTATTATTTATTCACTCTTTTGTCTAGTATTACTTACGACCGTGCATTATTTGTGTTGTAGTGTTGTTCATTGTATTGCATACTCCTTTGTAGTTGTGTGCCACCATGTCTCTTTCCAGGAAGTGCCCTGGTAACGGGGACCGGGGGTGTGCTAAGTTCCTCCCTAATTGGGATGTTCATCCTCTGTGCAGGGACTGCCGTTCCTGCACACAGGAGTCTACATGCGAGGTATGTATAGAGTGGTCTGGTACTCTATGGTCTAAACACCAGAAAGCACTAGACAGGGCCACGGTAAAAAAGGCGACTGTATCTAGGAGTCTCTCCGCCGAGGACTCTAGGGTCCCGGGTCACACAACTGTAGCTAATAACTCAGTTAGACTCGGTGATTCCGCGGATGCAGTTGCTTCCCAGGCTCTTCTTGAGCCTAGGAGCCGTGGGCCCAGCGCTAGCTGTGGGGTTCGATCTCCTACCCGGAGATCTACTCCACACAGGGCGACTTCACCTTTCTTCACCGGGTACCTCTGGTACTGACAGTGACTCTTCCGGGAGCCATAGTGGTGGTTTCAGTCGCTCACCTAGTGCAGGTAGTAAGCGTTCTTTGTCGAGGCATAGATCGCGAAGCTACCGTAGCCATGGTCGTCGTTCACGTTCTCACGAGCGTGATAGACGCCATAGGTCAAGCCATCGACCTACACATGGCCGTAGGGATGACTCGTCGTATCGCCACAGGCATCGACATGATCGTTCTATTGGCCATTCTAGATCTCGCAGCAGGTCTAGGACTCACTATCCTAGAGGACATACGTCTTCACCGTCTAGCACTCCCTTTTCAGGGTTTTCGGCTGTAGACAAGGATAGAAGAGTTCCAGATCTGAGCGGGCTGAACAGTGATCAACTGACGACTTTGTCTCAGTTGATCGGGTTGGTTCATGCCAACAGTGAAACATCAGAGGTCTTGCAAACCAGGCCTTCTGTTGTCTCCGCCACGGTCCCTGATCCTGATCCCTACGACGTAGAGGTATCAGAATCATACCCCACGGTTAAGCTAGGCTTGGGTCCCTTGGCTTCTCAGGAAGCTAGGGATACCCATGGCCCATCGGTCTATGTGACTAGCCAGGGGGCCTTGGGCTCCATGGCCCCATGGCTACCACAGTTGACCATGGGACAATGCTAGAACACGGCACGATGGATTCTATTACCATTCACCCCGACCCTGGGGAGACTATTGGTAATGATTCCGAGGTGGATGAGGTGGAAGAGAACAGACTTCCACCCACCTATGACGAAGCCATTGGTATGCTTCGAGACCGGCTTGGTTCTACCATCTGCCCTCCTTTGCCTATTCCAAGGGTCAAAGTTGGCGCCTCTGCCTTGGACTTTTTCAAGGCCAACCAGCCGTCACCACCTGCATCAGCGCTCCCTCAGTGTAGGAGAGTGCAGACGTGTCTGGAAGATCTTACTTCCAGAATTTAGGGTGAGCGAGTAGTGCAGGGCAAGGCCTTGCCTTTTCTCCCAAAAGCCTTACCAGTCGGGAAATTTCCATCACTTAGCAAACCAAAGGTTTTTCAACCTCATTCGTATGAGGTCCAAGAACCTCTGCTTGTGATCGAGCCTCCTCCCATCAATCCTTCTTTCCGAGAAGTAGTGAAGCAGGGTAGCTCTCTTCCTACTTCTCAGGTAGTCACCTTTTCGACTCTTGAGGGATGGGAGCGATTGGCACGAGCTTGGATTCAGACAGTCTCGCATTCAGAACTGTTTCTGTGCGGAGTTTTGTCTGCTCTCTCTGAGCCTCCTTCAGAGGAAAGGCAACGAGAAATTACTAAGTATCTACAGGTGATGGCAACTGCCCAGTCCCACACCTTGGAGATACTGACCCGGCTTGCAGCTGGACCCACTCTCGCTAGGAGAGATGCGTATTTGTCTAAATCTTGTTTAGACGAGTCGGTCAAATCCTCCCTGCGTGTGCAGCCCATTGAGTGTCACACTCTATTTGGGCCGCAATTACTTGGCGCTGTTCAGTCTTACAAGGACGACATTGCGCACAAGTCATTGCAGAGGGCAGGTGCTGCGCCGGTACCTAAGCCAAGGGTGTCTAAGTCCAAGGTTAATCCTTCTATTCACCCTGTGGCCAAGGTATCGTCCGTCACACTGCCCACGGGCAGTGTACCTCCTTTGCCAAGTATGGCTGTATCTAAGCCTACTTTTAAAAAGAAGGCTAGCCAGGCGAAGCGTGGGCGGAAGGGTAGTCACAGATAGGGAAGCCCACTCAGTCTCCCAGGCCTCAGTGCAACCGTTGACAATACTCAATGGCATCAGGTTGCCCATTCCAAAACCGGAAATTCCCACTGGTGGAAGGCTTCGGTTTTTCTCCAAGGCCTGGGAGAAAATAACTTCGGATGCATGGACACGTTCAGTTATCCGGAGTGGGTATCGAATTCAGTTTCGTGTCCGTCCCATACTTCGAAGACTACCCCTGAGTCATATGGAAACCACCCCGTCGAACCAGGAGAAGCTTCGGGTTCTCCAGAACGAGATAAAGGCCATGCTTCGGAAACAAGCCATAGAACGGGTAACCGATCGGCACAACCCATCAGGCTTTTTCAGCAGGCTATTTCTTGTTCGCAAGAAGAAGGGAGGTTGGCGACCCATTATCGACCTTTCCCAATTGAACAGGTCGATATTGTCCCCACACTTCAAGATGGAGACTTTAGATAAAGTCAGACTATCTTTGAACCAGGGAGACTGGGTCACGTCTTTGGACCTGAAGGATGCCTCTTTCCATATAGCTATCCACCCCAGGTCCAGACGCTACCTTCGATTTGCGTTTCAAGGGGTGGTGTACCAGTTTCGGGCGCTTCCAGTCGGCCTTTGTACGGCTCCCTATGTGTTCACTTGAGTAGTGAAGGCCATGCTCCGCTTTATTCATCAGCGGGGCATTCGGCTGCACGCTTACCTGGACGATTGGCTTCAGCCTGCCAACTCCAAGGAATTGGCTACAACCCACATGCGAATAGTCATGTCACATACTCTTCGCATGGGGTTCATTCCCAATTGGGAAAAGTCAGAGCTGGAACCGACACAGGTATTTGTGTTCCTGGGAGCTCGGTTCAACCTCTCTCAGGGGTTGATAGGGCCGTCCTTGGATCGTATTGCACAGATCCGAGGTTCAATAATGTCAATGCAACAAGCACATGTTGCTTCAGCACGGACATTACACGGCCTTCTAGGTCAGATGGAGTCTATGGCACGACTTATGCCACAGGGACGTGCGCGGAAACGCCTCCTGCAATGGGAGACCAAGTCCCGGTGGTCACAGGAGTCAGATTCGTGGGACCGAACAATTGCATTAGGTCAATGGTTCCGGTCTGCGGTCTCTCAGTGGCTGGATCAGGAGTTTCTGTACTCCATGGTTCCCCTCCATCCACCAGTTCCAGACATCCATCTGTTTACGGATGCCAGCCTCATCGGTTGGGGAGCCCACCTGGAAGACCAGGTGGCGTCCGGCAAGTGGTCGGTGTATTGGCGTCATTGCCATATCAATACACTCGAACTACGAGCAGTGTTTCTGGCGCTGAAACAGTTCGTCAGTGTGGTAGAAGGCCGATGTGTGCTTGTAGCAACGGACAATACCACAGTGGCGTCATATGTGAACAAGGAGGGGGGATCACGGTCCAGGAAACTTTGTCTTCTGTCGATCAAGATCTTGACCTGGTGTGCCAATCACTCTGTCACTCTGAGAGCTCGTTTCCTTCCGGGGAAACTGAACATTCTAGCAGACAGTCTCTCGCGCCAGGGTGGGATAGTGCATACGGAATGGACTCTGCATGCGGGCGTTCTCAAACACGTTTTCAGTTGCTTGGGGACACCGCATGTCGACCTGTTCGCCACCAGGTTGAACCACCAGCTTCCGACGTACGTCTCCCCAGTTCCAGACTCGTTGGCTCTGGGGGTAAACTCTTTGAGCATGACTTGGGAGGGCATGCACGCTTACGAATTCCCCCCTTTTCCGCTGCTGTCTCGGGTGATACTCAAGATCAACACAGAGTTGTGTCTGGTGTTATTAATTGCTCCACTTTGGCCGGGCCAGCCGTGGTTCAGTCTTCTGTTGTCACTTCTGGTGGAAATCCCCATCTGTCTTCCACACAGGAGCGACCTACTGTGTCAACCTCGGTCTCGGTTGTACCATGCCAATCCGGCCATGCTCCATCTGCACGCATTCGTACCATGCAACGATGCATGCAAGAGAAGGGCTTTTCTGAACAGGTTGCCAAGCGAGTCTGTTCATCGAAACGCACCTCCACCAACTCAGTTTATGGGTATAGGTGGAAAGTGTGGCTGGATTGGTGTGTGTCGGAAGGCAAGTGGATCCCTTCAGTCCTTCAGTAAACTTACTTGCTGAATTTCTCATATATTTATTTGAGGTGAGGAATCTTACGCCAGTAGCAATTAAAGACTATAGGTCGGCTATTGCTACTTCGCTTAGGCATTTCTCGGACATTAACTACAGTAACCAGCCTGTAATATCTAATGTTATCAGGAGTTTGAAACTGGAGAAACCTAAGGTTTCTTCTCCAGTTCCGAAATGGAATCTTCCATTGGTTCTGGGTGTCTTGTCCAAACCTCCCTTTGAAACTTTAACTTCTTGTTCGTTAAAGTTTCTGACTTTTAAGACAGTATTTCTTATTGCCTTAGCGTCTGGTCGCAGGCGGAGTGAGATTCACGCTCTATTAGCCGACGAAGCATGTGTTAATTTCACACACGACGAGTCGGCTGTTGAGCTGCATACCTATCCGGGTTTTCTTGCTAAGAATCAACTTCCGTCTGTGGCACACACCAGTATTACTATACCAGCCCTTCCCCGTGATACTGACGACAGTGCCGTTCAGCTTTGTCCTGTCAGAGCCCTCAAAGCATATCTTAAGAGGGTGTCTCACATACGGAAGGGTCGCCATAGACTATGCATCTCCTTTCGTCATAACTGGACAAAGGAGGTGTCGGCGTCTACTATTTCCCGTTGGATTGTAGAGACGATTAAGTTAGCCTACAGTCTCTCCGGGGAGCAGGAATCATGTCCTGACCATGTCAATGCCCATGAAGTTAGGGCTATGTCTACGTCATGGGCATGGCTTAATAATGTCCCCTTAGAGAAAGTTTTACGGGCAGGTTATTGGAGTTCAGAGAGCTCGTTTATACGGTTTTATTTACGGAACACACTGCCACATGCACGTGGCTTGTTTGCCTTGGGTCCCTTAGTGGCTGCCCAGTCTGTTATCACCTCTCGTTCAGTTTCGTCCGATTAGGTGCGTGTTATCTATTTAACCGTTATTTTGTTATGTAGCCTAACATTATGTGCTTCAGCTTATTGTATGTATTCACGTTCGCCGTTCGGTCGTACGTTTTGCTTACAAACGTTTTGGCTGTGCCAAGGGACTTACGTCCTAGGTAATGTTCTGGCTTCTTGAACCGTCTGGTTAACTGGAAGTACGTTAATTGACCAGTCATCTGGGGCCTTCACGCTATAAGCCCTGTTGATGACCGTTAGCTGACGTTTAGCGGGTGAGTTATAGTTCCTATATCACGCTGCAGCTATGTAGGTTCGTTTCTTGTCCGTATTTCGTCCCACCTCATTTCAGTTATAGTCAGCACTGGTTATGGCGATATCTGGTTGATATGTAACAGATCTTTAAAAATTGTGTTAACACGTAATTTTTATATCTGTAAATATACAAACCAGATATCGCCTTAAACTAAATTCCCACCCCACTAGGCCGCTATGTCCATGTCTTAGACATGACCCTCGAAAAGAGGAAGTGATCTTGGTCAGACAAGCGCTTGCTTGTAGATCCGGTCACATGTTGTTTATCAATGGCGGCCTTGCTTACGGAAACGAATTGTTATCGATCAGTATGGGGCCACAGGCACCAGACACAATTTTTTTTTTATTTTTGGCCTATGGTCATATAGTAAGTAATATATAATTATATATTACTTACTATATGACCATAGGCCAAAAATAAAAACATTTGTGTCTGGTGCCTGTGTATGGGGCTTTTAGCAAATTTTTTCGGTATATCTGTTGGGCAAGCGAGTTGCTAGCACTGGTTATGGCGATATCTGGTTTGTATATTTACAGATATAAAAATTACGTGTTAACACAATTTTTAAAGGTTACTTGCTCTACGCCAAATTAAGAAATTATTCGGTCAGACAGATTTTTCTTTGGTCAGACAGAAAGTTTTATCCTGTCTGACCGAATGTCCTGTGTAAATTCAAGCAGTTTCGTGGAGACTGTAATTGCAGATTAATTTTGTTCTGCTTTTTAATAATAGTATTAGCCCTGGTATTTGTTATCGGCAATGCGTTTTCGTAGTCTTAGTTTAATGCATCCTTTAGGTATTATCCTGGGTATACCGGTAACCGGTGACATAAGCAATAGCTTGTGTATTTTTGTTCCAAAACGAGGCTGTGCAAATAATGTTCACTCTCAATTAAGCATACTCATATTTATTTTATTGTATGCAATATTAGTTAGTAAGAAATAAATCATAATTAAATCAAAAACAAAGTGAAAGCAACAGCACATGCCTCCATCTTTTATTTACGCGGTGATACCAATAACCGGTGATGATGTAAATTTCACCTCAACCAATAACCGGTGATGATGTAAATTTCACCTCACAAGTTTATACCAGTAGCAATAAATGCCATATACGGCAATCATGTGACGTCACATGAGTAGCGGGCACCTTACAAATGTCAAATGCAGCCGATAGATAACAAATCCATTGAAATTCACCTAAATATTGACGACATGAACAAAAACTTACGAGTGTAAGAGGAAAAAACAAGTTTTGAATAAATTACGGTAAATTTACCCGTAGAAATGACATTTCAGCTAGTGTTTGATATGGACAGTTGCCGAAATCCTACGGAAATTGTCAATAGTAAGCACAAAATGAACATGTGCGGTTCATTTGGATTTATACTTAATATCACCGCTTATTAGTATTCACCGATATTAGGGTCATTGGGGATAATGCTGACATACTGTTCAGTCATTCATTGTATTTCATTACAAAGGGTACCGAGACATACCTCCTAACAGTTATCATACTTTGCAGCTTGGAAATTGGTATCTTGAAAGCATTATATACAGTATCTTGTACTATGTTGAAAGCATTATATACAGTATCTTGTACTATGTTGAAAGCATTATAGTTATACGGTATCTTGTACTATGTTGAAAGCATTATAGTTATACGGTATCTTGTACTATGTTGAAAGCATTATAGTTATACGGTATCTTGTACTATGCTGAAAGCATTATAGTTATACGGTATATTGTACTGTGTTGAAAGCATTATAGTTATACGGTATCTTGTACTGTGTTGAAAGCATTATAGTTATACGGTATCTTGTACTATGTTGAAAGCATTATAGTTATGTGGTATCTTGTACTATGTTGAAAGCATTATAGTTATATGGTATCTTGTACTATGTTGAAAGCATTATAGTTATATACGGTATATTGTACTATGTTGAAAGCATTATAGTTATGTGGTATCTTGTACTATGTTGAAAGCATTATAGTTATGTGGTATATTGTACTATATTGAAAGCATTATAGTTATGTGGTATATTGTACTATATTGAAAGCATTATAGTTATATACGGTATCTTGTACTATGTTGAAAGCATTGTAGTTATACGGTATCTTGTACTATGTTGAAAGCATTATAGTTATACGGAGGTTGGTGCACCCAAGTACTGGTTAACCGCTGGAGCCTGCCCAGGAAAGGTGTTGTTAGGTAAACTGCCCGCCGGCGATATAGCCCAAAATGGTGCTGATGCAGGCGTAAAACCCGAAATATAACATAAAATGTACTGTGTTTAAAGCATTATAGTTATGTGGTATCTTGTACTATGTTGAAAGCATTATAGTTATGTGGTATATTGTACTATGTTGAAAGCATTATAGTTATGTGGTGTCTTGTACTATGTTGAAAGCATTATAGTTATACGGTATATTGTACTATGTTGAAAGCATTATAGTTATGTGGTATCTTGTACTATATTGAAAGCATTATAGTTATGTGGTATCTTGTACTATGTTGAAAGCATTATAGTTATACGGTATCGTGTACTATGTTGAAAGCATTATAGTTATATACGGTATCTTGTACTATGTTGAAAGCATTATAGTTATGTGGTATCTTGTACTATGTTGAAAGCATTATAGTTATGTGGTATCTTGTACTATGTTGAAAGCATTATAGTTATATACGGTATCTTGTACTATGTTGAAAGCATTGTAGTTATACGGTATCTTGTACTATGTTGAAAGCATTATAGTTATACGGAGGTTGGTGCACCCAAGTACTGGTTAACCGCTGGAGCCTGCCCAGGAAAGTGTTGTTAGGTAAACTGCCCGCCGGCGATATAGCCCAAAATGGTGCTGATGCAGGCGTAAAACCCGAAATATAACATAAAATGTACTGTGTTGAAAGCATTATAGTTATATGGTATATTTTACTATGTTGAAAGCATTATAGTTATATGGTATATTGTACTATGTTGAAAGCATTATAGTTATACGGTATCGTGTACTATGTTGAAAGCATTATAGTTATATACGGTATCTTGTGCTATGTTGAAAGCATTATAGTTATGTGGTATCTTGTACTATGTTGAAAGCATTATAGTTATGTGGTATATTGTACTATGTTGAAAGCATTATAGTTATATACGGTATCTTGTACTATGTTGAAAGCATTGTAGTTATACGGTATCTTGTACTATGTTGAAAGCATTATAGTTATACGGAGGTTGGTGCACCCAAGTACTGGTTAACCGCTGGAGCCTGCCCAGGAAAGGTGTTGTTAGGTAAACTGCCCGCCGGCGATATAGCCCAAAATGGTGCTGATGCAGGCGTAAAACCCGAAATATAACATAAAATGTACTGTGTTGAAAGCATTATAGTTATATGGTATATTTTACTATGTTGAAAGCATTATAGTTATATGGTATATTGTACTATGTTGAAAGCATTATAGTTATACGGTATCGTGTACTATGTTGAAAGCATTATAGTTATATACGGTATCTTGTACTATGTTGAAAGCATTATAGTTATGTGGTATCTTGTACTATGTTGAAAGCATTATAGTTATGTGGTATATTGTACTATGTTGAAAGCATTATAGTTATATACGGTATCTTGTACTATGTTGAAAGCATTGTAGTTATACGGTATCTTGTACTATGTTGAAAGCATTATAGTTATACGGAGGTTGGTGCACCCAAGTACTGGTTAACCACTGGAGCCTGCCCAGGAAAGGTGTTGTTAGGTAAACTGCCCGCCGGCGATATAGCCCAAAATGGTGCTGATGCAGGCGTAAAACCCGAAATATAACATAAAATGTACTGTGTTGAAAGCATTATAGTTATATGGTATATTTTACTATGTTGAAAGCATTATAGTTATATGTATATTGTACTATGTTGAAAGCATTATAGTTATATGGTATATTGTACTATGTTGAAAGCATTATAGTTATATGGTATCTTGTACTATGTTGAAAGCATTATAGTTATGTGGTATCTTGTACTATGTTGAAAGCATTATAGTTATAGGTATATTGTACTATATTGAAAGCATTATAGTTATGTGGTATCTTGTACTATGTTGAAAGCATTATAGTTATACGGTATCTTGTACTATGTTGAAAGCATTATAGTTATGTGGTATCTTGTACTATGTTGAAAGCATTATAGTTATAGGTATATTGTACTATGTTGAAAGCATTATAGTTATGTGGTATCTTGTACTATGTTGAAAGCATTATAGTTATACGGTATCTTGTACTATATTGAAAGCATTATAGTTATGTGGTATCTTGTACTATATTGAAAGCATTATAGTTATGTGGTATCTTGTACTATGTTGAAAGCATTATAGTTATGTGGTGTCTTGTACTATGTTGAAAGCATTATAGTTATGTGGTATATTGTACTATATTGAAAGCATTATAGTTATGTGGTATATTGTACTATGTTGAAAGCATTATAGTTATACGGTATATTGTACTATGTTGAAAGCATTATAGTTATGTGGTATATTGTACTATGTTGAAAGCATTATAGTTATACAGTATCTTGTACTGTGTTGAAAGCATTATAGTTATGTGGTATATTGTACTATGTTGAAAGCATTATAGTTATACAGTATCTTGTACTGTGTTGAAAGCATTATAGTTATGTGGTATATTGTACTATGTTGAAAGCATTATAGTTATGTGGTAGAGTTGAACAAGGTATGTTTCCACTGTTGTGGTGACTGACATAAATAAGTCACATATAAGAGCATTAGCTATAATTTATTCACAATACCAGAACTTTCCTCAAATACTGCTAAGAAATGATTTGTAATGTTTTCATATTATATCTCGCCTAGATTAGGCAATTAGTACTGTTACTCTACAATATCTACTCTTTATTGCAGCAACGGGCGGCACTGCTTTCTATTGTACCGGTATCATGGACAATGCTAGTACTGCAGCAACAAGCGTCACTGCTTTCTAGTGAACCAGTATCGTGGACAATGCTAGTACTGCAGCAACAGGCATCACTGCTTTCTAGTCTACTGGTATCGTGGACAATGCTAGTACTGCAGCAACGGGCGGCACTGCTTTCTAGTGTACTGGTATCGTGGACAATGCTAGTACTGCAGCAACGGGCGGCACTGCTTTCTAGTGTACTGGTATCATGGACAATGCTAGTACTGCAGCAACAGGCATCACTGCTTTCTAGTCTACTGGTATCGTGGACAATGCTAGTACTGCAGCAACGGGCGGCACTGCTTTCTAGTGTACTGGTATCGTGGACAATGCTAGTACTGCAGCAACGGGCGGCACTGCTTTCTAGTGTACTGGTATCATGGACAATGCTAGTACTGCAGCAACAGGCATCACTGCTTTCTAGTCTACTGGTATCGTGGACAATGCTAGTACTGCAGCAACGGGCGGCACTGCTTTCTAGTGTACTGGTATCGTGGACAATGCTAGTACTGCAGCAACGGGCGGCACTGCTTTCTAGTGTACTGGTATCATGGACAATGCTAGTACTGCAGCAACAGGCATCACTGCTTTCTAGTCTACTGGTATCGTGGACAATGCTAGTACTGCAGCAACGGGCGGCACTGCTTTCTAGTGTACTGGTATCGTGGACAATGCTAGTACTGCAGCAACAGGCATCACTGCTTTCTAGTCTACCGGTAACGTGGACAATGCTAGTACTGCAGCAACGGGCGGCACTGCTTTCTCGTGAACCGATATCGTGGACAATGCTATTACTGCAGCAACGGGCGGCACTGCTTTCTAGTGAACCGATATCGTGGAAAATGCTAGTACTGCAGCAACGGGCGGCACTGCTTTCTAGTGAACCGGTATCGTGGACTATGCTAGTACGAAGACACAATTAAGGACTGCACAAACTCGAGCTGAATGACGAGTACTGTTTAGTTTAATGGAAGACAACATTACGTATGTGGAACTGTGAGGCTGTAAACAATACATCAATAAAACTATGACTTGCCAAGCTATCATTAACATCCTGGGACAGCAAACGCAGGGACAAACGGTGTCTAATACAACAGCTAGGTTGAAGAATATTGAGGGAGTTTGAACTAGACACACATGGCATATTGAGAATAATGTGTTAATATAGACTAGAGAACTGATCGTCTTTGAACAGCGACATTCAAACTTGTGAAGAGATATTTTTCAACTGTATCATTGTCTAGTATGAAGAAACTTGCCAAATTACTGGCACACCTACACATTAATAATTCTGATGACACATACAGTCACACAACTGTCCGTTCGTTCTTTTTCAGCCAAATATTTGTCTGTTCTTGGGAGATTTTCTGCATCGTTGGGTGGGAAATTGACTGTCGTTGTGTGTTGTTGGGAGGTGTCATTCATGAGAGGTGAAATTAGATGTAAATATAACGGGTGGGAATAAAAGTGACGTTATAAAGAGGGTGTCGCTCTTGGGAGGTGACCTTTGAGGAGGTGGGACTGTATTACACGTGTAATAAATGACTGCACAAATTGGATAGTAACTTTCAAGTGTATGAAACACCCGGGGTACATTGGATAGTAACTTTCAAGTGTATGAAACACCTGACGTACATTGGATAGTAACTTTCAATAGTGTATGAAACACCTGAGGTACATTGGATAGTAACTTTCTATAGTGTATGAAACACCTGACGTACATTGGATAGTAACTTTCAAGTGTATGAAACACCTGAGGTACATTGGATAGTAACTTTCTATTGTGTATGAAACACCTGAGGTACATTGAATAGTAACTTTCAAGTGTATGAAACACCCGAGGTACATTGGATAGTAACTTTCAAGTGTATGAAACACCCGAGGTACATTGGATAGTAACTTTCAATAGTGTATGAAACACACGAGGTACATTGAATAGTACACTTTCAATAGTGTATGAAACACCTGAGGTACATTGGATAGTAACTTTCAATAGTGTATGAAACACCTGAGGTACATTGGATAGTAACTTTCAAGTGTATGAAACACCCGAGGTACATTGGATAGTAACTTTCAAGTGTATGAAACGCCCGAGGTACATTGGATAGTAACTTTCTATAGTGTATGAAACGCCCGCGGTACATTGGATAGTAACTTTCAATAGTGTATGAAACACCCGAGGTACATTGGATAGTAACTTTCAATAGTGTATGAAACACCCGAGGTACATTGGATAGTAACTTTCAATAGTGTATGAAACACCCGAGGTACATTGGATAGTAACTTTCAATAGTGTATGAAACACCCGAGGTAGCCTACATTGGATAGTAACTTTCAATAGTGTATGAAACACCCGAGATACATTGGATAGTAACTTTCAATAGTGTATGAAACACCCGAGGTACATTGGATAGTAACTTTCAATAGTGTATGAAACACCCGAGGTACATTGGATAGTAACTTTCAATAGTGTATGAAACACCCGAGGTAGCCTACATTGGATAGTAACTTTCAATAGTGTATGAAACACCCGAGATACATTGGATAGTAACTTTCAATAGTGTATGAAACACCCGAGGTACATTGGATAGTAACTTTCAAATGTATGAAACACCCGAGGTACATTGGATAGTAACTTTCAATAGTGTATGAAACACCCGAGGTACATTGGATAGTAACTTTCAATAGTGTATGGAACACCCGAGGTACATTGGATAGTAACTTTCTATAGTGTATGAAACACCCGCGGTACATTGGATAGTAACTTTCAATAGTGTATGAAACACCCGAGGTACATTGGATAGTAACTTTCTATAGTGTATGAAACGCCCGAGGTACATTGGATAGTAACTTTCAATAGTGTATGAAACACCCGCGGTACATTGGATAGTAACTTTCAAGTGTATGAAACACCTGAGGTACATTGGATAGTAACTTTCAAGTGTATGAAACACCCGAGGTACATTGGATAGTAACTTTCAATAGTGTATGAAACACCCGCGGTACATTGGATAGTAACTTTCAAGTGTATGAAACACCTGAGGTACATTGGATAGTAACTTCCAAGTGTATGAAACGCCCGAGGTACATTGGATAGTAACTTCCAAGTGTATGAAACGCCCGAGGTACATTGGATAGTAACTTTCTATAGTGTATGAAACGCCCGAGGTACATTGGATAGTAACTTTAAAGTGTATGAAACACCCGAGGTACATTGGATAGTAACTTTCAATAGTGTATGAAACACCCGAGGCACATTGGATAGTAACTTTCAATAGTGTATGAAACACCCGAGGTACATTGGATAGTAACTTTCTATAGTGTATGAAACACCCGAGGTACATTGGATAGTAACTTTCAATAGTGTATGAAACGCCCGCGTACATTGGATAGTAACTTTCAAGTGTATGAAACACCCGAGGTACATTGATAGTAACTTTCAATAGTGTATGAAACACCCGAGGTACATTGGATAGTAACTTTCAATAGTGTATGAAACACCCGAGGTACATTGGATAGTAACTTTCAATAGTGTATGAAACACCCGAGATACATTGGATAGTAACTTTCAATAGTGTATGAAACACCCGAGGTACATTGGATAGTAACTTTCAAATGTATGAAACACCCGAGGTACATTGGATAGTAACTTTCAATAGTGTATGAAACACCCGAGGTACATTGGATAGTAACTTTCAATAGTGTATGAAACACCCGAGGTACATTGGATAGTAACTTTCAATAGTGTATGAAACACCCGAGGTACATTGGATAGTAACTTTCTATAGTGTATGAAACGCCCGAGGTACATTGGATAGTAACTTTCAATAGTGTATGAAACACCCGCGGTACATTGGATAGTAACTTTCAAGTGTATGAAACACCTGAGGTACATTGGATAGTAACTTTCAAGTGTATGAAACACCCGAGGTACATTGGATAGTAACTTTCAATAGTGTATGAAACACCCGCGGTACATTGGATAGTAACTTTCAAGTGTATGAAACACCTGAGGTACATTGGATAGTAACTTCCAAGTGTATGAAACGCCCGAGGTACATTGGATAGTAACTTCCAAGTGTATGAAACGCCCGAGGTACATTGGATAGTAACTTTCTATAGTGTATGAAACGCCCGAGGTACATTGGATAGTAACTTTAAAGTGTATGAAATACCCGAGGTACATTGGATAGTAACTTTCAATAGTGTATGAAACACCCGAGGCACATTGGATAGTAACTTTCAATAGTGTATGAAACACCCGAGGTACATTGGATAGTAACTTTCTATAGTGTATGAAACACCCGAGGTACATTGGATAGTAACTTTCAATAGTGTATGAAACGCCCGCGGTACATTGGATAGTAACTTTCAAGTGTATGAAACACCCGAGGTACATTTGATAGTAACTTTCAATAGTGTATGAAACACCCGAGGTACATTGGATAGTAACTTTCAATAGTGTATGAAACACCCGAGGATACATTGGATAGTAACTTTCAATAGTGTATGAAACACCCGAGATACATTGGATAGTAACTTTCAATAGTGTATGAAACACCCGAGGTACATTGGATAGTAACTTTCAAATGTATGAAACACCCGAGGTACATTGGATAGTAACTTTCAATAGTGTATGAAACACCCGAGGTACATTGGATAGTAACTTTCAATAGTGTATGAAACACCCGAGGTACATTGGATAGTAACTTTCTATAGTGTATGAAACACCCGAGGTACATTGGATAGTAACTTTCAATAGTGTATGAAACACCCGAGGTACATTGGATAGTAACTTTCTATAGTGTATGAAACGCCCGAGGTACATTGGATAGTAACTTTCAATAGTGTATGAAACACCCGCGGTACATTGGATAGTAACTTTCAAGTGTATGAAACACCCGAGGTACATTGGATAGTAACTTTAAAGTGTATGAAACACCCGAGGTACATTGGATAGTAACTTTCAATAGTGTATGAAACACCCGAGGTACATTGGATAGTAACTTTCAATAGTGTATGAAACACCCGAGGTACATTGGATAGTAACTTTCTATAGTGTATGAAACACCCGAGGTACATTGGATAGTAACTTTCAATAGTGTATGAAACGCCCGCGGTACATTGGATAGTAACTTTCAAGTGTATGAAACACCCGAGGTACATTTGATAGTAACTTTCAAGTGTATGAAACACCTGACGTACATTGGATAGTAACTTTCAAGTGTATGAAACACCTGAGGTACATTGGATAGTAACTTTCTATTGTGTATGAAACACCTGAGGTACATTGAATAGTAACTTTCAAGTGTATGAAACACCCGAGGTACATTGGATAGTAACTTTCAAGTGTATGAAACACCCGAGGTACATTGGATAGTAACTTTCAATAGTGTATGAAACACACGAGGTACATTGAATAGTAACTTTCAATAGTGTATGAAACACCTGAGGTACATTGGATAGTAACTTTCAATAGTGTATGAAACACCCGAGGTACATTGGATAGTAACTTTCAAGTGTATGAAACACCCGAGGTACATTGGATAGTAACTTTCAAGTGTATGAAACGCCCGAGGTACATTGGATAGTAACTTTCAATAGTGTATGAAACACCCGAGGTACATTGGATAGTAACTTTCAATAGTGTATGAAACACCCGAGGTACATTGGATAGTAACTTTCAATAGTGTATGAAACACCCGAGGTACATTGGATAGTAACTTTCAATAGTGTATGAAACACCCGAGGTACATTGGATAGTAACTTTCAATAGTGTATGAAACACCCGAGGTACATTGGATAGTAACTTTCAAGTGTATGAAACACCCGAGGTACATTGGATAGTAACTTTCAATAGTGTATGAAACACCCGAGGTACATTGGATAGTAACTTTCAAGTGTATGAAACACCCGAGGTACATTGGATAGTAACTTTCAATAGTGTATGAAACACCCGAGGTACATTGGATAGTAACTTTCATAGTGTATGAAACACCCGAGGTACATTGGATAGTAACTTTCATAGTGTATGAAACACCCGAGGTACATTGGATAGTAACTTTCAATAGTGTATGAAACACCCGAGGTACATTGGATAGTAACTTTCAAGTGTATGAAACACCCGAGGTACATTGGATAGTAACTTTCAATAGTGTATGAAACACCCGAGGTACATTGGATAGTAACTTTCAATAGTGTATGAAACACCCGAGGTACATTGGATAGTAACTTTCAATAGTGTATGAAACACCCGAGGTACATTGGATAGTAACTTTCAATAGTGTATGAAACACCCGAGGTACATTGGATAGTAACTTTCAAGTGTATGAAACACCCGAGGTACATTGGATAGTAACTTTCAATAGTGTATGAAACACCCGAGGTACATTGGATAGTAACTTTCAAGTGTATGAAACACCCGAGGTACATTGGATAGTAACTTTCTATAGTGTATGAAACACCCGAGGTACATTGGATAGTAACTTTCAAGTGTATGAAACACCCGAGGTACATTGGATAGTAACTTCCAAGTGTATGAAACGCCCGAGGTACATTGGATAGTAACTTTCTATAGTGTATGAAACACCCGAGGTACATTGGATAGTAACTTTCAATAGTGTATGAAACACCCGAGGTACATTGGATAGTAACTTTCAAGTGTATGAAACACCCGAGGTACATTGGATAGTAACTTTCAATAGTGTATGAAACACCCGAGGTACATTGGATAGTAACTTTCAATAGTGTATGAAACACCCGAGGTACATTGGATAGTAACTTTCTATAGTGTATGAAACACCCGAGGTACATTGGATAGTAACTTTCAAGTGTATGAAACACCCGAGGTACATTGGATAGTAACTTTCAATAGTGTATGAAACACCCGAGGTACATTGGATAGTAACTTTCAATAGTGTATGAAACACCCGAGGTACATTGGATAGTAACTTTCAATAGTGTATGAAACACCCGAGGTACATTGGATAGTAACTTTCAATAGTGTATGAAACACCCGAGGTACATTGGATAGTAACTTTCAAATGTATGAAACACCCGAGGTACATTGGATAGTAACTTTCAATAGTGTATGAAACACCCGAGGTACATTGGATAGTAACTTTCAATAGTGTATGAAACACCCGAGGTACATTGGATAGTAACTTTCAATAGTGTATGAAACACCCGAGGTACATTGGATAGTAACTTTCAATAGTGTATGAAACACCCGAGGTACATTGGATAGTAACTTTCTATAGTGTATGAAACACCCGAGGTACATTGGATAGTAACTTTCAATAGTGTATGAAACACCCGAGGTACATTGGATAGTAACTTTCAAGTGTATGAAACACCCGAGGTACATTGGATAGTAACTTTCAATAGTGTATGAAACACCCGAGGTACATTGGATAGTAACTTTCAAGTGTATGAAACACCCGAGGTACATTGGATAGTAACTTTCATAGTGTATGAAACACCCGAGGTACATTGGATAGTAACTTTCTATAGTGTATGAAACACCCGAGGTACATTGGATAGTAACTTTCAATAGTGTATGAAACACCCGAGGTACATTGGATAGTAACTTTCAATAGTGTATGAAACACCCGAGGTACATTGGATAGTAACTTTCAATAGTGTATGAAACACCCGAGGTACATTGGATAGTAACTTTCAATAGTGTATGAAACACCCGAGGTACATTGGATAGTAACTTTCAAATGTATGAAACACCCGAGGTACATTGGATAGTAACTTTCAATAGTGTATGAAACACCCGAGGTACATTGGATAGTAACTTTCAATAGTGTATGAAACACCCGAGGTACATTGGATAGTAACTTTCAATAGTGTATGAAACACCCGAGGTACATTGGATAGTAACTTTCAAGTGTATGAAACACCCGAGGTACATTGGATAGTAACTTTCAATAGTGTATGAAACACCCGAGGTACATTGGATAGTAACTTTCTATAGTGTATGAAACACCCGAGGTACATTGGATAGTAACTTTCAAGTGTATGAAACACCCGAGGTACATTGGATAGTAACTTTCAATAGTGTATGAAACACCCGAGGTACATTGGATAGTAACTTTCAATAGTGTATGAAACACCCGAGGTACATTGGATAGTAACTTTCAATAGTGTATGAAACACCCGAGGTACATTGGATAGTAACTTTCTATAGTGTATGAAACACCCGAGGTACATTGGATAGTAACTTTCAATAGTGTATGAAACACCCGAGGTACATTGGATAGTAACTTTCAAGTGTATGAAACACCCGAGGTACATTGGATAGTAACTTTCAAGTGTATGAAACACCTGACGTACATTGGATAGTAACTTTCAAGTGTATGAAACACCTGAGGTACATTGGATAGTAACTTTCTATTGTGTATGAAACACCTGAGGTACATTGAATAGTAACTTTCAAGTGTATGAAACACCCGAGGTACATTGGATAGTAACTTTCAAGTGTATGAAACACCCGAGGTACATTGGATAGTAACTTTCAATAGTGTATGAAACACCCGAGGTACATTGGATAGTAACTTTCAATAGTGTATGAAACACCCGAGGTACATTGGATAGTAACTTTAAAGTGTATGAAACACCCGAGGTACATTGGATAGTAACTTTCAATAGTGTATGAAACACCCGAGGTACATTGGATAGTAACTTTCAATAGTGTATGAAACACCCGAGGTACATTGGATAGTAACTTTCATAGTGTATGAAACACCCGAGGTACATTGGATAGTAACTTTCAATAGTGTATGAAACACCCGAGGTACATTGGATAGTAACTTTCAATAGTGTATGAAACACCCGAGGTACATTGGATAGTAACTTTCAAGTGTATGAAACACCCGAGGTACATTGGATAGTAACTTTCAAGTGTATGAAACACCCGAGGTACATTGGATAGTAACTTTCAATAGTGTATGAAACACCCGAGGTACATTGGATAGTAACTTTCAATAGTGTATGAAACACCCGAGGTACATTGGATAGTAACTTTCAATAGTGTATGAAACACCCGAGGTACATTGGATAGTAACTTTCAAGTGTATGAAACACCCGAGGTACATTGGATAGTAACTTTCAAAGTGTATGAAACGCCCGAGGTACATTGGATAGTAACTTTCTATAGTGTATGAAACGCCCGAGGTACATT
>CM026400.1:32931108-32962194 GCA_014843695.1 Archivesica marissinica | reverse complement strand
GATCCTTTATTGTCCACTAGAAAATAAAATACAGCTTGATCCTTTATTGTCAACTAGAAAATAAAATACAGCTTGATCCTTTATTGTCCACTAGAAAATATAATACAGCTTGATCCTTTATTGTCCACTAGAAAATAAAATACAGCTTGATCCTTTATTGTCCATTAGAAAATAAAATACAGCTTGATCCTTTATTGTCCACTAGAAAATAAAATACAGATTGATCCTTTATTGTCCACTAGAAAATAAAATACAGCTTGATCCTTTATTGTCCACTAGAAAATAAAATACAGCTTGATCCTTTATTGTCCACTAGAAAATAAATACAGCTTGATCCTTTATTGTCAACCAGAAAATAAAATACAGCTTGATCCTTTATTGTCACAGAAAATAAAATACAGCTTGATCCTTTATTGTCCACTAGAAAATAAAATACAGCTTGATCCTTTATTGTCCACTAGAAAATAAAATACAGCTTGATCCTTTATTGTCCACTAGAAAATAAAATACAGCTTGATCCTTTATTGTCCACTAGAAAATAAAATACAGCTTGATCCTTTATTGTCACTAGAAAATAAATACAGCTTGATCCTTTATTGTCCACTAGAAAATAAAATACAGATTGATCCTTTATTGTCCACTAGAAAATAAAATACAGATTGATCCTTTATTGTCCACTAGAAAATATAATACAGCTTGATCCTTTATTGTCCATTAGAAAATAAAATACAGATTGATCCTTTATTGTCCACTAGAAAATAAAATACAGATTGATCCTTTATTGTCCACTAGAAAATAAAATACAGCTTGATCCTTTATTGTCCACTAGAAAATAAAATACAGATTGATCCTTTATTGTCCACTAGAAAATATAATACAGATTGATCCTTTATTGTCCACTAGAAAATAAAATACAGCTTGATCCTTTATTGTCCACTAGAAAATAAAATACAGCTTGATCCTTTATTGTCAACCAGAAAATATAATACAGCTTGATCCTTTATTGTCAACAAGAAAATAAAATACAGCTTGATCCTTTATTGTAAACTAGAAAATAAAATACAGCTTGATCCTTTATTATCAACCAGAAAATAAAATAAATCTTGATCATTTATTGTCCACTAGAAAATAAAATAAATCTTGATCCTTTATTATCAACTAGAAAATAAAATAAATCTTGATCCTTTATTGTCAACTAGAAAATAAAATAAATATTGATCCTTTATTATCAACTAGAAAATAAAATAAATCTTGATCCTTTATTATCCAATAGAAAATATAATACAACCTGATCCTTTATTATCCACTAGAAAATATAACACAGCTTGACCGTTTATTGTCCACCAGAAAATAAAATACAGCTTGATCCTTTATTATCAACCAGAAAATAAAATAAATCTTGATCATTTATTGTCCACTAGAAAAGAAAATACAGCTTGATCCTTTATTGTCAACTAGAAAATAAAATAAATCTTGATCCTTTATTATCCACTAGAAAATATAATACAACTTGATCCTTTATTGTCCACTAGAAAATATAATACAGCTTGATCCTTTATTGTCCACTAGAAAATAAAATACAGCTTGGTCCTTTATTGTCCATTAGAAAATAAAATACAGCTTGATCCTTTATTATCCACTAGAAAATAAAATACAGCTTGATCCTTTATTGTCAACCAGAAAATATAATACAGCTTGATCCTTTATTGTCAACAAGAAAATAAAATACAGCTTGATCCTTTATTGTCCACTAGAAAATAAAATACAGCTTGATCCTTTATTGTCAACTAGAAAATAAAATACAGCTTGATCCTTTATTGTCAACTAGAAAATAAAATACAGCTTGATCCTTTATTGTCCACTAGAAAATAAAATACAGATTGATCCTTTATTGTCCACTAGAAAATAAAATACAGCTTGATCCTTTATTGTCCACTAGAAAATAAAATACAGCTTGATCCTTTATTGTCCACTAGAAAATAAAATACAGATTGATCCTTTATTGTCCACTAGAAAATAAAATACAGCTTGATCCTTTATTGTCCACTAGAAAATAAAATACAGCTTGATCCTTTATTGTCCACTAGAAAATAAAATACAGCTTGATCCTTTATTGTCCACTAGAAAATAAAATACAGCTTGATCCTTTATTGTCCACTAGAAAATAAAATACAGCTTGATCCTTTATTGTCCACTAGAAAATAAAATACAGCTTGATCCTTTATTGTCCACTAGAAAATAAAATACAGCTTGATCCTTTATTGTCCACTAGAAAATAAATACAGATTGATCCTTTATTGTCCACTAGAAAATAAAATACAGCTTGATCCTTTATTGTCCACTAGAAAATAAAATACAGATTGATCCTTTATTGTCCACTAGAAAATATATACAGCTTGATCCTTTATTGTCCACTAGAAAATAAAATACAGCTTGATCCTTTATTGTCCACTAGAAAATAAAATACAGATTGATCCTTTATTGTCCACTAGAAAATAAAATACAGCTTGATCCTTTATTGTCCACTAGAAAATAAAATACAGATTGATCCTTTATTGTCCACTAGAAAATAAAATACAGATTGATCCTTTATTGTCCACTAGAAAATAAAATACAGCTTGGTCCTTTATTGTCCATTAGAAAATAAAATACAGCTTGATCCTTTATTGTCCACTAGAAAAAAAAACTTGATCCTTTATGTCAACTAGAAAATAAAATACAGCTTGATCCTTTATTGTCCACTAGAAAATAAAATACAGCTTGATCCTTTATTGTCAACCAGAAAATAAAATACAGCTTGATCCTTTATTGTCCACTAGAAAATAAAATACAGCTTGATCCTTTATTGTCAACTAGAAAATAAAATAAACTTGATCCTTTATTGTCAACTAGAAAATAAAATAACTTGATCCTTTATTTCACTAGAAAATAAAATAACTTGATCCTTTATTGTCCACTAGAAAATAAAATACAGCTTGATCCTTTATTGTCCACTAGAAAATAAAATACAGATTGATCCTTTATTGTCCACTAGAAAATAAAATACAGCTTGATCCTTTATTGTCCACTAGAAAATAAAATACAGCTTGATCCTTTATTGTCCACTAGAAAATAAAATACAGATTGATCCTTTATTGTCCACTAGAAAATAAAATACAGCTTGATCCTTTATTGTCCACTAGAAAATAAAATACAGCTTGATCCTTTATTGTCCACTAGAAAATAAAATACAGATTGATCCTTTATTGTCCACTAGAAAATAAAATACAGCTTGATCCTTTATTGTCCACTAGAAAATAAAATACAGATTGATCCTTTATTGTCCACTAGAAAATAAAATACAGCTTGATCCTTTATTGTCCACTAGAAAATAAAATACAGCTTGATCCTTTATTGTCCACTAGAAAATAAAATACAGCTTGATCCTTTATTGTCCACTAGAAAATAAAATACAGATTGATCCTTTATTGTCCACTAGAAAATAAAATACAGCTTGGTCCTTTATTGTCCATTAGAAAATAAAATACAGCTTGATCCTTTATTATCCACTAGAAAATAAAATACAGCTTGATCCTTTATTGTCAACCAGAAAATATAATACAGCTTGATCCTTTATTGTCAACTAGAAAATAAAATACAGCTTGATCCTTTATTGTCCACTAGAAAATAAAATACAGCTTGATCCTTTATTGTCCACTAGAAAATAAAATACAGCTTGATCCTTTATTGTCCACTAGAAAATAAAATACAGCTTGATCCTTTATTGTCCACTAGAAAATAAAATACAGATTGATCCTTTATTGTCCACTAGAAAATAAAATACAGCTTGATCCTTTATTGTCCACTAGAAAATAAAATACAGCTTGATCCTTTATTGTCCACTAGAAAATAAAATACAGCTTGATCCTTTATTGTCCACTAGAAAATAAAATACAGCTTGATCCTTTATTGTCCACTAGAAAATAAAATACAGCTTGATCCTTTATTGTCCACTAGAAAATAAAATACAGCTTGATCCTTTATTGTCCACTAGAAAATAAAATACAGATTGATCCTTTATTGTCCACTAGAAAATAAAATACAGCTTGATCCTTTATTGTCCACTAGAAAATAAAATACAGATTGATCCTTTATTGTCCACTAGAAAATAAAATACAGATTGATCCTTTATTGTCCACTAGAAAATAAAATACAGCTTGATCCTTTATTGTCCACTAGAAAATAAAATACAGATTGATCCTTTATTGTCCACTAGAAAATATAATACAGATTGATCCTTTATTGTCCACTAGAAAATAAAATACAGCTTGGTCCTTTATTGTCCATTAGAAAATAAAATACAGCTTGATCCTTTATTGTCCACTAGAAAATAAAATACAGCTTGATCCTTTATTGTCAACTAGAAAATAAAATACAGCTTGATCCTTTATTGTCCACTAGAAAATAAAATACAGCTTGATCCTTTATTATCAACCAGAAAATAAAATAAATCTTGATCATTTATTGTCCACTAGAAAATAAAATAAATCTTGATCCTTTATTATCAACTAGAAAATAAAATAAATCTTGATCCTTTATTGTCAACTAGAAAATAAAATAAATCTTGATCCTTTATTATCAACTAGAAAATAAAATAAATCTTGATCCTTTATTATCCAATAGAAAATATAATACAGCTTGATCCTTTATTATCCAATAGAAAATATAATACAGCCTGATCCTTTATTATCCACTAGAAAATATAACACAGCTTGACCGTTTATTGTCCACCAGAAAATAAAATACAGCTTGATCCTTTATTATCAACCAGAAAATAAAATAAATCTTGATCATTTATTGTCCACTAGAAAAGAAAATACAGCTTGATCCTTTATTGTCCACTAGAAAATAAAATAAATCTTGATCCATTATTGTCCACCAGAAAATAAAATACAGCTTGATCCTTTATTATCCACTAGAAAGAAAAATACAGCTTGATCCTTTATTATCAACTAGAAAATAAAATAAATCTTGATCCTTTATTGTCCACCAGAAAATAAAATACAGCTTGATCCTTTATTGTCAACCAGAAAATATAATACAGCTTGATCCTTTATTGTCCACTAGAAAATATAATACAGCTTGATCCTTTATTGTCCACTAGAAAATATAATACAGCTTGATCCTTTATTATCAACTAGAAAATAAAATAAATCTTGATCCTTTATTGTCAACCAGAAAATATAATACAGCTTGATCCTTTATTGTCCACTAGAAAATAAAATACAGCTTGATCCTTTATTGTCCACTAGAAAATAAAATACAGCTTGATCCTTTAATATCAACCAGAAACTAAAATAAATCTTGATCATTTATTGTCCACTAGAAAATAAAATAAATCTTGATCCTTTATTATCAACTAGAAAATAAAATAAATCTTGATCCTTTATTGTCAACTAGAAAATAAAATAAATATTGATCCTTTATTATCAACTAGAAAATAAATCTTGATCCTTTATTATCCAATAGAAAATATAATACAGCTTGATCCTTTATTATCCAATAGAAAATATAATACAGCCTGATCCTTTATTATCCACTAGAAAATATAATACAGCTTGACCGTTTATTGTCCACCAGAAAATAAAATACAGCTTGATCCTTTATTATCAACCAGAAAATAAAATAAATCTTGATCCTTTATTATCCAATAGAAAATATAACAGAGCTTGACCGTTTATTGTCCACCAGAAAATAAAATACAGCTTGATCCTTTATTGTCCACTAGAAAATAAAATACAGCTTGATCCTTTATTGTCAACTAGAAAATAAAATACAGCTTGATCCTTTATTGTCAACTAGAAAATAAAATACAGCTTGATCCTTTATTGTCAACTAGAAAATAAAATACAGCTTGATCCTTTATTGTCCACTAGAAAATAAAATACAGCTTGATCCTTTATTGTCCACTAGAAAATAAAATACAGCTTGATCCTTTATTGTCCACTAGAAAATAAAATACAGATTGATCCTTTATTGTCCACTAGAAAATAAAATACAGCTTGATCCTTTATTGTCCACTAGAAAATAAAATACAGCTTGATCCTTTATTGTCCACTAGAAAATAAAATACAGCTTGATCCTTTATTGTCCACTAGAAAATAAAATACAGCTTGATCCTTTATTGTCCACTAGAAAATAAAATACAGCTTGATCCTTTATTGTCCACTAGAAAATAAAATACAGCTTGATCCTTTATTGTCAACTAGAAAATATAATACAGCTTGATCCTTTATTGTCAACAAGAAAATAAAATACAGCTTGATCCTTTATTGTAAACTAGAAAATAAAATACAGCTTGATCCTTTATTGTCCACTAGAAAATAAAATACAGCTTGATCCTTTACTGTCAACAAGAAAAGAAAATACAGCTTGATCCTTTATTGTAAACAAGAAAATAAAATACAGCTTGATCCTTTATTGTAAACTAGAAAATAAAATACAGCTTGATCCTTTATTGTCCACTAGAAAATAAAATACAGATTGATCCTTTATTATCAACCAGAAAATAAAATAAATCTTGATCATTTATTGTCCACTAGAAAATAAAATAAATCTTGATCCTTTATTATGAACTAGAAAATAAAATAAATCTTGATCCTTTATTGTCAACTAGAAAATAAAATAAATCTTGATCCTTTATTATCCACTAGAAAATAAAATAAATCTTGATCCTTTATTATCCAATAGAAAATATAATACAGCTTGATCCTTTATTATCCAATAGAAAATATAATACAGCCTGATCCTTTATTATCCACTAGAAAATATAACACAGCTTGACCGTTTATTGTCCACCAGAAAATAAAATACAGCTTGATCCTTTATTATCAACCAGAAAATAAAATAAATCTTGATCATTTATTGTCCACTAGAAAAGAAAATACAGCTTGATCCTTTATTGTCCACTAGAAAATAAAATAAATCTTGATCCTTTATTATCCACTAGAAAATAAAATATAGCTTGATCCATTATTGTCCACCAGAAAATGAAATACAGCTTGATCCTTTATTATCCACCAAAAATATAATACAGCTTGATCCTTTATTGTCCACTAGAAAATAAAATAAATCTTGATCCTTTATTATCAACTAGAAAATAAAATAAATCTTGATCCTTTATTATCAACTAGAAAATAAAATAAATCTTGATCCTTTATTGTCCACTAGAAAAGAAAAGAAATCTTGATCCTTTATTATCCACTAGAAATTAAAATACATCTTGATCCTTTATTGTCCACCAGAAGAAAAAAAACAGCATGATCCTTTATTGTCCACCAGAAAATATAATACAGCTTGATCCTTTATTGTCCACCAGAAAGTAAAATAAATCTTGATCCTTTAATATCCACTAGAACATAAAAATACAGCTTGATCCTTTATTATCCACCAGAAAATAAAATACAGCTTGATCCTTTATTGTCCACTAGAAAATATAATACAGCTTGATCCTTTATTGTCCACTAGAAAATAAAATACAGCTTGATCCTTTATTGTCAACCAGAAAATAAAATACAGCTTGATCCTTTATTGTAAACAAGAAAATAAAATACAGCTTGATCCTTTATTGTCCACTAGAACATAAAAATACAGCTTGATCTTTTAGTATCCACTAGAACATAAAAATACAGCTTGATCCTTTATTATCCACCAGAAAATAAAATACAGCTTGATCCTTTATTGTCAACCAGAAAATAAAATACAGCTTGATCCTTTATTGTAAACAAGAAAATAAAATACAGCTTGATCCTTTATTGTCCACTAGAACATAAACATACAGCTTGATCCTTTATTATCCACTAGAACATAAAAAATACAGCTTGATCCTTTATTATCCACTAGAACATAAAAATACAGCTTGATCCTTTATTATCCACCAGAAAATAAAATACAGCTTGCCACCAGAAAATATACCTTGATCCTTTACTATATAAATATTGTACAGTAAGCACAAAATTTTAATCTTGAAATTTATGAAATAGTACCATTATATGACACAATCGCGTATGTTCTATCTTCTCCCAACAATTTGGGTCTAGTTTGAGCCCTGATCAATGGCGGTGAAATGTTTGAAACTTCAAACTCAGCTAAACAGCTTTTTATCGACTTCCAGGGATCATTCTAGAGGGCGATGTGGGCGAAATAGTCATCCTAGGGACCCTGACATTGCCCTCTGAGGGCCCCACTTCTCCCTAACAAAATTGTGTCCAGTAAGATACACTGGCCCATTATAAAGCACTCCTATTCAAATGTTGTATTTAATGGTCATACTGTGCATTTTAACCATATTTTGTTGAAATTTATTAAAGAACACCATTTAAGGATGCGATCGCGCGCTTACTCGCTTCTCCCAAAAATTCTGACCAAGAAGGAACCGTGCAATTCCAAGCACAACCAATAAGATCACATTTTAGAAGAAAGAAGTGGACTGGAATTGATGGAGACGATGGTGATGACGTTAGCTATAAAGTTATACAACAGTTTCACTAAAATATGTAACACAAGTCTGCATAGTGCAATCAGATAAACAGCGTTGATCTATCATACAGGCAGTTTTCATTCACTTTTAAAATACTGTGCAGAATACACCATTTGGGAGAACAATGGACCCCAGATCACCCCCCCCCCCCACATAAGGCTCACACCTTTGGATGCTCATGCAATCAGTTAAATTATCATGCAGGCGGCTTTTATTCACTTTTAAAATACTGTGCAGAATACAACATTTGGGAGGACAATGCACCCAGACCCCCCCCCCCCACATAAGGCTCGCATCTTTTACCTTTGGTGCTCGATTCCACGCACAAGCAACCCTAAATCCTGGACTGCACCTGAAGAATATTATTGGGTGGAATATTTCTGTGAAAGTTGCATAATATATAAAACTATCCATGTACCTGCTGATTTTGAGAGGTGTCGTCAATAAAATGCTGATGTGACAGTTCCATCTCGGCGTCCATCCGCGAGTATTTGTCGTATGATTTGGCGGGACTGTTTGAATGCAGCAAAGACTGAAATAAATATATGGTATTTAAGAAATAATAAGTATCAACCGTGGTATATCGCAGAATAACCCGAGTTTGAAGTTCTTATGCGTAGAAATATATCACGATGGCCGAATTATGGCCGAAGGCCATCGTGATATATTTCTACGCATAAGAACTTCAAACTCGGGTTATTCTGCGATATACCACGGTTGATACTTATTATTTCGATTCTAACACGACTTACTTCTAATAATTTTAGACGAGAAAGGAGTATTTTCTTCAAACCCAGTGTATTTGTCTTTCGAAATTTCCTCCCGCGTAAGGGGTGATGACGTTATTTTTTATGGAAAATATCAATCTAGTGCATAAATGAATAAAAGTTGTAACTGATCAATAATTTTATTTATTTTGTCAAATAAAACTGTACAGAATAGTAACTGAAACGTTACTTAACCGAAAAACAAGACGGACAAGAGATTATCTGATTCTAAAAATAGCTCACTTCTGCGAATTCCCACGGTTGTATTTACAAACATTACGTGACTTTCATTCATAAAACTTTACACGCATTGAATAAATGGAATAGCCAAAACACGGTGCGTGCGCAGCATAGTTCAAGGTAGGTATATCGCAGAATAACCCGAGCAAGATTTTACTCTACAAGTATGTATGTTATTAGCTGGGTCGTGTTAGAATAACCATTAACCTGCTAATCATGAGTGTGATTTGGTATTAACCCGTAACCTGCTAATCACGTCTAAAGTCGCTTTTGCAAACAGCATAGAGCAACACCAGACGGCACAGAACGTTCCATCTGATCAGGCTCTATGCTGTTTGCTATTCGGATAGGGGACCTGACAAATAAGTACCCAGTACACAATGCATATACTGTAGGATATCTGTCGGGGATACAGTAATTTAATAATTATAAGATGAGAAAGTTATTGAAAATTGCTAGCATATTGTGCAAAGGAAGCAACGATAAAAACAGAGGAAAACACTTAATAGAACCTAACTACTTTTAGAGAGTATTCAGGGGCAGTAACTCACCAATATCTTTCATTGTTTCATATGACACACAATTTTTACTGTACATCTTACATCTATCTATATACATGCACAGATTTTACAAAATGAGTTACAATAGAATAGCAGCTTTCTTCCAATTTGGCAGTCATGACAGTGCAGTGGTAGCGCGTTCGCTTCAGGTGTGAAAGGTCTGGGGTTTGACCCCACTGGTGCCGTTACGACTGTGCCCTTAGGCAAGGCAGTTAATTCCAAGTTGCTTCTTCTCTCTCCCTCGTGGCGATGGATTACATCAGAAATGAGGTCTCGAGAGTGATTAATATACAGTCAAACCTGTCTTAAGCAGCCAGTCAAGGGAATCACAAAAGGTGGCTGCTTAGCACAGGTGGCTGCTTAATAGAGGTCAAATATATAGTAAAACAACATATTGGGAATCTTGAAACTGGCTGCTAAATACAGGTTGGCTGCTTAATAGAGGTGACCACTAACACAGGTTTGACTGTAAGTTGTAAGAACTTGTTTCGCAAGTGAAAAAATTTCTTCCCTAAATAGCTAAAATAAATTTGTATAAACTAAACTAATGTCATTCTATCTGAAGAAACATGAAAAACTTATTCAGCAAAATGCTCCCACGTTTATTTATCATCGCTATCGGTTGCACATATGAGCGACGCCTCCTGAAGAGAGTAGTGTAGTCATTTTGAGATTTTTGGAGGATAGTGCAATGATGCAAACAGAGACCCATTCCAGAGTCTCCTCTGGTTCTTTTACGTACACGGTGTAAAGCACTGACACGTGTTCCATCTGAAAGATTTGAAATTTTATTAGGGTCAGACGGGGATCGAGAGTTTATCTTTGAGAGGGAATATTCGACTGCATACAAAACACATTTTCAGAGGGCTGTAAAAGTAAGCAGGGCTGTGAATGTAAAATTGTGGAAGAAAGGGCAAATTTGCCAAAATACATGTACTGAAAAATCACCCCACATAAAAAGTGAACAGATATTTCGTCTCAATAACTCAAGAACAAATCTGATATTTTTTTGTTTTCGATTTTTATTTCCTGATCAATATACATCATAATTACACATATACATAATAATTACACATATACATAATAATTACACATATACATAATAATTACACACACTGTAGACTTTCCAGGCATGTACATGTATTGAAAACAAAGAGCGTGTCAAAATGTAGTTGACAAGTGCTAACAGCCTGCAGTATTATCTATGCGCATTATTCACAAATTATATTTATATTAAGTTATACGTAATCATGTGAAGTTACGTAAAGCGATATTTATTTTTCAAGATTTTAACCAAAAGAGGAAGTCTGCCAAAATACTGGAAAGAGAGGATCACCACCCGATCAAAAAAGCGAAAAAATATCTTTTCTAGAACAAGTATGACAATATTTATTGTATTATTTCTGCCAAAATACTTTTAAAAAAGAAGAGGATCACCCGACCGTAAAAGTGACATATTTTTTCTCTAAATAGCTCAAATCTGACAATATACAATAATCTGAGATACTTGTCCCAATAGCCTGAGTAACACACTTGTCCCCTTTTCGGACTCAAGCTGTCAGTGACATCATTTATGGTGGTCTAAACACGCCGATCTAGCACCATTTAGCGCAATATTGCGTCGTTTTCTATCATAAAAACTAAGCCAAAAATAAAAATAATATTTGCTTGTTTAAGTGAATTATCAATATAATATTTCACTCATGAACATGCATTATTATCACTTGTGGAGCTAGTGGCCATTATAACAATTACTTGCCCAGAGGAAGGGTATGGCAGTCCATTTATTTCATGGTGGTGTTGGCTTTAAAAATAGTGATGGTCGTGATAGCGCTCGATTCTGGTGCGAAAGACTCGGAGTTTGCACCCAGCTGGAGCCGTCACGATTGTGCCCTTAGGCAATGCACTTAAATTCCACATTGCCTCTTCTCTCTGCCTAGTGGCGATGGATTGAAAGTGATTAATATAAGTTGCAGGAGCTTGTTTCGCAATTGAGTTAAAATAAATTTGTATTAATTAAAAATAATTGTATTTTCTTTTCATGATAACATATGGTGCGGGTGTCATGCGTGTAATTCTAACAATTATATCAACTTTACCTGTCTAACATTGGGATCTTCTGAAGGTCGTGCCTGTGGACTCGTCATCTGAGATTTCATCTCCTGTAGGCGAGAGAAAGTAGAAAGTTAGCACTTGCTTACATATAGTTTAACTCTTTACATGCTGGGTAAAATAATGGCTATAAATACATGTACAGTCAAACCTGTGTTAGTGGTCACCTCTATTGTACAGTCAAACCTGTGTTAGTGGTCACCTCTATTATACAGTCAAACCTGTGTTAGTGGTCACCTCTATTATACAGTCAAACCTGTGTTAGTGGTCACCTCTATTATACAGTCAAACCTGTGTTAGTGGTCACCTCTATTAAGCAGCCAATCTGCATTAAATTTATCATTGGAACCATCTCCACTCGGATAGTGTCCATCTTCCTACCATAGATCAATTCAATACGGCTGTTTGCTGTATTGATCATGCCAGTCCCTAGTTGTTCTGCGCAGCTGCTTTTAAACTCTTATCCCAACTTATGTGTCATTACTTTCTTATAATTTGTATGTCCCATTAATGTCAAACCCCTTGTGGGAACCTAGATATGCTTTTCAGGGTATGCTTAACCGACTTACGCGGTTAACCAGTACTAAGCAATGTTTGTGAGGTGCTCAATGACACTGCATACGTGGCTAGACTGCGTATCGAACCAGGAACCATTCGATTCCAATTAAGCAGCCAACCTCTATTAAGCAGCCAACCTGCATTAAGCAGCCAACCTCTATTAAGCAGCCAACCTGCATTAAGCAGCCAGTTTCCAGACTCCCAACATGTTGTTTCATTATACATTTGACCTCTATTAAGTGGCCACCTGTGCTAAGCAGCCATTTTCTGTGATTCCCTTGGATTGCTGCTTAAGGCAGGTTTGACTGTAGTTCGAATAATTGTAACAGATGACAATTTATTAAAGCGACACTACATCGCAAAAAGTCCCAAAATGCATTTTACAGTCAAACCTGTGTTAGTGGTCACCTCTATTAAGCAGCCAACCTGCATTAAGCAGCCAGTTTCCAGATTCCCAATATGTAGTCTTATTATATATTTGACCTCTATTAAGCAGCCACCTGTGCTAAGCAGCCACTTTCTCTGATTCCCTTGGCTGGCTGCTTAAGACAGGTTTGACTGTATATGCATACGGTACATACCATTGCCACTAAAATTCTTCCGTAATAATATTTCGCTCATGAAGATGGAAAGCTAGTATTACCTACCCTAACAGCTGACTTGGTTCTCTCAATAAATTCTCTCCTTCAGTTGCGATATCTCTATATGATAGAGCACAGAGTTACCTACCCTAACAACTAACTTGGTTCTCTCAATAAATTCTCTCCTCTCCTTCAGTTCCGATATCTCTATGTGATAGAGCACAGAGTTACCTACCCTAACAGCTGACTTGGTTCTTTCAATAAATTCTCTCCTCTCCTTCAGTTCCGATATCTCTATGTGACTTGGTTCTCTCAATATATTCTCTCCTCTCCTTCAGTTCCGATATCTCTATATGATAGAGCACAGAGTTACCTACCCTAACAGCTGACTTGGTTCTCTCAATAAATTCTCTCCTCTCCTTCAGTTCCGATATCTCTATTCTGAACTTCTTTGGATTCTTCTCAACAATACTTAATGCAAGGTTAGGGTGCAGTAATAATATTGAATATATATACAGCCTCCTCTGCCCAAATCATGCCCCGGCCACTCCCTACTCTGCCCCTATCATGCCCCAGTCACTTCCTTCCCTGCTGCTATTACGGCCTGCCCAACCTCTATTACAGTCTATCCAACCCCTCTTACAATGTCACCCTCCCCTATCATAGCCTGCCCAGCCCATATTACAGTCTATCCAACCCCTCTTACAATGTCACCCTCCCCTATCATAGCCTGCCCAGCCCATATTACAATGTCACCCTCCCCTATCATAGCCTGCCCAGCCCATATTACAGTCTATCCAACCCCCTCTTACAATGTCACCCTCCCCTATCATAGCATGCCCAGCCCATATTACAATGTCACCCTCCCAGCCCATATTACAGTCATCCAACCCTCTTACAATGTCACCCTCCCCTATCATAGCATGCCCAGCCCATATTACAATGTCACCCTCCCCTATCATAGCCTGCCCAGCCCATATTACAGTCTATCCAACCCCTCTTACAATGTCACCCTCCCCTATCATAGCATGCCCAGCCCATATTACAGCCCAGCCCTATTACAATGTCACCCTCCCCTATCATAGCATGCCCAGCCATATTACAATGTCACCCTCCCCTATCATAGCCTGCCCAGCCCATATTACAATGTCACCCTCCCCTATCATAGCCTGCCCAGCCCATATTACAGTCTATTCAGCCCCATATTACAATGTCACCCTCCCCTATCATAGCCTGCCCAGCCCATATTACAACACCCTCCCCTATCATAGCCTGCCCAGCCCATATTACAATGTCACCCTCCCCTATCATAGCCTGCCCAGCCATATTACAATATCCAGCCCATATTACAATGTCACCCTCCCCTATCATAGCCTGCCTATTACAATGTCACCCTCCCCCCCATATTACAATGTCACCCTCCCCTATCAGCCCCAGCCCTATTACAATGTCACCCTCCCCTATCATAGCATGCCCAGCCCATATTACAATGTCACCCTCCCCTATCATAGCCTGCCCAGCCCATATTACAATGTCACCCTCCCCTATCATAGCCTGCCCAGCCCATATTACAATGTCACCCTCCCCTATCATAGCCTGCCCAGCCCATATTACAATGTCACCCTGTCACCCTCCCCTATCATAGCCTGCCCAGTCCATATTACAGTCTATTCAGCCCCTATTACAATGTCACCCTCCCCTATCATAGCCTGCCCAGCCCATATTACAATGTCACCCTCCCCTATCATAGCCTGCCCAGCCCATATTACAGTCTATCCAACCTCTATTACAATGTCACCCTCCCCTATCATAGCCTGCCCAGCCCATATTACAATGTCACCCTCCCCTATCATAGCCTGCCCAGCCCATATTACAGTCTATCCAGCCCCTATTATAATGTCACCCTCCCCTATCATAGCCTGCCCAGCCCATATTACAGTCTATTCAGCCCCTATCACAATGTCACCCTCCCCTAGGCAGTCTTCACGAAATTTGCCAGAGTTTGTCTAACACCGGTCAGACAAATGATTAAAATGCACTTAAACTTTCAATATATTTTGTCTGACCGAAGGATTTTTTGTCTGACATGTCAGGCGGTCCTACGGATTTCGGGAAGACTGCCCTATCACAACATTACCAACCTATCATGCCAAAAGGCTCACTCAATAGCAAATGTTCAAAAATCGTTTAATAAAACATGGTATGAAATCACCACTTATGTAAGATCATATAACAGATTTATATTTAGATGATGGACAAGGCAAAATATATCAACTATCTGGGAACAGGCGTTGATATATTTTGCCCGGTCGGTAATATAAATATATTCATATAACACCAAAACCGTTAATTGAACCATGTTGAGTTTCTGATCATATCCACAGGGATTCGGCACGATTGGGGGTACTAGTATATATATTTAAGTACTTATATATATATACTAGTACCCCCAAACGTGCCGAATCCCTGTGATCTTTTGTGATCATATCAACCATTTTGCCAGATGTGTTCGCTTCAGGTGCGAAAAATCCGGAGTTCGAGCCCAGCTGGAGCCGTTACGATTGTGCCCTTAGATAAGGCATTTAAATTCCACGTTGTCTCTTCTCTCTCCCTTGTGGCAATGGATTCCATCAGGAATGAGGTCTCTAGAGTGATTAATATAAGTTGTAAGAAATTGTTTCGCAATTGAGCTAAAATAAATTTGTATAAGTGAAAAATCGACAGATTGGAACCCAGGATAGTTCCCAGACAACCTTTCAGGGGTAATGAAAGCCGTATTTCAGGGTGTTAATGAAGTATCATATGGGGAAAGCCGTATTTCAGGGTGTTAATGAAGTATCATATGGGGAAAGCCGTATTTCAGGGTGTTAATGAAGTATCATATGGGGAAAGCCGTATTTCAGGGTGTTAATGAAGTATCATATGGGGAAAGCCGTATTTCAGGGTGTTAATGAAGTATCATATGGGGAAAGCCGTATTTCAGGGTGTTAATGAAGTATCATATAAAATTTTTATCGGGAAAGCCGTATTTCAGGGTGTTAATGAAGTATCATATGGGGAAAGCCGTATTTCAGGGTGTTAATGAAGTATCATATGGGGAAAGCCGTATTTCAGGGTGTTAATGAAGTATCATATGGGGAAAGCCGTATTTCAGGGTGTTAATGAAGTATCATATGGGGAAAGCCGTATTTCAGGGTGTTAATGAAGTATCATATGGGGAAAGCCGTATTTCAGGGTGTTAATGAAGTATCATATGGGGAAAGCCGTATTTCAGGGTGTTAATGAAGTATCATATGGGGAAAGCCGTATTTCAGGGTGTTAATGAAGTATCATATGGGGAAAGCCGTATTTCAGGGTGTTAATGAAGTATCATATGGGGAAAGCCGTATTTCAGGGTGTTAATGAAGTATCATATGGGGAAAGCCGTATTTCAGGGTGTTAATGAAGTATCATATGGGGAAAGCCGTATTTCAGGGTGTTAATGAAGTATCATATGGGGAAAGCCGTATTTCAGGGTGTTAATGAAGTATCATATGGGGAAAGCCGTATTTCAGGCTCAGACGAGCACCCTGGTAGAGGTACTGACCGTGCACAACCCAGCTGGTCACATGAATTAAATCGATTAGATTCGAACCTACAGCGGCGAGGTGCAAGTGATTTGAAGTCAACAACCATGTCCACTCGGCCCGCTACATTTCATAGTCGAGATCCTTCTTCATGGCCTAGTGGGCATATGCCTACAGTGCGAAAGGTCGATGGTTCAAACCTTGTCAGGGATTCATTTTGATATGGCCAGTTGGTGAGCCGCCAGCTAGATAACCCATTTGATTCTGGATACCATTCAAACGGTATTTGGAAAGAACATAGAGCCAGATCAGCCGCCACGGAACATGCCGTCTGATCAGGCTCTATGTTGTTTGCTATTCAGATGACCTTGCTAAGACACTTGGCTATGTAGCAAACAACATAGATCCTGATCAGCACGCAGCGTCACGCTGCGGCTGATCTGGATCTATGTTGTTTGCAAAAGCCATTAAATGTATCCAGAATGAAATGGGTTAAATAATGACTACTGATCAGCCAGGCTGCAAGAACAGGATTCGAGGAGTATTGATGTTCATATGATGTTCATCTTTTGTCATAAAATTCCAATTTATTTTTTCTGACCGAAGCATTTTTTGTGGTCATCGGATTTAGGAAAAACTGGTAATAATGTATAAATTTGGTTTAAAAGGATATTAATGGTTTCCTCGAGGTCTTCTAGATCCCATTCTATACTTCTAACACTATTCCTGAGTTCATTCGTTGTCCAGTTGTATTCCTCTACGGATACAAGGCTTGGGGTGTCCACCAGCTCGCACCATCTTGTGTACAGGTTTTTGGAAGTCTGTAAAGCCTTTTGCACCTCCCTAGTAAAACAAACACACCTCCCTAGTAACACAAGCAGCACTAGGTGCTATTCATATATTTAAGTGTATACCCCTATGCTGTTTAAAACATACATGAATATACATGTACAAGCCCTTAGGTGTGGCATCCGTGGTCCAATGGTAGAGCGTCGGATTTGGAATCGAAAGGTCCAGGTTTGATACTCAGTCAGGCCACGTATTGAGCAACCTCACACACATTGCTTAGTACTGGTTAACAGCTATGGTCGGCTAAGTATGCCCAGGAAAACATGTCTAGGACCCCGCAAGGGATTTGACATTAATGGAACATATATACATACAGGTACATCTCCAAACTGTCAATAGTAAATACCGAAATACATGCAAGTCCTTACACAACATTAGCGCAGTGGTACCTGTAGCCCTTCTTACCAATGCAACCCGGATTCAATCCTCGGACTGGGAAGTATGCGAGATGGTGTGGTTGTCACAAAATCCTACAGGAATGACATCTGCCTTCATTATAGCCAATGAGAGTGTTAAAGCTTGTTTTGTAATTGTTAAATATAAAAGATTCTATCTATCTATCTCCCGTTAATGTCAAACCCCTCGCGGGGACGTAGACATGTTGCGCGTCAAAAACCGCTAAGAAGTTAAAAGTATGAGTAGTTAAAAGTATAATTTAAGAAGGTAATGAAAATAAGTTGTGGTAAAAGTTTAAAAGCAGCTACGCAGAACAACTAGGGACTGGCATGTTCATTATGGCAAACTGCCGTATTGAATTGCTCTATAGTAGGGAGATGGACAATGTCAGGAGGGAGGTGGTTCCAATGATAGATTGTTCTTGGAAAGAAGGAAAACTTGTAGTAGTCTGTAGTTGCTGTAATTAACCTATAGCTTAAAGAATGGCAATGGTGAGCAGGACGGGAGAGAGGAACTAGGTAATTTTCAATGGGAATAGCAACAAGATCATTCTGAATTTTATACATAAGGGATAACCTATTGTCAATACGCCGTTGATCTAGTCTGCGTAGATTTAGGGAATGTAGCATGTCTGTAACACTTGATGTACGATAGAAGTCAGCCTTTATCCAACGGGCTGCTCTTCGCTGGACATGTTCAATTTGGTCTATCAATGTTTGGGTATGGGGTGACCAGATCTCGGAGCCATATTCAAGCTGGGGTCTCACTAGTGTCTGGTAAGCCATGGTCTTAAGGGGTTCAGATTTGACCTGGAGGTTTCTACGTAGAAATCCTAATGTTTGGTTTGCTTTCTTTGTTGACCTTTTTATGTGGGTGTCCCACGACAGGTTATTTGAGATATCCACGCCAAGGTATTTGGCTGAGGTGACCGACTCAAGTAGGACTCCATGGAGTTTATATTTGCTGGGAATAGGATGTTTCCTTCTGGTGACGTGGATAACTTGACATTTGGAGGGGTTAAATTCCATGTCCCACTCCAACTCCCACTCTTCTAATCTCTTAAGATCGTTTTGGAGTGTGACCGATTCATTTGCAGATGTCAGTGATAGATAGACTGCAGTATCATCTGCAAAGATGCGGACTTTGGAACTGATGTTTTGTGGGAGGTCGTTTATGTAGGCCAAGTACGGATCCCTGTGGGACTCCAGAGGACACCGGAATGGCATCTGAACTAATACCATTAAGGACAAGTGACTGGAGTCTATTATCTAGAAAACTCTTAATCCACTTTAATGTTTGACCAGTGACTCCATATTCATGCATTTTTAGTAGTACTTTCTCGTGATTGACCTTATCGAAAGCCTTACTGAAGTCTAATAGGATGAGATCTACCTGATGCTTATTGTAGACAGAGGTAACCAAGTCATTGACTAGTATTACTAATTGGGTCACGCATGACCGTTTTTCTCTAAAACCATGCTGCAAATGGTACAGAATACTGTGGTTAGTGAAGTGTTTTACTATCGAGGAGGAAACTATATGTTCTAGTACCTTGCATAGAACACATGATGTTCTAGTACCTTGCATAGAACACATGTCAGTGAGATAGGCCTATAGTTGGCGGGGTTTGACTTGTCCCATTTATTTGTAAATGGGAGCAACATTTGCTGACTTCCACTGGGCAGGCAGTGATCCTTCGTTGAGGGATTTTTGGAATAAGACTTCAAGGATAGGTGAGAGTTCTTTAGACAGGGTTTTAAGTATAATTGGCTTAATTTGGTCAGGACCACTAGCCTTGTGGGGGTTCAGGCTATTGAGAAGTTTCTCTATGCCATTTGAGCTTAGTGTGATCTCATTGATGTTTGGCGTGGATTGACCATTCAGGTTTCCATTTGTGTCCTGAATTTTCATTTTACAAATGGAGGTAAGTCTTAGTAGATTAAATACTTTTTAGTTTTGTTATTAACACATTCAACACCACATACCTCTACATTAACATTTTGTTAAATAATAATATAGATATGTTTATTTTTAAGAACATGTGTCATGTCAAGACTGTTGTCAATGCAATCTGAGAAGAAAAATTTGAGTTCATGTTCGACTCAGTGGTCGAATATTAATGAGGACGAGTCGGGAATAGACAAGATAATGCACAATGTATCGAGTGTAACACTGTTGTAATCTTCATATTTAAGACATACTCTTTAACAACGAAAAATGGATCTTCTAGTGCCATTTTTTGCTGAAATCTTAGGGGAATATAAATATTTCATAAAAATCTGTCAACTTCCATCTTCTCCCAACTTTTAGTGCGTTGTTATAATCACAATTTGTGATAATTGCAAACAAGGTTATCTATTATCCTCTGATGTCAAACCCCTCGCGGGGATGTAGACATGTTAAGCGTCAAACCACAAATAAGTTAAAAGGAGGTCATGTGTAGTTAAAAGCATAAATATATATATAAAGTGGCGTCCGTGTTCTAGTGGTAGAGTGTCGGATTTGGAATCGAATGGTTCCTGGTTCGATACGCAGTCTAGCCACGTATGCAGTGTCATTGAGCACCTCACAAATAGTGCTTAGTACTGGTTAACCGCGTAAGTCGGTTAAGCATACCCTGAAAAGCATATCTAGGTTCCCACAAGGGGTTTGAAATTAATGGGACATACAAATTATAAGAAAGTAATGACACATAAGTTGGGATAAGAGTTTAAAAGCAGCTGCGCAGAACAACTAGGGACTGGCATGATCAATACAGCAAACAGCCGTATTGAATTGATCTATGGTAGGAAGATGGACACTATCCGAGTGGAGATGGTTCCAATGATAAATTTAATGCAGATTGGCTGCTTAATAGAGGTGACCACTAACACAGGTTTGACTACATGTATTTATAGCTATTATTTTACCCAGCATGCAAAGAGTTAAACGATATGCAAGCAAGTGCTAACTTTCTACTTTCTCTCGCCTACATGAGATGAAAGGGAATACGTGTAATGGTCTGTTGTTGCTGTAATTAACCTATTAGTTACGGAATGGCAGTGGGGTGTGAGGGACGTGAGAGGGGGCTTGGTAATTTTCAATGGGGATTAGGCCTATTATTGAGTTTATACATAAGGGATAATATATTGTCAATACGCCGTTGATCTAGTCTGCGTATATTTAGGGAATGGAGCAAACCTTTATCCAATGGTGTGTGTTTTACGTTTATTTATCGTCGCTACCGGTTGCCCATATGAGCGACGCCTCCTGAAGAGATTAGTCATTTTAGAGTGTTGGTGGATAGTGCAATGATACAGACAGAGGCCCATTCCATAGTCTCATCTGGTTCTTTTACGTGCACGAGATCTCGGTGTAACGTCCCATATGAACGACTGTTCATTTTAGTATACATGTATACAGTGTATATTCCATCTACCGGTTACCCATATGAGCGACGCCTCCTGAAGATATTATAGTCGTTTTAGATGTTGGAGGATAGTGCAATGATACAGACAGAGACCCATTCCAGAGTCTCATCTGGTTCTTTTACGTGCACGGTGTAAATCACCGACACGAGACCTCGGTTTAACGTTCCATCTGAAAGACTATTGATATTATTAGGGTCAGACGGGGGATCGAACCTGCGATCCCAGGATTACCAGTCCAGCGTGTTACCACTGGACTACAGATCCGGCTGTTACTACTCGAGTACACTATCTAATTGAACCATACTAGATCTACCATAATAATTATTGTTAACAGATTGTATGACAATAGTTGAGTAATACCAAATATGACTATTTTCCCAAACATCCTAGTGTTTTCGCGGCCGTTTTGATGTACAGGTGTGATTCAGTGAACCAGAATTATTCAAAGTCAAAACACAATTTATTCTCTCATTTCACATGCATGCATGAAATAATGAGGCTTACGATAACAAATATTTACGAGGCTGAATAACATGATATGTTGCAAATACTAAACATTATAGTACTATTATTGTTGATATAGATAATTATTCGATTTTCAGGTGCAATAATTGTAGGGGAGATCGTGAAATGAACAATTGTCTTTCTTTTCATTCGTACAAGAAATTTAAAGAATTGTGGATCCACGTAGAGTCAAGCATTTTTATTTTATCAATGGCGTTAATTAGAAATATTTAGTATCTAAATACTAAATGGTAACGTATCAAAGGTGGTGATCCACACTTTTAATTATATTTTGAGAATATTTGTATGGCTAGATCAACCTTTTAAACTGTCTTGTTTCTAATGGAAAAATATTTTTAAAAACACCCCCTTTGGGGTGGATCAAGGTGTTGGCTTTGGTTAACTAAGTAATTATTGATAAATGACTGTTCATAAAGGGAGGTAATTAACAGGTGGTCATTTCCTAAAAATCATTTGTGGGAACAATGTTGACAATTTACTTGAAATCTCAGTTACTTATTGTTGAGAAATGGGAATATCTCGGTATACTGCACATTCGGTGTAAACGTGTATTACGGCTGTAAGCATGTCCAGTTTCAGTATCTTGTGTCACAGGGATTCGGCACGTTTGGGGGGTACTTAAATATATATACTAGTACCCCCAAACGAGTACTTAAATATATGACTATTTTCCCAAACATCCTAGTGTTTTTCGCGGCCGTTTTGATGTACATGTGTGATTCAGTGAACCAGAATTATTACTGAACTGCAATTGACCTTTCTGCAAACGCTACTTAGGCACGCCCCCCATAGTTACAGGTGCTCGCTGTAACTACGCAAGACAAGCTATCTAACAAAATGGCGTCTAACGCACACCTGCATCGAGTTAATCTAGATAAAATTCCGTGGAATTTCTCAGTTTTATTTTACCCAGATATTAATATTATTAGCTATTTAGGTAATTAGACACAATTATGAATGGGACTATGTAGCCGTGTGTTTGCCATACCAGGAGTGATTATCTATCTAGGTTTCAGGCCACTAATCAAGATTAATTAAAGTGAATGGGTGAGAATAAATAAATCATAGACTGTCATTAAAATAATATATTTATTGTACATCAAAGGATTAAATTATTTACAATGACATCAAATTACATAAAAAAGGTACATAGATTAATACAATGACAATGAAATTTACAGTGTGTATCTATTTTTATTGTATTTGTATTGTATAATCAGCAAAAAACGCATGGAAATATAGACGCCATGGTTGTAATGAAATTGAGTGTGTGTGTTTTACGTTTATTTATCGTCGCTACCGGTTGCCCATATGAGCGACGCCTCCTGAAGAGATTAGTTATTTTAAATTGGATGAAATTGAACGAACGATGTAGTTTTATTTTAAGTCGCCACCGCATAAATGCATTTGGGCGACTGTACTCTCCAAGCTGGTTATATTCTAAGGCGATTCTTCTGTGATGATTATCCAATGACGATTATATCCGTGTTCTACGATGGTTATGTGTTCTGCGATGATTGTTCCTATTCTTCTACGTTGATTATTTCTGTTTTCTGTTTTTATCGTTGTTTCCTTTGTACAATATGCTGTCAATTGTCATACACTTTCTCATCTTATTAAATTACTAGGATGCATTATGGCTATATCGCGGTATTAGCTATTAAAACCAAAAATACAGATATACTATTATGTACCTGAATTTAAGCCTCATTTTGCTTCATCCTATGACTTCTCCACTTCAACATTACAAATACACAAAGAATAATACTATTGGGAATCACTTGTGTTTATCATGTTTTTGCCGCCATCAGGTCAGCATTTACGTAATCAGTAGTTCCGGTAATACCGCGGCAAATGGCCGATGCCCTGATTTGGGTGTTTATACAAAGGTAGTCATAATACAATGATGTGAGTATTTGATAGAGACCATAATCTGTATAATATGTAAGTCTAGCAGTAAATTTATCATTTGAACATAAAACATGAATATATTTTTAATCTCCCACCAGAAAACAACAAATAACTTTAGGCCTACTTTTTATGAATAATAAAATGCGGGAATCTGGCTATATCATCAACATGTCAAATAGATGTACATCACAGGACACAATTAACTAACATGATTTGGATAAAATCACATTTATCATAACGCAACATCTGGTTATGGAACAACAGTAGAAACAAAGGATTCCAACAGAAAGTACCGCTATACATTTCGGCATAAATCGTACATTATCTGCCAAGGGAGGTAATAAAAAAGCCAGCATATTAGTTTAAACATATTTTATTTGTCAATTATTTACATCAACACATGACATATTAAATACAACATAACAGATAGGGGTGAAAGACTACGTCATGAATATAGAATTCATCTACTTCTACATATGCATTAAACCACAGGCACCAGACACAAACATTTTTTATTTGGTCTATGGTCATATTATAGTAAGTAATGTTTAAACATGTAGAGGTTATTAAACCGCGGGGGTGGGCCATTTGTGGATATTGGCGCACCTTATAGAGATATTGGCCCGAGGGCCGTTAGGCATATATTGCTCGCGTCGACCAAATATTTTGCTTTTCTACCATTAAATGTGTTACTATTTATATATATACGTATGCAATAATACTTACTATATGACCATAGGCCAAAAAAATAAATTTGTTTTTGTGTCTGGTGCCTGTGCATTAAACGTAAATTACGTACACGTATGGCAAGGGAAATATAATACATTATATAGAGAACTGATAACTGGTAACCTAATATTCTATTTATCCTATCTTCTGATAAAACACGTTTTAGATTACCGAATAGTCATGACCTGAAGTTTATTATACCGCCTGTGAACATATGACGTCATACACGCAGCATTACATGACGTCACTAAAGGTTTATTAGGCATTGACTAATAAAGCAAAGTTGAGGCAGCATACCGTTTTTGACCATATTACGCATGGCGGTAGGACACATATATAGATCTAGATCTACATATTGCCCTACTTTCTTGTCCAATCATATAGCTGTATTTGGTTTAAAATTTGAAAAATATATCACATAAAATACAAGTTGGCTGATATATGAAAAAATAAGTAACATATTTTATGTGATATGAGCAGCAAGTGACGTGAACTTTGCTAAGCTCTTGTGGGCGGGCCTTATGCAAAATTAGCACGTGGGCTATTGACTGCAATATTATACATGTAAACAATACGGGAAATGTAACGTTTTGAGGGCTGCGGACATGTTAAACGTTACATTTCCCGTATAATATCGCCAGTCAATAGCCCACGTGCTAATCCGCATAAGGTCCATCCACAGGAGCTTAACAAGGTTCACGTTACTTCCTGCTCATAGCACATACAATATGCTACTTATTTTTGCATATATATCAGCCAATTTGTATTTTAAAATGGGATTTATTTTTTCAAAATATGATTGGACAAGAAAGTAGGACAATCTACATGGCACGGGAAACCAGCACAAATAATTGACATATATTATAATGACAAAAGAAACAGCTTCACATTAAAGTACGCTTGAATAAACATAATCAGGCAGTAGTAATATTTATAGAACAAACAAAAGCAAACCTGTTTAATTTGATACTCCATTTAAACACTTAAATCTTAATATCAATTATAAACAGTAAATCCAAGTTTATATCATACATGTATAGATCCATTCACTGAAACAGTTAACTCATAGATAGATCCGTTCACTAATTTTAACAGTATAAATCAGTTCAAGAAATAGATCTGTTCACTAAAGATGAAACAGTTAAATCATGTGACCTCGCGACGCTCTTTTTCTGGTCTGAAGCTGTCAATCAAGATTAATGGGCGGGCCGATATGCACCTCAAAGACTACAGGCGGCATGCGCGTACGTGACTAATATTACAATCTGTAAGTCAGTTATCGGTCTGATATCACATTTTATGGAACTTATTGCGGTCGGCTATCGCGTCCCTTGCAATAAATACCATAAAATGTGATATAAGACCAATAACTAATACGTAGCAGCTTCGCGTTAGATATATTTTCTCCAACTCGCCATATAAATTTCAAAATTAAAAAATATATGGCAGTAGGCTAACCTAATATTCTCTATGTATAGCAACTTAGACTATTGATTTCCTTTTGTTGGGGGTGTGTTTCCCATACATGTATACCTGTCATCGTTTTCCTGCACGAAATTTCTCTTTAGTTAGTCTATACAAATTTATTTTAGCTCGATTGCGAAACAAGTTCTTTCAACTTATATTAATCACTCTCGAGACCTCATTCCTGATGGAATCCATCGCCACGAGGGAGAGAGAAGAGGCAACGTGGAATTTAAATGCCTTGCCAAAGGGCACAATCGTAACGGCTCCAGCGGGGCTCGAACTCTGGACCTTTCGCACCTGAAGTGAACGCGCATCCACTGCGCTATCACCACTTCCAGGAAATTGTCGTGCATATTTTTAGAGGCTTTATCATTCAGCTTTTGGAACTACTGATAGATAGACGTGTTTTTTTTCATTTTTACATAATCTATCTAGGACCATGTTTCCTTTAACTCTTTCACCGCCAATGTCGCATAAAAGCGACTTTGTAAAAAAGTAGAGAACCCGATCGGACAGAACAGAACATGCCGTCTGATCAGGCTATATGCTGATTGCTCTTCAGACAGAGACGCTGAAGCACCTGTCCGAATAGCAAACAACATAGAGCCTGATCAGATGCGGCGTTACGCCGCGGCTGATCTGGATCTATGTTGTTTGCACATCCTCTGAATTTATTCGGCGCTGAAAGAGTTACGTATTCGTCACATGTTATATGACAGTGTATGTTGTCAGTTGTAGTAACTAACACGTTGCCAATCTCCCGTTACCACCGAATAGTTTGTATTTACATTTTACATTTTACAGTTTGATAAATGTTGTTGCAATTGACAGTTCGTCAATGCAGTGAGGGTTGACTTATTTTCTACACTATTTTATCTATCTTATATACACCATACTTGGCCCGACACGATATAGCACGAACTGTTCTGATGCGCCGTTAAACATATACCCACTCGCCGCTCACTCTACATGTACACATCTCCTGCTCTATCTGGTAGGCTTTATTCTAGAGTGGAAAAAGGGCAGGGTGGGCCAGAAAGTGGACAGAGTGGGCCAGAAAAGGGGTCAGGGTGGGTCAGAAAGTGGACAGAGTGGGCCAGAAAATGGGTCAGGGTGGGTCAGAAAAGGGACATAGTGGGCCAGAAAAGGGTCAGAGTGGGTCAGAAAGGGGATAGAGTGGGCCAGAAAAGGGCCAGGGTGGGCCAGAAAGTGGGTCAGAAAAGCGTCAGGGTGGGTCAGAAAGGGGACAGAGTGGGCCAGAAAAGGGTCAGGATGGGTCAGCAAGGGGACCGAGTGGGCCAGGAAAGGGTCAGGGTGGGTCACACAGAGTGGGACAGAAAAGGGTCAGGGTGGGGCACAAGAGTGGGCCAGAAAAGGGTCAGGGTGGGTCACACAGAGTTGGCCAGAAAAGGGTCAGGGTGGATCACACATAGTGGGCCAGAAAAGGGTCAGGGTGGGTCAGAAAAGGGGATGGGTGCATTTTGAACCACGATGAAATGCGGGGTGGTGTATAGGTAGCCCCTAGAACACCTTGCTAAATAATGGTGATTGCTCAGAGAAGCAGTAAGGTAGTACATATTGGAGAAATGGACAGACGAGTTCCAAGTGATATACCGGTATGTCTGCCCTTCCGAAGGCACCAGTTGCCAAAAGGCAAGAGGGCGAGGCCAAAAAGGACAGGCGCCGCGCTGCCATTCCGCTCTAGAAAAACACCCTATCTTATATATAAACGGCAGACAACATGAACATCAAGATTCACCGTTGAACCTCTGGACTCCACTGTTTCCGGAATGGTTGAGGTGGCGACGCCGTTAATAACAAACCGTATGGAAAAGTCATTCACTTATTGGTATAAATGTTTGGTATGGGTGTCCACAGCTTTCTAAATGGCGGATGCACTGCTGGTTCGCACTTGGTACCTGCTAGCGGCGGCTGCCATTGTCCGTTTACACACGTGGCTCCGCCTGGTCCGGTGATTCTGTAGCCAGAGTTACAATCGTATTCTAACCGATCCCCGTGCCTGATTGTCCGGATATAAGGCTTGAAGTCAAACCTTCCTTTGTGGATCTTTTTGTATACCTCACCATGTACGATGGTACCCGGACTCGGACAGTAAACTATAATATATATATATTACATTACAAGGTAGTACAATTGAGTGTGTGTTTAACGTTTATTTATCGTCGCTACCGTTTGCCCATATGAGCGACGCCTCCTGAAGCGATTAGTCATTTTAGAATTTTGGAGGATAGTGCACTGAATGATATAGAGAGAGACCCATTCCAGAGTCTCCTCTGGTTCTTTTACGTGCACGGTGGAAAGCAGCGACACAAGACATCGGTTTATTGTCACATCTGAAAGACTGTTAATTTTATTAGGGTCAGACGGGGGTCGAACCTGCGATCCCTGGATTACCAGTCCAGCGAGTTAACCACTGGACTACAGATCCGTCTGTAGTACAATTGAGTGTGTGTTTTACGTTTATTTATCGTCGCTACCGGTTGCCCATATGAGCGACGCCTCCTGAAGAGATAAGTTATTTTAGATTGTTGGAGGATAGTGCATGATACAGACAGAGACCCATTCCAAAGTCTCCTCTGGTTCTTTTACGTGCACGATGTAAAGCACCGACACGAGACCTCGGTTTAACGTCCCATCTGAAAGACTGTTAATTTTATTAGGGTCAGACGGGGGATCGAACCTGCGATCCCTGGATTGCCAGTCCAGCGTTTTACCACTGGGGGGGGGGGGGGTAAAACGTACACAAGTCTAGTTTAAAATGATGTTATGTCGTTTTTTTTCTGTAGTGTTTATATTATAGTATATTCAAGCTCGTCATGCATTGAAAGTCACTGTAAGCGTTTTTGTCTTCAAATAGAAAACGAAAACTATCATTCACAAATGATAAAGTTATTATTTTTTCTTGTTGATTTTTTGATTGCCATTTAGTTATTTGGGATTTTATAAATACGTATTGATAAAGGGAAGTAATATACAAATGAATATTTTTTTTTTCACGGCTATGGGACAGTTTGATACTCACATTCTTCACAGTGCGGTCTCCCACCGTGCCATTCCCCGAACTCGCAGGTCAGGTATGTTCCGTTCATTCCAGTAAGACGGAATCCAGCAAAACATTTATACTTAGCCCGGAATCCATGCTCCTTACCCATGTAGATGCGCATACCATTGTGTACATGTGGTGGAGGGGACGGGCATGGCGCTGCAATATAACACGATACTATAGCCTCTAAATGAAAGAACATGTGGTGGAGGGGACGGGCATGGCGCTGCAATGCAACACGATACTATAGACTCTAAATGAAAGAACATGTGGTGGAGGGGACGGGCATGGCGCTGCAATGCAACACGATACTATAGACTCTAAATACAAGAACTATTTGCAGAAAACTTCTGTATTTCCGGCGTATACATAATATATCACATAACCTTTAAAATAGGTTAAATGTGTCACATGATCAACATGACAATTTGTTTTACCAATACACGACAATACACGCGGCAATACACGGCAATACACGGCAATACACGCGGCAATACACGGCAATACACGACAATACACGGCAATACACGCGGCAATACACGGCAATACACGGCAATACACGCGGCAATACACGGCAATACACGGCAATACACGACAATACACACGGCAATACACGGCAATACACGGCAATACACGCGGCAATACACGGCAATACACGGCAGTACACGGCAATACACGGCAATACACGCGGCAATACACGGCAATACACGCGGCAATACACGGCAATACACGGCAATACACGCGGCAATACACGGCAATACACGGCAATACACGCGGCAATACACGGCAATACACGGCAATACACGGGCAATACACGGCAATACACGGCAATACACGGCAATACACGGCAATACACGGCAATACACGTCGGCAATACACGGCAATACACGGCAATACACGCGGCAATACACGGCAATACACGCGGCAATACACGGCAATACACGCGCAAACCGGCAATACACGCGGCAATACACGGCAATACACGGCAATACACGGCAATACACGGCAATACACGGCAATACACGACAATACACACGGCAATACACGGCAATACACGCGGCAATACACGGCAATACACGCGGCAATACACGGCAATACACGGCAATACACGGCAATACACGGCAATAGTATTAGCAATTAAGAAGCAATTTGTTTTACCAAACACGGCAATAGTATTAGCAATTAAGAAGCAATTTGTTTTACAATACACGGCAATAGTATTAGCAATTAAGAAGCAATTTGTTTTACCAATACACGGCAATAGTATTAGCAATTAAGAAGCAATTTGTTTACCAATACACGGCAATAGTATTAGCAATTAAGAAGCAATTTGTTTTACCAATACACGGCAATAGTATTAGCAATTAAGAAGCAATTTGTTTTACCAATACACGGCAATAGTATTAGCAATTAAGAAGCAATTTGTTTACTAATACACGGCAATAGTATTAGCAATTAAGAAGCAATTTGTTTTACTAATACACGGCAATAGTATTAGCAATTAAGAAGCAATTTGTTTTACTAATACACGGCAATAGTATTAGCAATTAAGAAGCAATTTGTTTTACTAATACATGGCAATAGTATTAGCAATTAAGAAGCAATTTGTTTTACCAATACACGGCAATAGTATAAGCAATTAAGAAGCAATTTGTTTTACTAATACACGGCAATAGTATTAGCAATTAAGAAGCAATTTGTTTTACTAATACACGGCAATAGTATTAGCAATTAAGAAGCAATTTGTTTTACCAATACACGGCAATAGTATTAGCAATTAAGAAGCAATTTGTTTTACCAATACACGGCAATAGTATTAGCAATTAAGAAGCA
>CM026400.1:32889649-32930108 GCA_014843695.1 Archivesica marissinica | reverse complement strand
GGCATGGCGCTGCAATATAACACGATACTATAGCCTCTAAATGAAAGAACATGTGGTGGAGGGGACGGGCATGGCGCTGCAATGCAACACGATACTATAGACTCTAAATGAAAGAACATGTGGTGGAGGGGACGGGCATGGCGCTGCAATGCAACACGATACTATAGACTCTAAATACAAGAACTATTTGCAGAAAACTTCTGTATTTCCGGCGTATACATAATATATCACATAACCTTTAAAATAGGTTAAATGTGTCACATGATCAACATGACAATTTGTTTTACCAATACACGACAATACACGCGGCAATACACGGCAATACACGGCAATACACGCGGCAATACACGGCAATACACGACAATACACGGCAATACACGCGGCAATACACGGCAATACACGGCAATACACGCGGCAATACACGGCAATACACGGCAATACACGACAATACACACGGCAATACACGGCAATACACGGCAATACACGCGGCAATACACGGCAATACACGGCAGTACACGGCAATACACGGCAATACACGCGGCAATACACGGCAATACACGCGGCAATACACGGCAATACACGGCAATACACGCGGCAATACACGGCAATACACGGCAATACACGCGGCAATACACGGCAATACACGGCAATACACGGCAATACACGCGGCAATACACGGCAATACACGGCAATACACGGCAATACACGGCAATACACGGCAATACACGCGGCAATACACGGCAATACACGGCAATACACGCGGCAATACACGGCAATACACGCGGCAATACACAGCAATACACGCGCAATACACGGCAATACACGGCAATACACGGCAATACACGGCAATACACGGCAATACACGACAATACACACGGCAATACACGGCAATACACGCGGCAATACACGCAATACACGGCAATACACGCGGCAATACACGGCAATACACGGCAATACACGGCAATACACGGCAATAGTATTAGCAATTAAGAAGCAATTGTTTTACCAATACACGGCAATAGTATTAGCAATAAAACAAACCAAACACCAAAACAATAAGAAGCAATTTGTTTTACAATACACGGCAATATATTAGCAATTAAGAAGCAATTTGTTTTACCAATACACGGCAATAGTATTAGCAATTAAGAAGCAATTTGTTTTACCAATACACGGCAATAGTATTAGCAATTAAGAAGCAATTTGTTTTACCAATACACGGCAATAGTATTAGCAATTAAGAAGCAATTTGTTTACTAATACACGGCAATAGTATTAGCAATTAAGAAGCAATTTGTTTTACTAATACACGGCAATAGTATTAGCAATTAAGAAGCAATTTGTTTTACTAATACACGGCAATAGTATTAGCAATTAAGAAGCAATTTGTTTTACTAATACATGGCAATAGTATTAGCAATTAAGAAGCAATTTGTTTTACCAATACACGGCAATAGTATAAGCAATTAAGAAGCAATTTGTTTTACTAATACACGGCAATAGTATTAGCAATTAAGAAGCAATTTGTTTTACTAATACACGGCAATAGTATTAGCAATTAAGAAGCAATTTGTTTTACCAATACACGGCAATAGTATTAGCAATTAAGAAGCAATTTGTTTTACCAATACACGGCAATAGTATTAGCAATTAAGAAGCAATTTGTTTTACCAATACACGGCAATAGTATTAGCAATTAAGAAGCAATTTGTTTTACCAATACACGGCAATAGTATTAGCAATTAAGAAGCAATTTGTTTTACCAATACACGGCAATAGTATTAGCAATTAAGAAGCAATTTGTTTTACCAATACACGGCAATAGTATTAGCAATTAAGAAGCAATTTGTTTTACCAATACACGGCAATAGTATTAGCAATTAAGAAGCAATTTGTTTTACCAATACACGGCAATAGTATTAGCAATTAAGAAGCAATTTGTTTTACCAATACACGGCAATAGTATTAGCAATTAAGAAGCAATTTTTTTTACCAATACACGGCAATAGTATTAGCAATTAAGAAGCAATTTGTTTTACCAATACACGGCAATAGTATTAGCAATTAAGAAGCAATTTGTTTTACCAATACACGGCAATAGTATTAGCAATTAAGAAGCAATTTGTTTTACCAATACACGGCAATAGTATTAGCAATTAAGAAGCAATTTGTTTTACCAATACGGCAATAGTATTAGCAATTAAGAAGCAATTTGTTTTACCAATACACGGCAATAGTATTAGCAATTAAGAAGCAATTGTTTTACCAATACACGGCAATAGTATTAGCAATTAAGAAGCAATTTGTTTTACCAATACACGGCAATAGTATTAGCAATTAAGAAGCAATTTGTTTTACCAATACACGGCAATAGTATTAGCAATTAAGAAGCAATTTGTTTTACCAATACACGGCAATAGTATTAGCAATTAAGAAGCAATTTGTTTTACCAATACACGGCAATAGTATTAGCAATTAAGAAGCAATTTGTTTTACCATACACGGCAATAGTATTAGCAATTAAGAAGCAATTGTTTTACCAATACACGGCAATAGTATTAGCAATTAAGAAGCAATTTGTTTTACCAATACACGGCAATAGTATTAGCAATTAAGAAGCAATTTGTTTTACCAATACACGGCAATAGTATTAGCAATTAAGAAGCAATTTGTTTTACCAATACACGGCAATAGTATTAGCAATTAAGAAGCAATTGTTTTACCAATACACGGCAATAGTATTAGCAAAAGAAGCAATTGTTTTACCAATACACGGCAATAGTATTAGCAATTAAGAAGCAATTTGTTTTACCAATACACGGCAATAGTATTAGCAATTAAGAAGCAATTTGTTTTACCAATACACGGCAATAGTATTAGCAATTAAGAAGCAATTTGTTTTACCAATACACGGCAATAGTATTAGCAATTAAGAAGCAATTTGTTTTACCAATACACGGCAATAGTATTAGCAATTAAGAAGCAATTTGTTTTACCAATACACGGCAATAGTATTAGCAATTAAGAAGCAATTTGTTTTACTAATACACGGCAATAGTATTAGCAATTAAGAAGCAATTTGTTTTACCAATACACGGCAATAGTATTAGCAATTAAGAAGCAATTTGTTTTACCAATACACGGCAATAGTATTAGCAATTAAGAAGCAATTTGCTTTACCAATACACGGCAATAGTATTAGCAATTAAGAAGCAATTTGTTTTACCAATACACGGCAATAGTATTAGCAATTAAGAAGCAATTTGTTTTACCAATACACGGCAATAGTATTAGCAATTACGAAGCAATTTGTTCGTGCTTACTGACTCAAATATTACTGGATGCCACTACGAGCAGCATTTCAGTCACGGACCTACATCCGGCTAGAACTACATCCGGCTAGAACTACATCCGGCTAGAACCTACATCCGGCTAGAACCTACATCCGGCTAGAACCTACATCCGGCTAGAACCTACATCCGGCTAGAACCACATCCGGCTAGAACTACATCCGGCTATAACTACATCCGGCTAGACCTACATCCAGCTAGAACTACATCCGGCTAGAACCACATCCGGCTATAACCACATCCAGCTATAACTACATCCGGCTAGACCTACATCCAGCTAGAACTACATCCAGCTAGAACCACATCCGGCTATAACTACATCCGGCTAGATTTACATCCAGCTAGAACTACATCCGGCTATAACTACATCCGGCTAGAACCACCGACCTTCTGCGAGTCAGCTGAATAGCTTCCTCACATGGACGAATTCGACACGATTGCTATTGATGATCGGGACACGAATGTATACAGTTCTTTCAGAAAGTATAGCATGCGTCCGATGCACATATCGGCATATTGTTTTTTTTAAATTATAAACGAAAACGAATGGTATCACACCTGGCATGCATTCCGCTACCGTCGACCAGGTTCCGTTATCACAGCGCATGCTCGACGAGTCACGTGGTACTAGTCCGCCTTTACACTGGAACTGTACAACTGTACCGTGGTTCACGTACACCAACTCCCGACCTCCTACTAGCGTGGCATTAGGTATCGCTGGCACCTGGCACTGACCTGTTTAAGTAGAAGTTGCAAAGTCAAGCATAGGACTGGTAATCCAGGGATCGCAGGTTCGATCCCCCGTCTGACCCTAAGAAAATTAACAGTCTTTCAGATGGGACGTTAAACCGAGGTCTTGTGTCGGTGCTGTACTGTGCACGTAAAGAACCAGAGGAGACTCTGGAATGGGTCTCTGTGTCTGTATCATTGCACTATCCTCCATAAATCTAAAATGACTAATCTCTTCAGGAGGCGTCGCTCATATGGACAACCGATAGCGACGATAAATAAACGTAAAACACACATTATATTACTATTACAGTCGTGATAGCGCAGTGGATGCGCGGTCGCTTCAGGTGCGAACGGTCCGGAGTTCGAGCCCCGTTGGAGCCGTTACGATTGTGCCCTTAGGCAAGGAATTTAATGTCCACGTTGACTCTTCTCTCTCCCTCGTTGCGATGGATTCCATCAAGAATGAAGTCTCGAGAGTGATTAATATAAGTTGTCAGAACTTGTTTCGCAATCAAGCTAAAATAAATGTTATTATAAATGTCTGTATCATTTGGTCTATGTCTGTATCAATGGTCTATGTCTGTATCATTGCACTATGTCTGTATCATTGGTCTATGTCTGTATCATAGGTATATGTCTGTATCATTGATCTATGTCTGTATCATAAGTCTATGTCTGTATCATTGGTATATGCATGTATTATTGCTCTATGTCTGTATCATTGGTCTATGTCTGTATCATTGATCTATGTCTGTATCATTGCTCTATGTCTGTATCATTGCTCTATGTCTGTATCATTGCTCTATGTCTGTATCATTGCACTATGTCTGTACCATTGCTCTATGTCTGTATCATTGTACTACGTCTGTATCATTGGTCTATGTCTGTTTCATTGCACTATGTCTGTTTCATTGCACTATGTCTGTATCATTGTTCTATGTCTGTATCATTGTTCTATGTCTGTATCATTACACAATGTCTGTATCATTGATCTATGTCTGCATCATTGCTCTATGCTGTTTGCAAAGGTGACTATATATGCCTCTAACATGCAAGGGGTTAATAAATGTGCGTGTACTTACCCCAGCATATTGGTGGATCGTTCGACCATTCACCGGACTCCAAACATTGCGTCTGGAATGTATCCCCGTCAAAAGATGTCCTTGTGTTACAGCTGTAATACAATACAGTAAGTATATATCAGTTCTTACTCCATCAAATCCCACTGGAACTGTCAAATTCTTTCATGGTACGGTGGTTGCCAGATCGGACAGGTAGGTTTTCTCTAGGTATTCCGGTTTCCTCCCACACGAATGACCACATTTAAACGCTTTCATCCGCGCCAACGAGAGTGATTAATATATGTTTGCTTCGCAAACTATTTTGCACTATTCTCGAAAATGACTTCTAAAAACACTTCTTTCCCCCTGTACCTTTGACATGTGTAAACCCATGTCTTACAACATTCGATTCCAATTGCCGTATTGAGTTTCTGATAATATCAATGTCATTTTGCCAGAAGTTAAAAATTGAAAAATCGACAGACTGGAACCCAGCCTAACATATTCTAAATGCTCATCTGATGTTTTATAATTCTAAATGCTCATCTGATGTTTTATCATACTAAATGCTCATCTGATGTTTTACAATACTAACTGCTCATCTGATGTTTTATCATACTAAATGCTCATCTGATGTTTTACAATACTAACTGCTCATCTGATGTTTTATCATACTAAATGCTCATCTGATGTTTTATAATACTAAATGCTCATCTGATGTTTTATCATACTAAATGCTCATCTGATGTTTTACAATACTAAATGCTCATCTGATGTTTTATCATACTAAATGCTCATCTGGTGTTTTACAATACTAAATGCTCATCTGATGTTTTATAATACTAAATGCTCATCTGATGTTTTACAATACTAAATGCTCATCTGATGTTTTATAATACTAAATGCTCACCTGATGTTTTATAATACTAAATGCTCACCTGGTGTTTTATAATACTAATTGCTCATCTGATGTTTTATAATACTAAATGCTCATCTGATGTTTTATAATACTAACTGCTCACCTGGTGTTTTATAATACTAAATGCTCACCTGGTGTTTTATAATACTAAATGCTCATCTGATGTTTTATAATACTAACTGCTCACCTGGTGTTTTATAATACTAAATGCTCACCTGGTGTTTTATAATACTAAATGCTCACCTGGTGTTTTATAATACTAAATGCTCATCTGATGTTTTATAATACTAAATGCTCACCTGGTGTTTTATAATACTAAATGCTCATCTGGTGTTTTATAATACTAACTGATCATCTGGTGTTTTATAATACTAAATGCTCACCTGATGTTTTATAATACTAAATGCTCACCTGGTGTTTTATAATACTAAATGCTCATCTGGTGTTTTATAATACTAAATGCTCATCTGATGTTTTATAATACTAAATGCTCATCTGATGTTTTATAATACTAAATGCTCACCTGGTGTTTTATAATACTAAATGCTCACCTGGTGTTTTATAATACTAAATGCTCATCTGATGTTTTATAATACTAACTGCTCACCTGGTGTTTTATAATACTAAATGCTCATCTGATGTTTTATAATACTAAATGCTCATCTGGTGTTTTATAATACTAAATGCTCATCTGGTGTTTTATAATACTAACTGCTCATCTGATGTTTTATAATACTAACTGCTCATCTGGTGTTTTATAATACTAAATGCTCACCTGGTGTTTTATAATACTAAATGCTCACCTGGTGTTTTATAATACTAACTGCTCACCTGGTGTTTTATAATACTAAATGCTCACCTGGTGTTTTATAATACTAAATGCTCATCTGATGTTTTATAATACTAACTGCTCATCTGGTGTTTTATAATACTAAATGCTCATCTGGTGTTTTATAATACTAAATGCTCATCTGATGTTTTATAATACTAAATGCTCATCTGATGTTTTATAATACTAAATGCTCACCTGGTGTTTTATAATACTAAATGCTCACCTGGTGTTTTATAATACTAACTGCTCACCTGATGTTTTATAATACTAATGCTCATCTGATGTTTTATAATACTAAATGCTCATCTGATGTTTTATAATACTAAATGCTCATCTGTGTTTTATAATACTAAATGCTCATCTGATGTTTTATAATACTAACTGCTCATCTGATGTTTTATAATACTAACTGCTCATCTGATGTTTTATAATACTAAATGCTCATCTGATGTTTTATAATACTAAATGCTCATCTGATATTTTATAATACTAAATGCTCATCTGATGTTTTATAATACTAACTGCTCATCTGATATTTATAATACTAATGCTCATCTGGTGTTTTATAATACTAAATGCTCATCTGATGTTTTATAATACTAAATGCTCATCTGATGTTTTATAATACTAAATGCCACCTGATGTTTTATAATACTAACTGCTCACCTGATGTTTTATAATACTAAATGCTCATCTGATGTTTTATAATACTAACTGCTCATCTGATGTTTTATAATACTAAATGCTCATCTGATGTTTTATAATACTAACTGCTCATCTGATGTTTTATAATACTAAATGCTCATCTGATGTTTTATAATACTAAATGCTCATCTGATGTTTTATAATACTAAATGCTCATCTGATGTTTTATAATACTAACTGCTCACCTGGTGTTTTATAATACTAAATGCTCACCTGATGTTTATAATACTAAATGCTCACCTGGTGTTTTATAATACTAAATGCTCATCTGATGTTTTATAATACTAAATGCTCATCTGATGTTTTATAATACTAAATGCTCATCTGATGTTTTATAATACTAAATGCTCATCTGATGTTTTATAATACTAACTGCTCACCTGGTGTTTTATAATACTAAATGCTCACTGATGTTTTATAATACTAAATGCTCACCTGATGTTTTATAATACTAAATGCTCACCTGATGTTTTATAATACTAAATGCTCACCTGATGTTTTATAATACTAAATGCTCATCTGATGTTTTATAATACTAAATGCTCATCTGATGTTTTATAATACTAAATGCTCATCTGATGTTTTATAATACTAACTGCTCACCTGGTGTTTTATAATACTAAATGCTCACCTGATGTTTTATAATACTAAATGCTCACCTGGTGTTTTATAATACTAAATGCTCACCTGATGTTTTATAATACTAAATGCTCACCTGGTGTTTTATAATACTAAATGCTCATCTGATGTTTTATAATACTAACTGCTCATCTGATGTTTTATAATACTAACTGCTCATCTGGTGTTTTATAATGCTAAATGCTCATCTGATGTTTTATAATACTAAATGCTCATCTGATATTTTATAATACTAAATGCCCACCTGATGTTTTATAATACTAACTGCTCATCTGATGTTTTATAATACTAAATGCTCATCTGATGTTTTATAATACTAACTGCTCATCTGGTGTTTTATAATACTAAATGCTCATCTGGTGTTTTATAATACTAAATGCTCACCTGATGTTTTATAATACTAAATGCTCATCTGGTGTTTTATAATACTAAATGCTCATCTGATGTTTTATAATACTAAATGCTCATCTGATGTTTTATAATACTAAATGCTCACCTGATGTTTTATAATACTAAATGCTCACCTGGTGTTTTATCATACTAAATGCTCATCTGATGTTTTATAATACTAACTGCTCACCTGGTGTTTTATAATACTAAATGCTCACCTGGTGTTTTATAATACTAAATGCTCACCTGGTGTTTTATAATACTAAATGCTCATCTGATGTTTTATCATACTAAATGCTCATCTGATGTTTTATAATACTAACTGCTCACCTGGTGTTTTATAATACTAACTGCTCACCTGGTGTTTTATAATACTAAATGCTCACCTGGTGTTTTATAATACTAACTGCTCACCTGGTGTTTTATAATACTAAATGCTCATCTGATGTTTTATAATACTAAATGCTCATCTGGTGTTTTATAATACTAAATGCTCATCTGGTGTTTTATAATACTAACTGCTCATCTGATGTTTTATAATACTAACTGCTCATCTGGTGTTTTATAATACTAAATGCTCACCTGGTGTTTTATAATACTAAATGCTCACCTGGTGTTTTATAATACTAACTGCTCACCTGGTGTTTTATAATACTAAATGCTCACCTGGTGTTTTATAATACTAAATGCTCATCTGATGTTTTATAATACTAACTGCTCATCTGGTGTTTTATAATACTAAATGCTCATCTGATATTTTATAATACTAAATGCCCACCTGATGTTTTATAATACTAACTGCTCACCTGGTGTTTTATAATACTAAATGCTCACCTGGTGTTTTATAATACTAAATGCTCACCTGATGTTTTATAATACTAAATGCTCATCTGATGTTTTATAATACTAAATGCTCATCTGATGTTTTATAATACTAAATGCTCATCTGATGTTTTATAATACTAACTGCTCATCTGATGTTTTATAATACTAAATGCTCATCTGATGTTTTATAATACTAAATGCTCATCTGATTTTATAATACTAAATGCCACCTGATGTTTTATAATACTAATGCTCACCTGGTGTTTTATAATACTAAATGCTCATCTGATGTTTTATAATACTAACTGCTCATCTGATGTTTTATAATACTAAATGCTCATCTGATGTTTTATAATACTAACTGCTCATCTGATGTTTTATAATACTAAATGCTCATCTGATGTTTTATAATACTAACTGCTCATCTGATGTTTTATAATACTAAATGCTCATCTGATGTTTTATAATACTAACTGCTCACCTGGTGTTTTATAATACTAAATGCTCACCTGATGTTTTATAATACTAAATGCTCACCTGGTGTTTTATAATACTAAATGCTCATCTGTTTTTATATACTAATGCCACTGATGTTTTATAATACTAACTGCTCACCTGGTGTTTTATAATACTAAATGCTCATCTGATGTTTTATAATACTAAATGCTCATCTGATGTTTTATAATACTAACTGCTCATCTGATGTTTTATAATACTAAATGCTCATCTGATGTTTTATAATACTAAATGCTCATCTGATGTTTTATAATACTAACTGCTCACCTGGTGTTTTATAATACTAAATGCTCACCTGATGTTTTATAATACTAAATGCTCACCTGGTGTTTTATAATACTAAATGCTCACCTGATGTTTTATAATACTAATGCTCACTGGTGTTTTATAATACTAAATGCTCATCTGATGTTTTATAATACTAACTGCTCATCTGGTGTTTTATAATACTAAATGCTCATCTGATGTTTTATAATACTAAATGCTCATCTGATGTTTTATAATACTAAATGCTCATCTGATGTTTTATAATACTAAATGCTCATCTGGTGTTTTATAATACTAAATGCTCATCTGGTGTTTTATAATACTAACTGCTCATCTGATGTTTTATAATACTAACTGCTCATCTGGTGTTTTATAATACTAAATGCTCACCTGGTGTTTTATAATACTAAATGCTCACCTGGTGTTTTATAATACTAACTGCTCACCTGGTGTTTTATAATACTAAATGCTCACCTGGTGTTTTATAATACTAAATGCTCATCTGATGTTTTATAATACTAAATGCTCATCTGGTGTTTTATAATACTAAATGCTCATCTGGTGTTTTATAATACTAACTGCTCATCTGATGTTTTATAATACTAACTGCTCATCTGGTGTTTTATAATACTAAATGCTCACCTGGTGTTTTATAATACTAAATGCTCACCTGGTGTTTTATAATACTAACTGCTCACCTGGTGTGTTATAATACTAAATGCTCACCTGCTGTTTTATAATACTAAATGCTCATCTGATGTTTTATAATACTAACTGCTCATCTGGTGTTTTATAATACTAAATGCTCATCTGATATTTTATAATACTAAATGCCCACCTGATGTTTTATAATACTAACTGCTCACCTGGTGTTTTATAATACTAAATGCTCACCTGGTGTTTTATAATACTAAATGCCCACCTGATGTTTTATAATACTAAATGCTCATCTGATGTTTTATAATACTAAATGCTCATCTGGTGTTTTATAATACTAAATGCTCATCTGGTGTTTTATAATACTAAATGCTCATCTGATGTTTTATAATACTAACTGCTCATCTGATGTTTTATAATACTAACTGCTCATCTGATGTTTTATAATACTAAATGCTCATCTGATGTTTTATAATACTAAAGGCTCATCTGATGTTTTATAATACTAAATGCTCATCTGATGTTTTATAATACTAACTGCTCATCTGATATTTTATAATACTAACTGCTCATCTGGTGTTTTATAATACTAAATGCTCATCTGATGTTTTATAATACTAAATGCTCATCTGATATTTTATAATACTAAATGCCCACCTGATGTTTTATAATACTAACTGCTCACCTGGTGTTTTATAATACTAAATGCTCATCTGATGTTTTATAATACTAACTGCTCATCTGATGTTTTATAATACTAAATGCTCATCTGATGTTTTATAATACTAACTGCTCATCTGATGTTTTATAATACTAAATGCTCATCTGATGTTTTATAATACTAACTGCTCATCTGATGTTTTATAATACTAAATGCTCATCTGATGTTTTATAATACTAACTGCTCACCTGGTGTTTTATAATACTAAATGCTCACCTGATGTTTTATAATACTAAATGCTCACCTGGTGTTTTATAATACTAAATGCTCATCTGATGTTTTATAATACTAAATGCTCATCTGATATTTTATAATACTAAATGCCCACCTGATGTTTTATAATACTAAATGCTCATCTGATGTTTTATAATACTAACTGCTCATCTGATGTTTTATAATACTAAATGCTCATCTGATGTTTTATAATACTAACTGCTCATCTGATGTTTTATAATACTAAATGCTCATCTGATGTTTTATAATACTAACTGCTCATCTGATGTTTTATAATACTAAATGCTCATCTGATGTTTTATAATACTAACTGCTCACCTGGTGTTTTATAATACTAAATGCTCACCTGATGTTTTATAATACTAAATGCTCACCTGGTGTTTTATAATACTAAATGCTCACCTGATGTTTTATAATACTAAATGCTCACCTGGTGTTTTATAATACTAAATGCTCATCTGATGTTTTATAATACTAACTGCTCATCTGATGTTTTATAATACTAAATGCTCATCTGATGTTTTATAATACTAACTGCTCATCTGATGTTTTATAATACTAAATGCTCATCTGATGTTTTATAATACTAACTGCTCATCTGATGTTTTATAATACTAAATGCTCATCTGATGTTTTATAATACTAACTGCTCACCTGGTGTTTTATAATACTAAATGCTCACCTGGTGTTTTATAATACTAAATGCTCACCTGGTGTTTTATAATACTAAATGCTCACCTGATGTTTTATAATACTAAATGCTCACCTGGTGTTTTATAATACTAAATGCTCATCTGATGTTTTATAATACTAACTGCTCATCTGGTGTTTTATAATACTAAATGCTCATCTGATGTTTTATAATACTAAATGCTCATCTGATGTTTTATAATACTAACTGCTCACCTTGTGTTTTATAATACTAAATGCTCACCTGATGTTTTATAATACTAAATGCTCACCTGGTGTTTTATAATACTAAATGCTCACCTGATGTTTTATAATACTAAATGCTCACCTGGTGTTTTATAATACTAAATACTCATCTGATGTTTTATAATACTAACTGCTCATCTGAGGTTTTATAATACTAACTGCTCATCTGGTGTTTTATAATACTAAATGCTCATCTGATGTTTTATAATACTAAATGCTCATCTGATGTTTTATAATACTAACTGCTCACCTTGTGTTTTATAATACTAAATGCTCACCTGATGTTTTATAATACTAAATGCTCACCTGGTGTTTTATAATACTAAATGCTCACCTGATGTTTTATAATACTAAATGCTCACCTGGTGTTTTATAATACTAAATGCTCATCTGATGTTTTATAATACTAACTGCTCATCTGAGGTTTTATAATACTAACTGCTCATCTGGTGTTTTATAATACTAAATGCTCATCTGATGTTTTATAATACTAAATGCTCACCTGGTGTTTTATAATACTAAATGCCCACCTGATGTTTTATAATACTAACTGCTCACCTTGTGTTTTATAATACTAAATGCTCATCTGATGTTTTATAATACTAACTGCTCACCTGGTGTTTTATAATACTAACTGCTCATCTGATGTTTTATAATACTAAATGCTCATCTGATGTTTTATAATACTAACTGCTCATCTGATGTTTTATAATACTAAATGCTCATCTGATGTTTATAATACTAACTGCTCACCTGGTGTTTTATAATACTAAATGCTCACCTGATGTTTTATAATACTAAATGCTCACCTGGTATTTTATAATACTAAATGCTCACCTGATGTTTTATAAAACTAAATGCTCACCTGGTGTTTTATAATACTAAATGCTCATCTGATGTTTTATAATACTAACTGCTCATCTGATGTTTTATAATACTAACTGCTCATCTGGTGTTTTATAATACTAAATGCTCATCTGATCTTTTATAATACTAAATGCTCATCTGATATTTTATAATACTATATGCCCACCTGATGTTTTATAATACTAACTGCTCACCTGGTGTTTTATAATACTAAATGCTCATCTGATGTGTTATAATACTAACTGCTCACCTGGTGTTTTATAATACTAACTGCTCATCTGATGTTTTATAATACGAAATGCTCATCTGATGTTTTATAATACTAACTGCTCATCTGATGTTTTATAATACTAAATGCTCATCTGATGTTTTATAATACTAACTGCTCACCTGGTGTTTTATAATACTAAATGCTCACCTGATGTTTTATAATACTAAATGCTCACCTGATGTTTTATAATACTAAATGCTCACCTGGTGTTTTATAATACTAAATTCTCACCTGGTGTTTTATAATACTAAATGCTCACCTGATGTTTTATAATACTAAATGCTCACCTGGTGTTTTATAATACTAACTGCTCACCTGGTGTTTTATAATACTAAATGCTCACCTGATGTTTTATAATACTAAATGCTCACCTGGTGTTTTATAATACTAAATGCTCACCTGATGTTTTATAATACTAAATGCTCATCTGATGTTTTATAATACTAACTGCTCATCTGATGTTTTATAATACTAAATGCTCACCTGATGTTTTATAATACTAAATGCTCATCTGATGTTTTATAATACTAAATGCTCATCTGATGTTTTATAATACTAAATGCTCATCTGATGTTTTATAATACTAAATGCTCATCTGATGTTTTATAATACTAAATGCTCATCTGATGTTTTATCATACTAAATGCTCATCTGATGTTTTATAATACTAAATGCTCATCTGATGTTTTATAATACTAACTGCTCACCTGGTGTTTTATAATACTTATTTGCAGCCAACTAATATTCATACAATATAATACTTGGTTTAATCAAATTAAGATTGAACCTTTTACCTACAACTAAATAACAATTGATATGCGCATGAATATCCTTGGAACTATTTTCAGACTCCCAAACTATTTAAGCGAAGGCACCATGCTTGTGCAATGGTAATCCAGGGATCGCAGGTTCGATCCCCCGTCTGACCCTAATAAAATTAACAGTCTTTCAGATGGGACGTTAAACCGAGGTCTCGTGTCGGTGCTTTACACCGTGCACGTAAACGAACCAGAGGAGACTCTGGAATGGGTCTCTGTCTGTATCATTGCACTATCCTCCAAAATCTAAAATGACTAATATCTTCAGGAGGCGTCGCTCATATGGGTAACCGGTAGCGACGATAAATAAACGTAAAACACACTTGTGCAATCTTTTATCGATTCCACATACATTGAATGAGGTAGCCATTTTCATTTTTTTTATAAATTTTAATTTAATGCCCTCCCCTCCCACCACAATATAGATACCCCTTGCGTTCGGTGTGTTATATATTTTCAGTTACGAGGACGAAGAAGTAGGTCCGCTAGATGTCATGGCTGAGTGATACAGTCCATCTGAAAGATGTCATACAGACAATACTGACTCTTATACATATGATATAGTCTTTGTGTATAAACTCGAAGTGGTTAAGAAATATTTAGAAGGAACTGGACATATTCAGAAGAGTCAACATATACTAGTGAAAACGAACAGATGGACTAATAATGCGTATTATAGCATAAATATATATATTGCTGCCGGTAACGGAGCAAATGATCACTTATACTATTAATATTCACATTCGTTTTAAATAATATAATATTAATATATCACCAGTCATGGCCAATATTTTCCAATACAATAAAATAAAAATAAAATTCATTAGACGTTTATATTTGTTGGGTTATTTGCCTCTAGGTAAATATTATCATATTGTCATATAATGCAGTTCAGTGGAAAACGCAGCGGTTGTGCGTTCGGTTCAGGTGTAGCCGTTATGAGTGTGCCCTTAGGCAAGGCATTTACATTCCACTCTCTCTCTCTCCCGCGTGGCGATGGATTCCATCATGAATGAGGATTCGAGAGTGGTTAATATAAGTTGTAGGAACTTGTTTCGCAATCGAGCTAATGTAAAATAAATGTGTATAAACTAATGCAGTTCATTCCAGATGATTGTAAAAGCAATCCATTGCACATCGATCTGTAATAAAATCATTAAAATGTAGCAAATAAGATAATATGAATATTTGAACGACTTCAAAGCGCACCACCATTGTAGGGGGAATATATTTTGGGCTATCGACCTGTTTTCAAAAGCATGTTCATTGTGTGTTTTACGTTTATTTATCGTCGCTACCGGTTGCCCATATAAACGACGCCGCCTGAAGAGATTAGACATTTTAGATTTTGGAGGATAGTGCAATGATACTATTAATATTGGACTGCTGTCAAAAGGCCAGAGTATTATATTAAATCCTACGTGTACATGTACGAAATTAAAAATTTTAATTAGTAGGATCTTGTTATATAAGTATGTGTTTTAAGTAAGATATAAACCTCAAACAGATCCAATATGTAAATTAGTGGTACTGTCTTCGGCGCCACGCATCTCACACAGTCCAATATTTTACATATTGGATCGTTTTCGGCTTATATCCTATACATCAGGAGAAGTAGTGAGTCTTTGTCTGTGCCAAATTTAATGAAATTCTGCACATTAAAAATGTTCAAAAAATCACACCCGATGATGATGATGATGATGATTGAGCTTATTTACGCTCGCCGCCGGCGAACCATGTGGGCGAGCGGAATCACCCCCCCCCCATATAAGTGGTTGGTTTTTAAAGTCGTCCATTGTACCTGAAGAAGATAGTAGAACCGACGGTAGTCTTGTGACCGATTAGATATCCGTTGAAAAAAGGTCCTGGCCAACCACAATTAATCTCTGAAAGAAGACAAGATCATTGGAAATTATATTGTTTGTTTGTTTGTTTGTTTGTTTGTTTGTTTGTTTGTTCTATCAATTTGAAATCCTCTTTACCATCTTCTGATCATTAAATTGCTATATATCGACAGATATCCTACTGTATATCGAAATGGTGCTTATCTGTACACATTTGTTATCAATTAACAACAGTAAAAACAAAGGATTCCAACTAAATAGACCGATATATATTTCGGGATAAATCGGACTTTATCTGCCAACGGAAGTAATAGAAAAGCCAGCGATATCTCTCATTCCCCAAAGAATTGTATAACAATTCGTATGTGGGTGGGGTAAGGTAAACGTGGTTCATTTGTTGTTGTTGTTGTTTTTGTTGTTGTTGTTGTTGTTGATACTTCAATATACTGTGCACTCATCCATCAAGTTCTATTGTTGAAATCTAAGAACCTTGGTAACCTTCGCATTTAGCAGACTGTCCGCTCCACGTTCTGTCTGCCTGGCAACGCCTCTCTGACGACCCCATGACCTTGTAACTCTCGTCACATTCAAACCGAATTACAGTGCCATATCCTACACCGGAACCGAGCATGTGTCCAAATACAGGAGCAAAGAGTGGAGGGCAAGTTACAGCTGAAATAAACAGAAAAAACACCATGCTTTTCTATGTATTAATATGCTGAAAATAACAGTTGAGGTAAGAAAATAGTTCCAGTAACACGTGACCTTGAACACATAATTATGACATGTTGAAACATTATCGGAATGATTGTAGGACGTTATTCCGACATTGACTGGTTTTATAGTTGACCTTTGATTTGGGCCTTAGGTCATCATAATATGAATTAATGCGTTGATTTAGGATATGAATATTCATGGTGGAAACATTTGATAGTTGACCTTTGATTTGGGCCTTAGGTCACCATAATATGAATTAATGCGTTGATTTAGGATATGAATATTCATGGTGGAAACATTTGATAGTTGACCTTTGATTTGGACCTTAGGTCATCATAATATGAATTAATGCGTTGATTTAGGATATTAATATTCATGGTGGAAACATTTGATAGTTGACCTTTGATTTGGGCCTTAGGTCATCATAATATGAATTAATGCGTTGATTTAGGATATTAATATTCATGGTGGAAACATTTGATAGTTGACCTTTGATTTGGACCTTAGGTCATCATACCATACTAGCTAATACTACATCCCATTATGTGGCCCATGTAACAAAATCGGTTATCAAAATGGGTTGTAATGCAGACGGATATATAGCCCAGTGGTAAAACGCTGGACTGGTAATCCAGGGATCGCAGGTTCGATCCCCCGTCTGACCCTAATAAAATTAACAGTCTTTCAGATGGGACGTTAAACCGAGGTCTCGTGTCGGTGCTTTACATCGTGCACGTAAAAGAACCAGGAGACTCTGTAACAGGTATATGTCTGTATCATTGCCAGGAGACTCTGTAATGGGTATCTGTCTGTATCACTGCACTATCCTCCAAAATCTAAAATTACTAATCTCTTCAGGAGGCGTCGTTCATATGGGCAACCGGTAGACGGGGTTTTCGCCTGCATTAGCACCACTTTGGGTAATATCGTCGGCGGGCAGTTTGTTGTTTGGGGGTTACGCCTGCATCAGCATCACTTTGGGTAATATCGTCGGCGAGCAGTTTGTTTGTTTGGGTTTTACGCCTGCATCAGCATCACTTTGGGTAATATCGTCGGCGGGCAGTTTTGCTTGGGTTGTACGATGGCATTAGCACCATTTTGGGTAATATCGTCGGCGCGCAGTTTGTTTGTTTGGGTTTTGTGCCTGCAGCAGCACCATTTTGGGTAATATCGCCGGCGGGCAGTTTGTTTGTTTGGGGTTTACGCCTGCATCAGCATCACTTTGGGTAATATCGTCGGCGGGCAGTTTGTTGTTTGGGTTGTACGATGGCATCAGCACCACTTTGGGTAATATCGTCGGCGGGCAGTTTGTTGTTTGGGTTGTACGATGGCATCAGCACCACTTTGGGTAATATCGTCGGCGGGCAGTTTGTTGTTTGGGTTGTACGATGGCATCAGCACCACTTTGGGTAATATCGTCGGCGGGCAGTTTGTTGTTTGGGTTGTACGATGGCATCAGCACCACTTTGGGTAATATCGTCGGCGGGCAGTTTGTTTGTTTAGGTTGTACGATGGCATCAGCACCACTTTGGGTAATATCGTCGGCGGGCAGTTTGTTTGTTTAGGTTGTACGATGGCATCAGCACCATTTTGGGTAATATCGCCGGCGGGCAGTTTGTTTGTTTAGGTTGTACGATGGCATCAGCACCATTTTGGGTAATATCGTCGGCGGGCAGTTTGTTTGTTTGGGGTTTACGCCTGCATCAGCACCATTTTGGGCAATATCGCCGGCGCGCAGTTTGTTTGTTTGGGTTTTACGCCTGTATCAGTACCATTTTGGGCAATATCGACAGCGGGCAGTTTACATAACAACACCTGTCATGGGCAGATTCAAGCGGTTAACCAGTACTTGGTGCATCAACCTCCTTAAGAGACTGCCAACTTTTTCATATAACACGAACACGTGACCATCAGTGATGACAGGTTACAGTGGTATAGGATGCATTCATTTTGCATAGATCTTGATATTCACTAAGCATCTTGCGTCAGTAAATTACTTGCCACTTACATTGACAGTTTATGATTTATTGTTTATCAACACATGTTTACCTTTCTGTGTCACCACTGATTCAATGGAAAGAATGATAGGTGGCGTTATTTTACCTCGTTCTGAAAAATTGTGGATGCCTCGGTATGTCAAGACCAGCGGTATGTTAAGAAACGACTATACATTAACCATTCGACCACAGGGGCGGACTACAAATGACATGTATCCAGCAAAAATAAGTTTTAAAAATTTTCGCGTGAAGAACACGAGCATATTATTATATTTTTTTTATTTTATTATTTTTTTTATTATATATACTTTATTTATTTTACAACGATTGCGAAACAAGTTTTAACAACTTATATTAATCACTCTCGTTGGCTCAGATGAAAGCGTAAATGTGGTCATTCATGTGGGAGGAAACCGGAGTACCCGGAGAAAACCCACCTGTCCGATCTGGCGACCATCGTACCATCTCACATACTTCCCTTGTCCGAGGATCGAACCCGGGTCGCATTGGTGAGAAGCGAGCGCGCTAACCACTGCGCTAATCGGATAGGCATATTATTACAGGACCAGATTATTATTGTTGTGATATTTGGGGGTGGGGTTGGTAACGTCGAACCAACAGCTTAGGTCATGTGACGATAATAATCTGTACGCATACAGGACGATGCGCTACAGCAATATGCTGATTTGAAGTCATCGCTTACGTTCGCAGGTAGGTTTTTCTCCACTCCACGTGCCATCAGCCTGGCATGTCCGGTAGCCGACACCCGTAAGTTCGAAACCGTCATGACAATAATAATTGACCTTGTTAGGGTAGGTAAAAGCATATCCGGTCCGCCATCCGTTATCGATGTCACCAGGAAACCCACAACTTCTGGCTACAAGGACAACAGTATAATAGTATATGCGAGCATAGTAGTCTATACAAATTTATTATAACTCGATTGCGAAACAAGTTCTTACTACTTATATTAATCACTCTCGAGACCTCGTTCCTGATGGAATGCATCGGCTCGAGGGAGAGAGAAGAGGCAATGTGGAATTTAAATGCCTTGCCTAAAGGCACACTCGTAACGGCTACAGCGGGGCGTGAACTGTGCGCCACTCGCACTACCACTACGCTATCACGGCTTCCACGACCATAGTAAACACCTATCCTAACAGAAACGAAACGATTAAAGTTACACAAATTCTAAAACGGTTAATAAATCATAAAACACTATCGTGAGTGACGTCATACCTTTGTACTTGCAGTCGTGACGTCATACCTTGCAGTCCATTATTATTAATATTGGACTGCTGTCAAAAGGACAGGGTATTATATTAAATCCTACACGTACATGTACGAAATTAATAATTTTAATTAGTAGGACCTTGTTATATAATTGTGTGTATTAAGTAAGATATAAGCCTCAAACAGTCCAATATTTTACATATTGGATCGTTTTCGGTTTATATCCTATACAGAAACAGTTTATTATGTCCAATAGGCCTGGCCCCAAGGTTATAAAACATTTCTCAGATCTCAAACTCGAGCTCAAGTGATCTCATTGATTGATTCTGATTGCTACTGTCAGCTGAACCAAGCAGACGATTGAGACTGAGTTTTGAGATTGGAAAAAAGTTTTACAACCTCCAGGCCTGGAGGCTAATTGTTAGAGGGCTAGCGACGGTATATAGGCTGAATAATCATTATCAACATTGTAAATATTCTCCTTTAAATAAAAACATTATATGAAAACCTACTTTCACGACTAATAATAAAAATAATAAATATTACGTGAACACAGTAATGTTAGTCCAATCCACTTTCCTTCACCACTACACATGGCACGTGGCTGTCCGTCGGCATAGTAACCATAGGAACACGTGTAGAACAGTTGATGTCCCGACGGAAACATCTGCTGGGCCATGTCGCCGTCGTGTTGTGCATTCTCTATATTCGGTGGTGCTCCACAAGTCACTAAAACAAATATCCTGTTACAATATGCTTATCGACGGATTAGTAGTCCAGTAGTAGACATTATTTCGCACATTTCAGTCACAGACGTATCTGTGGTCCATTGGTTAACACGCTGGACTGGTAATCCAGGGATCGCAGGTTCGATCCCCCGTCTGACCCTAATAAAATGAACAGTCTTTCAGATGGGAAATTAAACCGAGGTCTCGTGTTGGTGCTTTACACCATGCACGTACAAGAACCAGAGGAGACTCTGGAATGGGTCCCTGTCTGTATCATTGCACTATCCTCCAAAAATCTAAAATGACTAAACCTCTTCAGGAGGCGTCGCTCATATGGGCAACCGGTAGCGACGATAAATAAACGTAAAACACACACATACATTATTTTGAGAACGGGCTGTATTGTAATTTGTGTCGATATTTGAACAGTGAGGTCTGATCCATTGGTTCAAACAGACAATTGTTCGGTGTGAAAGCAACGTCATGCATGGGCGTATCTATGCTACTGAGAGAGAGTTTGCGATTCACACAGAGATTCGTAAGAGATCTAACTCTATGCACATGGCTTACGCAGGGAGTACATACCCCGGGGGATTCTACGTGGCTGTCACCACGTGTGACTACACTAAAGGAAGTATCAACTCTATTTATTTTACAATGATTGCGAAACAAGCTGTACGAGCGTATATTAATCACTCTCGTTGGCGCGGATGAAAGCGTAAATGTTGTCATTCGTGTTGGAGAAAACCGGAGTACCCGGAGAAAACCAACCTGTCCAATATGTCGGCCACCGTACAATCTCACATATCTCCCGATCCAAGGATCGAACCGGCGTATGTGTGGTCATTGTGGAAACCGGAGTACACGGAGAAAACCCACCTGTCCAATCTGTCGGCCACCGTACAATCTCACATACTTCCCGATCCAAGGATCGAACCCGCGTATCCGCGTATGTGTGGTCATTGTGAAAACCGGAGTACACGGAGAAACCCACCTGTCCCATCCGGAGACAATTTACCATCTCACATACTTCCCGGTCCGAGGATCGAACCCGGAATGCACTGGTGAGAAGCGAGCGTGCTAACAACTGCGCTAATCGGAATTGATTCCGGGTCCAACGTAGTTTTTGCAAACAAGCAGACCATATTTTGATGAAGTTTTACTGTAGAACCAGGATACTGTTTGCATTTCTTATTGTGAATGTGGTGCATCTGTGGCCTTTGTGGACGTTTTGTGAATTTATTTCAGAACTAGTTGTTCCAGCGCATTGATGAGTAAACAGCCATATGTGGCAGCTAGGATCAATACGCGTTACATTTATGAATTGGTGGTTTTAAATGTTGACACCGGGAGAATAACTTTCATGGTGTACGCCATGACTTAATTGTGTTTGATTTTAGGCTGAAGCCTCGGAGTTTACAGAACTGCATGTGTTATAACTAAAGTTGAACGTTTCTTTGAACTGCGGTGTGCATCCGTCAGTACCTGAACCAATTCTAGGATGGACACATAGGTTAGCAAGTTAGTGCTCATCCAAATAAAACAAAGACCAACAAACGAACCTGCTTCGCAGCTGGGGGGCACACCCTCCCACTTGCCCCCTGACTGACACTTTCTTTCATCCCTGCCGGCCAGAAAGAAACCTCTCTTACAGTGATAGCGAGCGGCGCTTCCGATGCTGTTAGACGGATCCTGGTCCACCCAGCCGCTCAGTATATCATCGAGCCTGGGACATCCCGCATCTGCAATGAAATAATCTGCGCAAGATCACACTACTCGTATACCTGTGACAAGTGTGAGAGGTATAAATATGATTCTTGCATTACTAGAACCACCGACCTTCCGCGAGTCAGCTGGATAGCTTCTTCACATGAAAGTGCATACACTACGCTTGCTTAATATGTTTGTTCGAGCTTCAACTGGGGTGTTGAATTGATGAGGAAGCTATCCAGCTGCTTGGCATAAGGTCGGTGGTTCTACCTGGGTGCCCTAAGTCCGAAATACTGCTCCGGAGTGGCACCCAGGGTCTTCCTCCACAAACTAGTCGCCACATGACCCTAGCTGTTCATGCGACTTTAAACCACAACAAGAAACATGCCCATTTTAAAATGTGTTGAATCTCCATGGTGCGATTCAATCTCTGTTGTGCAATAAATGTGGTGAGGAAGTCATGATAGCGCAGTGGATGCACGTTCGCATCAGGTGCGAAAGGTCCGGAGTTCGAGCCCCGCTGGAGCCGTTACGATTGTGCCCTTAGACAAGGCATTTAAATTCCACGTTGCCTCTTCTCTCTCCCTCGTGGCGATGGATTCCACCAGGAGTGAGGTCTCGAGAGTGATTAACATAAGTTGTAAGAACTTGTTTCGCAATCGAGCTAAAATAAATTTGTATAAACTAAAGGATTCGACACCCCGGTGCGAATCGAACCTACATGTAGTTATTTGAAGTCAATGACCATAACGCCATGATGTCTACAAGATTTCAAAAGCAGATATATAGACATTATTTCGCACATTTCAGGCACAGACGGATATGTAGTCCATTCGTTAACACGCTGGGCTGGTAAGCCAGGGATCGCAGGTTCGATCCCCCTTCTGACACTAATAAAATTAACAGTCTTTCAGATTGGACGTTAAACCGAAGTCTCGCGTCGGTGCTTTACACCGTGCACGTAAAAGAACCAGAGGAGACTCTGGAATGGGTATCTGTCTGTAGCATTGCACTATCCTCCAAATATCTAAAATGACTAATCTCTTCAGGAGGCGTCGCTCATATGGGCAACCGGTAGCGACGATAATTAAACGTAAAACACACACACACATTTCAGGCACGACCGGGAACCAATCAGGGTAAATCAACAGCCTATTACAAGCCAACTTGATAACTTCCTCACACATTGAAACAATTCTCATCTATGGTAGGATTCGAACCTACATATTGGAAGGGGCAAATAACTGGAAGGCACAGATCTTAACCACTCGACCACACTTCTTCTTCTTTTTCAATTCTTCTTGTTCATTTTTAGTATTCTGTTAAGCGTATCCCGTCATTTTCTTATTCAATCTGAACAATAATTTCTTTGAAAGACTTACTTATATTAGTACTACATACATCGGAACAAATTGATAGCAAAGTTGACCTTTTGGAAAGGGCTGTTGCTAATGTTTTCAAAACGTGTAGCCAAATCGTTTTGCACTTTGAAAATGTCGTGTATCTGAATATTATCAGGTTTTATGCACAGGGATTCGGCACGTTTGGAGGTACTAGTATATATATGTATGTATGTACAGGGATTCTACTCTGTGGGATGTCAGATTTCGCATTGATCAGTAAAATGGCCCTATCTGAAACAATTTTGTACAAATCTGTCCAAATATAACGCCTATCCCGAGTCTTTATATTGTTCTTCAAATAAGACACAACTTTAAGCTGCATGCATGTATACTTTGCAAACAATTGCCACAGACATTGGCCATAGCAGGTCACATTTCCATACTAGGACACGGGTTCTGTCAGCAACAACAAAAAATTCTTCGACGGGAGAGTTTTAACAGTGAATAACATTATCAATAAAATGTGTTTCCACTAACGTGTAGGTTTACTCGGCAAAAATGTGCCGAATCCCTGTGGTTTTATGTATGTTATAAATGTGACAGTAATGTTATTGTGATATGTAATTGTAAATTGTATTCGTCATTATGAAAACATTTGCAATAAAATATTATTAAATATTAAATAAACCACTCGACCCATGTGTTACAGTGATGTTGGAAGAAACGGTACGTGAACGTTCGGCATGCGCAGTAGCGGATACAAGAGTGTGTTCTACTGTGCAAAAACTGCTACGGCAATGTTCAAAACAGATTATGGTCGGTCTGTAAGTATTAGAAACAGCAAGTTCTGTGTACATTTATTACTCTGTTTTAACATCCAGTTATCTAATTATTATACAACACATTTAGATCAGGAACTAACAATTGTTGAAAAATTATTGTTCAGTTTGTTTTGTTTGTTTGGGGGCGGGGGGGGGGGGTTACCGTCGCTTCAACAGCTCCGGCTATTATTGGTGAAGGAAGATCCCAGGTACCCCTCCGAGCAGTATTGTCAGGGACGGATGGGTGTCCGGGTACAACCACCACCTTCTCCAATGCTATTTATGTGTGAACACATACATGTTTTTGCGATGTAATTGTCACTTTAAGAAAAAAGAATGTATAGTCACCTTTAATGCACAAAATAGAACTCGATGATATATGGAGGTATCAACAAAGGAGTTCAGCGTCAGATTTCTATGGAACATTTATCATGCAATTTGGGTTTTACAATTACCCCCTAATTAATTTCAAAAACAGTCGGAACAAAAAATCACACTAATTTTGTTTTTATATAAGTTTATTTAACGTCGACACCGGTTGCCCATTTGAGCGACGGGCAGTTTATCTAACAACACCTTTCCTGGGCAGGCTCCAGTGGTTAACCAGTACTTGGTGCACCAACCTCCGTAAGAAGCAAAGTCAGACTAAGAGAACATACGCATTGAGCTAGACTCGAAATGACGATCATGGAGGAACTAACATACATCCAGCAATGTTTAAACTAAATGTTTCAACGAGTTTCCAATTGACCTACTTTTAGCTCGCTAAAAATAATACTAATTTTTATGAATAACTGTAATTTTGAAATTATAATTATCACGTGAATAGCTAAAGCCCGTTAGCAATCGTCGATATTGCCTAGATTTATAGTAATTTCCCGCATCTAAATATCAAGTGTTTGTATGGCCAAATTAATTTATTTTTGTTTCTTATACATTTAACACTCGTTGTCATTCATATTGCCATTATTATCAAATCAAAATATGTCGTCTGCTGATTTTCATTGTTGTTCTTATTTAGATTCATAAACATGTTTTGGTTGTGCAGTAGATTCGTTTCCATTGGAGATGTTTACACAAGCTTGTTTTAGCTGGATTGCGAAACAAATTCTTAGAACTTATATTAATCATTGTCGAGGGAGAAGAGGCAATGTGGAAATTAAATGCCTTGGCTAAGGGCACACTCGTAATGGCTCTAGCGGGGCTCGAACGCGCTACCACTGCGCTATCACTTCCACCACTATATAGAGATAATTCTACTGTGCTGCCAAATCATGTTTTGGAAAAGATAAAAGAATATATTTATCTAAAATTTCTAAATTAAAACAGGCAGACGACAATTTTCGTGTCCAGCGCCTTAATGGTTAAAATAATTAGCTGCAACAAATGGTTAAAAAACTACCTGCAACAAAATACAAGTAAAATGTCTAGTTACCCTTACGTGAACAGGTCATGTTTGGTCCAACCCAGCCCGTAATCCCACCACCCACGCACCATGCCCGCACCACGGCGTCCCTGTTAAGGGTATATTGCGGTTCGCATGAATAGTGTAGCATGGTGCCAAGTCGAAATTTCTTAAGATCCGGAGTACCGTCATGCATCGCGTTGTAAATGGCCGGCGGAGAAGAACACTCCTCCTTTTCTGTAAAGAGATAATGTATGTGATCAGCTATATCTATAACAATAACTATTCCAAATCGAGGAGTAGACCCAGTTGTTTACGGAAGGTCAGTGGTTCTACCCCGGGGCACCCGGCGTGCCTGACATACTGCTCGGAAGGGCACCCGGGGTCTTCTTCCACCAATAACAACTGGTGCTACTTTAAACCCAAAACACAAACACATTATCGTGGTGTCCATAAGATAGGTAGTATCAACAGATTTTAAAAAAAGAAGACAATTGGGTTTAAGTAGAAGAAGTAGTAGAAGTAGAAGTAGTAGAAGAAGAAGTAGAAGAAGAAGTAGTAGAAGTAGTAGAAGTAGTAGAAGTAGAAGAAGTAGAAGTAGAAGAAGAAGTAGAAGTAGAAGAAGTAGAAGTAGTAGAAGTAGTAGAAGAAGAAGTAGAAGAAGAAGTAGAAGAAGAAGTAGTAGAAGAAGTAGAAGTAGAAGAAGTAGAAGAAGTAGAAGAAGAAGAAGTAGAAGAAGTAGAAGTAGTAGAAGTAGTAGAAGAAGAAGTAGAAGAAGAAGTAGTAGAAGAAGTAGAAGTAGAAGAAGAAGTAGTAGAAGAAGAAGTAGAAGAAGTAGTAGAAGAAGAAGTAGTAGAAGTAGTAGAAGTAGAAGAAGTAGAAGAAGAAGTAGAAGAAGTAGAAGTAGTAGAAGTAGTAGAAGTAGTAGAATAAGAAGTAGAAGAAGAAGTAGTAGAAGAAGAAGTAGAAGAAGAAGTAGAAGAAGTAGAAGAAGAAGAAGTAGTAGAAGAAGAAGTAGTAGAGGAAGTAAAAGAGGAAGTAGAAGAAGTAGAAGCAGAAGAAGTAGAAGCAGAAGAAGTAGTAAAAGAAGAAGTAGAAGAAGGAGTAGTAGAAGAAGTAGAAGAAGAAGTAGAAGAATGAAGAAGAAGAAAAACAGAAGTAGAAGTAGAAGAAGAAGTATGAAGATGAATGAAGAAGTAGAAGAAGAAGAATGAATAATTGCACATATTAAACATACTGTGTAATCAAGACTAAATATCACACATTGCACCTGCAACATACCAGTCGCCCACGGGGAGTGGCACACTCGACACTAGTGCTCATGCGGTTCGCACCTGCCCTTATGGAATACTCGTGCAATGAAACAAGTGTCATGTAGCGGATCAGTGGTCCAGTGGTTAACACGCTAGACTAGTAACCCTGGGGTCGCAGGTTCGGTCACCCGCTACGTCATGCTCGATTGACTAATACTACAGTCTTTCGGATGAGACGTTAAGCCAAGAGGTCTCGGGTCGGTGCTTCGTGGAACAAGGTCAAACATACACATCAAAGAACATGACGAGACTCTGGAACGGAGTGCTGGAGATCATTCCACTATACACGACTCTAAACAGCTAAACTGACGAATCACTTCAGGAGGCGTCACTCACATGGGCAACCTGTAGCGATGGTAAATACTATGTATGTTCCATTAATGTCAAACCCCTTGCGGCGACCTAGACATGTTTTCCTGGGCAGGCTTAGCCGACCTAAGTGGTTAACCAGTACTAAGCAATGTGTGTGAAGTGCCTTACTCAATGACACTACATACGTGGTCTGACCGAGTATCGAACCCGGGACCGCTCGATTCCAAATCCGACGCTCTACCACCCTCTTCAAATCTCGTCACCACTATACATCGGTTCTTTGTTCTGTTTTGTTTTAGGTTTACAGTGATGGGGGACTACTCTTCGAGCAGTATTTCATCACAGCATAGTCATGCACTTACCTACATTTTGATCCACAAAACATTGTGGAATTGATCCACTCCATGTCTCGTCCCCCTGACATACCCGGGCCTGGTCCCCACGTAGTTTGTACCCATCTTCACAAAAGTATTGAGCAACGGCGCCGAACCTGTTGTTGGGCTTGATCGCTACCCGACCGTGCGGGATATTGTCCAATGGTCCACACTCCTGATCTGTCAACATACAAGCGTGTTACCACTCCGTGACCATGGTAATATTCACTCGTTCACGTCTACATTTGGGGGTGGGTGCGTAGACACAAAATAAACAAAGCTTATACTTGTACATTTCAGGCTACGGGGGTTCATGTGGCTAGCGAGTTGTGTGGGCTTAAACTGAATCTAATAAAAATTGGAATATATAACGGGGGTCACGTGCTTCAGAGAAACATGGCATATCCACCGTAAAGTGCATCGTAACTTTTATAGTGGCGCCAAGAGCAATAATCGGTCTTAGTTTGTGCCAAACTTTATGAAAATCCGCAAATGTGCAAAAATCACTCCCAATATAGGTGATGCGGTTTTAAAATGTGTTTGTTACGTTTTTACGCCTTCGTCAGTACCAGTTCGGGCTATATAGCCGGCGGGCGGTTTTAAAGTTTGTTTATTACGTCATTACGCCTTCATCAGTACCAGTTCGACCTATATAGCCGACGGGCGGTTTTAAAGTTTGTTTGTTACGTTTTTACGCCTTCATCAGTACCAGTTCGGGTTATATAGCCGGCGGGCGGTTTTAAAGTAGTTCAGTGTATATTTCTGATATTTGATGGCTTTAATAGTGTCAGATAAACGTTGCGGATCGAACCAGGGTTTTGCGAGAAATACTTAACGGAACGACCTTCCGTCCGACATTTGAAAAACAATGTACCCCATAGCAACACATGCCTTGTTAGCTTTATTTATTTTACAACGATTGCAAAGCAAGTTATAACAACACAATTAACATATTAATCACTCTCTTTGACGCGAATGAAAGCGTAACTGTGGTCATTCGTGTGGGAAGAAACCGGAGTACCCGGAGTAAACCCACCTGTCCGATCTGGCGACCACCGTACCATATCACATACTTCCCAGTCCGAGGATCGAACCCGGGTTGCATTGGTGAGAAGCGAGCGCGCTAACCACTGCGCTAATCGGACAGCCTTACTATACTTACTGTGTTTGATACAGCTAAGTCCGCAAATACCGTCACATTGGCACGTTTTCTTCTTGGAGCGGCAGTCCCGGTCGTGTACGCATGTCTTCCGACACTCGCGGCCCGGCGGTAGGGGGTCGTGCCTAGCCTGGCAGTCCTTCCGTGCTGTAATTAAATGGCAACATACGATTGATATATTTGATTAGGGTCAATAAGCAGGACAATTTCTTGAATACGACTTTGGGGAAACCGGATGATTATAAAAGCTTCCCGTTTCGCAATCGAGCTAAATTAAATTTGTATAAACTAATATAAGTAGCTACAGCTTGTTTCGCAATCGTTGTAAAATAAATAAAGTCTGCACACGTTTTTCTCCTGCATGTCTTGTGCGCTTAGGGATCAATCATCAAATAAGTCGTATATATTTGCTCGATTGCGAAACAAGTTCTTACAACTTATATTAATCTCTATCGAGACCTCATTCCTGATGGAATCCATCGCCACGAGGGAGAGAGAAGAGACAATGTGGAATGTAAATGCATTGTCTAAGGGCACAATCGTAACGGCTCCAGCGGCGTGCGAACTCCGGGTCTTTCGCACATGAAGCGAACGCGCTACCACTGTGCTATCACGACATTCGTGTTAAAGACACAACAATATTGTACTGTAGGCCAGTGTTCCGTTTACAACAATATTGCACTGTAGGCCAGTGTTCCGTTTACAACAATATTGCGCTGTAGGACAGTGTTCCGTTTACAACAATATTGCGTTGCAGGACAGTGTTCCGTTTACAACAATATTGCGATATAGGACAGTGTTCCGTTTACAACAATATTGCACTGTAGGCCAGTATTCAGTTTACAACAATATTAAATTGTAGGCCAGTGTTCCGTTTACAACAATATTGCAATGTAGGCCAGTATTCAGTTTACAACAATATTGCACTGTAGGCCAGTGTTCAGTTTACAACAATATTGCGCTGTAGGCCAGTGTTCAGTTTACAACAATATTGCACTGTAGGCCAGTGTTCCGTTTACAACAATATTGCACTGTATGCCAATGTTCAGTTTACAACAATATTGCACTGTAGGCCAGTGTTCCGTTTACAACAATATTGCACTGTATGCCAGTGTTCAGTTTACAACAATATTGCGCTGTAGGCCAGTGTTCCGTTTACAACAATATTGCATTGTAGGCCAGTGTTCCGTTTACAACAATATTGCACTGTAGGCTAGTGTTCCGTTTACAACAATATTGCACTGTAGGCCAGTGTTCCGTTTACAACAATATTGCACTGTGTAGGCCAGTGTTCCGTCTACAACAATATTGCACTGTAGGCCAGTATTCAGTTTACATCAATATTGCACTGTATGCCAGTGTTCCGTTTACAACAATATTGCACTGTAGGCCAGTATTCAGTTTACAAAAATATTGCAATGTAGGCCAGTATTCAGTTTACAACAATATTGCACTGTAGGCCAGTGTTCAGTTTACAACAATATTGCGCTGTAGGCCAGTGTTCAGTTTACAACAATATTGCACTGTATGCCAGTGTTCAGTTTACAACAATATTGCACTGTAGGCCAGTGTTCCGTTTACAACAATATTGCGCTGTAGGCCAGTGTTCCGTTTACAACAATATTGCACTGTATGCCAGTGTTCCGTTTACAACAATATTGCACTGTAGGCCAGTGTTCCGTTTACAACAATATTGCGCTGTAGGCCAGTGTTCCGTTTACAACAATATTGCGCTGTAGGCCAGTGTTCCGTTTACAACAATATTGCACTGTAGGCCAGTGTTCCGTTTACAACAATATTGCACTGTAGGCCAGTGTTCCGTTTACAACAATATTGCGCTGTAGGCCAGTGTTCCGTTTACAACAATATTGCGCTGTAGGCCAGTGTTCCGTTTACAACAATATTGCACTGTAGGCCAGTGTTCCGTTTACAACAATATTGCACTGTAGGCCAGTGTTCCGTTTACAACAATATTGCGCTGTAGGCCAGTGTTCCGTTTACAACAATATTGCGCTGTAGGCCAGTGTTCCGTTTACAACAATATTGCACTGTAGGCCAGTGTTCCGTTTACAACAATATTGCACTGTAGGCCAGTGTTCCGTTTACAACAATATTGCGCTGTAGGACAGTGTTCCGTTTACAACAATATTGCGCTGTAGGACAGTGTTCCGTTTACAACAATATTGCACTGTAGGCCAGTATTCAGTTTACAACAATATTGCTCTGTAGGCCAGTGTTCCGTTTACAACAATATTGCACTGTAGGCCAGTGTTCCGTTTACAACAATATTGCACTGTAGGCCAGTATTCAGATTACAACAATATTGCACTGTAGGCCAGTGTTCCGTTTACAACAATATTGCACTGTAGGTCAGTGTTCCGTTTACAACAATATTGCGCTGTAGGCAAGTGTTCCGTTTACAACAATATTGCATTGTAGGCCAGTGTTCCGTTTACAACAATATTGCGCTGTAGACCAGTGTTCAGTTTACAACAATATTGCACTGTAGGCCAGTGTTCCGTTTACAACAATATTGCACTGTAGGCCAGTGTTCAGTTTACAAAAATATTGCTCTGTAGGCCAGTGTTCCGTTTACAACAATATTGCACTGTAGGCCAGTGTTCCGTTTACACCACTATTGCACTGTAGGCCAGTGTTCCGTTTACAACAATATTGCACTGTAGGCCAGTGTTCCGTTTACAACACTATTGCACTCTAGGCCAGTGTTCCGTTTACAACAATATTGCACTGTATGCCAGTGTTCCGTTTACAACAATATTGCACTGTAGGCCAGTGTTCCGTTTACAACAATATTGCACTGTAGGCCAGTGTTCCGTTTACAACACTATTGCACTCTAGCCAGTGTTCCGTTTACAACAATATTGCACTGTATCCAGTGTTCGTTTACAACAATATGCACTGTAGGCCAGTGTTCCGTTTACAACAATATTGCGCTGTAGGCCAGTGTTCAGTTTACAACAATATTGCACTGTAGGCCAGTGTTCCGTTTACAACAATATTGCACTGTAGGCCAGTATTCAGTTTACAACAATATTGCACTGTAGGCCAGTGTTCCGTTTACAACAATATTGCTCTGTAGGCCAGTGTTCCGTTTACAACAATATTGCACTGTAGGCCAGTGTTCCGTTTACAACAATATTGCACTGTAGGCCAGTATTCAGATTACAACAATATTGCACTGTAGGCCAGTGTTCCGTTTACAACAATATTGCACTGTAGGCCAGTGTTCCGTTTACAACAATATTGCGCTGTAGGCCAGTGTTCAGTTTACAACAATATTGCTCTAGAGGCCAGTGTTCCGTTTACAACAATATTGCACTGTAGGCCAGTGTTCCGTTTACAACAATATTGCACTGTAGGCCAGTGTTCCGTTTACAACACTATTGCACTCTAGGCCAGTGTTCCGTTTACAACAATATTGCACTGTATGCCAGTGTTCCGTTTACAACAATATTGCACTGTAGGCCAGTGTTCCGTTTACAACAATATTGCGCTGTAGGCCAGTGTTCAGTTTACAACAATATTGCACTGTAGGCCAGTGTTCCGTTTACAACAATATTGCACTGTAGGCCAGTATTCAGTTTACAACAATATTGCACTGTAGGCCAGTGTTCCGTTTACAACAATATTGCTCTGTAGGCCAGTGTTCCGTTTACAACAATATTGCACTGTAGGCCAGTGTTCAGATTACAACAATATTGCACTGTAGGCCAGTGTTCCGTTTACAACAATATTGCACTGTAGGCCAGTGTTCCGTTTACAACAATATTGCACTGTAGGCCAGTGTTCCGTTTACAACAATATTGCACTGTAGGCCAGTGTTCCGTTTACAACAATATTGCGCTGTAGGCAAGTGTTCCGTTTACAACAATATTGCATTGTAGGCCAGTGTTCCGTTTACAACAATATTGCGCTGTAGGCCAGTGTTCCGTTTACAACAATATTGCACTGTAGGCCAGTGTTCAGTTTACAAAAATATTGCTCTGTAGGCCAGTGTTCCGTTTACAACAATATTGCACTGTAGGCCAGTGTTCCGTTTACACCACTATTGCACTGTAGGCCAGTGTTCCGTTTACAACAATATTGCACTGTAGGCCAGTGTTCCTTTTACAACAATATTGCTCTGTTCGTTTACAACAATATTGCACTGTAGGCCAGTAGTCAGTTTACAACAATATTGCACTGTAGGCCAGTGTTCCGTTTACAACAATATTGCATTGTGGGCCAGTGTTCCGTTTACAACAATATTGCACTGTAGGCCAGTGTTCCGTTTACAACAATATTGCATTGTGGGCCAGTGTTCCGTTTACAACAATATTGCATTGTGGGCCAGTGTTCCGTTTACATGCCAGCAATTTTAATAAACATGCTAAAAGTGATGTACGCAAATTAATTCTATTGATTTTACGATTGTGTGAAAAACGGAGCTAGGCAGAGAACTGAACGAGACAAAGAGATTGCCGTAATCAGAATAGGACTATCTATGTTTCTTCAACAATATTTAAAGATACATTGCTGTAAAATAAAAAATAAAACATTTAGTGCGTGTGTCCCGGTTTTTTATGCCAGCAATATAGAGCCGCAGCTGTATGCTACCATATTCGAAGTAGTGCATCCGAACATATAGGACGATTTGAGCGCTCTAATAACCTGGAACTCTTTTGTAATGGCGGAATACGTCTGCTATTTAATTAAATTGCGAGCTTGTCTGAAGTGATGAAGAATGTGTACGTCAACGAATTGGAAATGCCAGTAAAAGGCTGACATTTTATCACATCGGACATACTTTGTTTATTCGATAGAGAGACGCACTTATTCTGGAGGGTCGATTACTAATGTTGTCAGAACTTTCGACCCGACCCATTTACGTTTAACTTATTCGCTTCACTGGCTGTTTTGTTGTTATATACTGCAATACAATAGTACTGAGCTAAAGGTAATCCAGGGATCGCAGGTTCGATCCCCCGTCTGACCCTAATAAAATTAACAGTCTTTCAGATGCGACGTTAAACCGATGTCTCGCGTCGGTGCTGTACACCATGCACGTAAAAGAACCAGATGAGACTCTGGTCTGTATCATTGCACTGTCCTCCAAAAATCTAAAATGACTAATCTCTTCAGGAGGCGTCGCTCATATGGGCAACCAGTAGCGACGATAAATAAACGTAAAACACACAGTGCGCCCAAGCTGTCAAAAACAATCAAGCAAACAAACAACAAACTGCTCAGCGAATGCAATATAGGCTTATGTAATTTGTATACGTTAGTATAGCTACATGCCTGTAGACTGAAAGACTGTTAATTTTGTTAGGGTCAGACGGGGGATCGAACCTGCGATCCCTGGATTACCAGTCCAGCGTGTTACCACTGGTCTACAGATCCGTATGTCATGTTATTATAGGGACTATCAAGCTTTAAGTATATAGTCGAGGAAGACGACCCAACGTGCCAATCCGAATAGAATCACCGATTTACGACACAAGCCAGTTGGATACCTTCCTCAAGGCAGGTAGCCTTGTACTGGAGTACACCGAGGCAGCTGCCAAAGCCCCCCAAAACAATTAAAAATGAAATAAATAAAATGCAAAAAATATATCTTTTGCTGTATAAAATGTTGACTGCAGAAAGAACTGAAAGGTCAGTAAATAAGTATACGTCTAAACTCTTTAAATCAGAAAACACAGGAAATCGCTTCTATACCTCAACACTTTTAAGGGGGTACATGCACAAGGACCCCCTAGATTTCCTCGGTTGAAATTTGCCTCTGGCTACGGTACTGCTCACATTAAAGACTCCAGATTAAATATTATTCCCATTGTGTATTCCCATTGTGTATTCCCATTGTGTATTCCCATTTTGTATTCCCATTTTGTATTCCCATTTTGTATTCCCATTGTGTATTCCCATTTTGTATTCCCATTTTGTATTCCCATTGTGTATTCCCATTTTGTATTCCCATTGTGTATTCCCATTTTGTATTCACATTGTGTATTCCCATTTTGTATTCACATTGTGTATTCCCATTTTGTATTCACATTGTGTATTCCCATTGTGTATTCCCATTGTGTATTCCCATTGTGTATTCCCATTGTGTATTCCCATTTTGTATTCACATTGTGTATTCCCATTTTGTATTCCCATTTTGTGTTCCCATTGTGTATTCCCATTGTGTATTCCCATTGTGTATTCCCAGTATGTATTCCCATTGTGTATTCCCATTGTGTATTCCCATTGTGTATTCCCAGTATGTATTCCCAGTGTGTATTCGCATATTGTATTCCCATTGGGTATTCCCATTGTGTATTCCCATTGTGTATTCCCATTGTGTATTCCCATTTGTATTCTCATTGTGTATTCCCATTGTGTATTCCCATTGTGTATTCCCATTGTGTATTCCCATTGTGTATTCCCATTTTGTATTCCCATTTTATGTGAACAGTGAATCATGGATCTTGCAGAAACTTCTCTTTTTCTCTCTCTCTCTCTTTTGTTTACAGTTCTTCGTTTACTTCTCTATTCTAATTATTTGGATGTGCACTTCTTCAAACATCGTTTGCTTATTCTATAAAAAAGTTAAAAACCCGAATGCCAATTATTCAAATATTCTTCTGGGGGAGAGTAGTTTACTAATGTTGTTAGAATGTGTTGCACGTGTCATGAACATGTAAATTAGCCAATAAAATAATTATGATTAAACAGGAAAGACTCTGACACCACTCGGTAGACAGGATTCGAACCTACAGCGGTGAGGGGTGAGTAAATGCAGGCATGTAGCTATACTAACGTATACTAATTATATACGCCTATATTGCATTCGCTGAACCGTTTGTTGTTTGTTGCTTGATTGTTTTCGGCAGCTTAGGCGCACTGTGTGTTTTACGTTTATTTATCGTCGTTACCGGTTGCCCATATGAGCGACGCGTCCTGAAGAGATTAGTCATTTTAGATTTTTGGAGGACAGTGCAATGATACAGACCAGAGTCTCATCTGGTTCTTTTACGTGCATGGTGTACAGCACCGACACGTGACCTCGGTTTAACGTCGCATCTGAAAGACTGTTAATTTTATTAGGGTCAGACGGGGGATCGAACATGCGACCCCTGGATTACCAGTCCAGCGTGGGCTCTCGAGTGTAGCATTGGTGGAGGTAGGCACCGTGTGCCCCACCCCACCGAATAGTGTTTCATACATGGACAGACACCCGGGTGTAACCACCGACCTTCCACCAGTATGCTGGATAGCTTCCTTATATGAAATAAATCGACACCCTCAGTGGGATTTGAACCTACAGTGGTGAGTGGCATGTGATTTGAAGTCAACGACCATAACCACTCAGCCAGGGATTGCTTGTTTGTTTGCTATGGATGTTTTCATTGAATTCACTGAATCGTATGACAAATAGATTTGTCCAGAGAAAATATCAATGACAGCGAAACAAATCGCAAGTCCATCAATAACTTACGGAGTCTAGTAGCTCCCTTTATCCAGTACGAACTAGTCATTTATTTAGAGCTCGATTGCGAAACAAGTTCTTACAACTTATATTAATCACTCTAGTTTATACAAATTTATCTTAGCTCGATTGCGAAACAAGTTCTTATAACTTATATTAATCACTCTCGAGACCTCATTCCTGATGGAATCCATCGCCACGAGGGAGACAGAAGAGGGCATGTGGAATTTAAATGCCTTGCCTAAGGGCATAATCGTAACGGCTCCAGCGGAGGCTGGAACTCCGGGACCTTTCGCACCTGAAGCGAACGCACATCCACTGCGCTATCACGACTTAATCACTCTCGAACCTCATTCCCGATGGAATCCATCGCCACGAGGGAGACAGAAGAGGGCATGTGAAATTTAAATGCCTTGCCTAAGGGCATAATCGTAACGGCTCCAGCGGAGGCTGGAACTTCGGGCTTTTCGCGCCTGAAGCGAACGCTCTACTACTGCGCCATCACGACTTCCAGTAAGAATTGCAAATATTCTAAAACTGAAATGCTCTCATACAATTCCCAAGCATAGTGTCGCCATCAGGGTAATTTGATGACCATACAATCCTCAATCCTAGTGCCGCCATCAGGGTAATTTGATGACGGCGATATATGATTTTCTGAAATTTACCGATAATTCTGATTTAATCTATATGGAAATGTTCTTGATACGGCTCTCAATTTTCATATAATTTCTCAATATTGGCCGAAAGGCTTAGGCCAAATTATTATTGTTTGCTTGTCGTCTGCTTTGGTTATCAATTTCTACTCAATGTCCGATTATGTTATGTTATATTTCGGGTTTTACGCCTGCATCAGCACCATTTTGGGCTATATCGCCGGCGGGCAGTTTACCTAACAACACCTTCCTGGGCAGGCTCCAGCGGTTAACCAGTACTTGGGTGCACCAACCTCCGTAAGAAACTGCCAACTTTTTCATATAAATGAGACACGGTCTGAGCGGGGCTCGAACCCGTGGCCATCAGTGATGATAGGTTACAGTGGTATACAAGTCAGCGACCTTAACCACTCGACCACGTGGGCGGAATGTCCGATTATGATAAATATTGTTTCCTGTTTTCAAACCAAGAGATACCAAGGGAGAAGAACTATATAACTTTTCTTTCGTTCTAATCCCTTTCAGTCTATTGCTGTTAATTTATATGTAACATGTTAATTATATTGTGTTCTATTCTAATGTACATGTAAACTACTGAAATCAATCATGTTTAAACTAAACCAAGAGATAATTAGTAATTATGCCAAAACCTGTTTTATTATTCGGCGTCAGTTTTTATTATGTAAATATTTTTTTAATTTGTGAATATGTCATTATTTCTTTGTATTTCTAACTGCAATTTTTTATTTTATCTCGTCTGTAATATCTCTGCTAATCATATTCGCTATGATCTGCTCAAAGCGAAGACCAGTGTGCAATAGTACCTATTTTGTATGTCAGTGTTTTATAATTGTTTTAGAGCAGTTTTTAATATCCGATTGGCAGGGATATTGCAGCTTTATCCCTAACATACTGTGATAAATGATTGTGTATAAATTTGTTCATCTCTTATAACTCCATGTTGGAGTGGCATTGTACTTTTACTATGTAAACTATAGATGTAATATTATTGTAAATATTGTACGTACAATGAGATGTAAATAAAGATTACTACTTGGTTATGTTTTAGAACGTTGTGGCCAAGTGATGTAGCACGCCATCTATCGGGGCCAAGTGATGTAGCACGCCATCTATCGGGGCCAAGTGATGTAGCACGCCATCTATCGGGGCCAAGTGATGTAGCACGCCATCTATCGGGGCCAAGTGATGTAGCACGCCATCTATCGGGGCCAAGTGATGCAGCACGCCGTCTATCGGGGGCAAGTGATGCAGCACGCCGTCTATCGGGGGCAAGTGATGCAGCACGCCGTCGTTTGAACACGCCTTTCACCTCTATCGGGGCAAGTGATGTAGCACGCCGTCGTTTGAACACGCCTTTCACCGCTATCGGGGCAAGTGATGCAGCACGTCGTCGTTTGAACACGCCTTTCACCGCTATCGGGGGCAAGTGATGCAGCACGCCGTCGTTTGAACACGCCTTTCACCTCTATCGGGGCAAGTGATGACACCCCACACGCCTTTCACCGCTATCGGGGGCAAGTGATGCAGCACGCCGTCGTTTGAACACGCCTTTCACCGCTATCGGGGGCAAGTGATGCAGCACGCCATCGTTTGAACACGCCTTTCACCGCTATCGGGGGCAAGTGATGCAGCACGCCGTCGTTTGAACACGCCTTTCACCGCTATCGGGGGCAAGTGATGCAGCACGCCGTCGTTTGAACACGCCTTTCACCGCTATCGGGGGCAAGTGATGCAGCACGCCGTCGTTTGAACACGCCTTTCACCGCTATCGGGGGCAAGTGATGCAGCACGCCGTCGTTTGAACACGCCTTTCACCGCTATCGGGGGCAAGTGATGCAGCACGCCGTCGTTTGAACACGCCTTTCACCGCTATCGGGGGCAAGTGATGCAGCACGCCGTCGTTTGAACACGCCTTTCACCGCTATCGGGGGCAAGTGATGCAGCACGCCGTCGTTTGAACACGCCTTTCACCGCTATCGGGGGCAAGTGATGCAGCACGCCGTCGTTTGAACACGCCTTTCACCGCTATCGGGGGCAAGTGATGCAGCACGCCGTCGTTTGAACACGCCTTTCACCGCTATCGGGGGCAAGTGATGCAGCACGCCGTCGTTTGAACACGCCTTTCACCGCTATCGGGGGGCAAGTGATGCAGCACGCCGCGTTTGAACCTGGCCTTGCACCGCTATCGGGGCCAAGTGATGCAGAACGACTAGTGGGAACACGACTTCACCGCGATCGGGGGCACGTGATGCAGCAACGCCGGTCGTTTGAACACGACTTTCACCACTAATCGGGGGCAAGTGAGTAGCACGGCCGTCGTTGAACACGCCTTTCACCGCTATCGCGGGGTAAGGACTGTAGCACGCCGTAGTTTGAGACCCGCCTTTCACCTTCTAGCGGGGTGCAAAGTGATGTCGCACGCGCCGTCGTTTGAACACGATTTCATCCCTATCGGGAGCAAGTGATGTAGCACGCCGTCGTTTGAACACGCCTTTCACCGCTATCGGGGGCAAGTGATGTAGCACGCCGTCGTTTGAACACGCCTTTCACCTCTATCGGGGGCAAGTGATGTAGCACGCCGTCGTTTGAACACGCCTTTCACCGCTATCGGG
>CM026400.1:32844425-32888649 GCA_014843695.1 Archivesica marissinica | reverse complement strand
AAGTGATGCAGCACGCCGTCGTTTGAACACGCCTTTCACCGCTATCGGGGCCAAGTGATGTAGCACGCCGTCGTTTGAACACGCCTTTCACCGCTATCGGGGGCAAGTGATGTAGCACGCCGTCGTTTGAACACGCCTTTCACCGCTATCGGGGCCAAGTGATGTAGCACGCCGTCGTTTGAACACGCCTTTCACCGCTATCGGGGGCAAGTGATGTAGCACGCCGTCGTTTGAACACGCCTTTCACCGCTATCGGGGGCAAGTGATGTAGCACGCCGTCGTTTGAACACGCCTTTCACCGCTATCGGGGGCAAGTGATGTAGCACGCCGTCGTTTGAACACGCCTTTCACCGCTATCGGGGGCAAGTGATGTAGCACGCCGTCGTTTGAACACGCCTTTCACCGCTATCGGGGGCAAGTGATGTAGCACGCCGTCGTTTGAACACGCCTTTCACCGCTATCGGGGGCAAGTGATGTAGCACGCCGTCGTTTGAACACGCCTTTCACCGCTATCGGGGCCAAGTGATGCAGCACGCCGTCGTTTGAACACGCCTTTCACCGCTATCGGGGGCAAGTGATGCAGCACGCCGTCGTTTGAACACGCCTTTCACCGCTATCGGGGGCAAGTGATGTAGCACGCCGTCGTTTGAACACGCCTTTCACCGCTATCGGGGGCAAGTGATGTAGCACGCCGTCGTTTGAACACGCCTTTCACCGCTATCGGGGGCAAGTGATGTAGCACGCCGTCGTTTGAACACGCCTTTCACCGCTATCGGGGGCAAGTGATGTAGCACGCCGTCGTTTGAACACGCCTTTCACCGCTATCGGGGGCAAGTGATGTAGCACGCCGTCGTTTGAACACGCCTTTCACCGCTATCGGGGGCAAGTGATGTAGCACGCCGTCGTTTGAACACGCCTTTCACCGCTATCGGGGGCAAGTGATGCAGCACGCCGTCGTTTGAACACGCCTTTCACCGCTATCGGGGGCAAGTGATGCAGCACGCCGTCGTTTGAACACGCCTTTCACCGCTATCGGGGGCAAGTGATGCAGCACGCCGTCGTTTGAACACGCCTTTCACCGCTATCGGGGGCAAGTGATGCAGCACGCCGTCGTTTGAACACGCCTTTCACCGCTATCGGGGGCAAGTGATGCAACACGCCATCGTTTGAACACGCCTTTCACCGCTATCGGGGGCAAGTGATGCAGCACGCCGTCGTTTGAACACGCCTTTCACCGCTATCGGGGGCAAGTGATGCAGCACGCCGTCGTTTGAACACGCCTTTCACCGCTATCGGGGGCAAGTGATGTACCACGCCGTCGTTTGAACACGCCTTTCACCGCTATCGGGGGCAAGTGATGTACCACGCCGTCGTTTGAACACGCCTTTCACCGCTATCGGGGGCAAGTGATGTACCACGCCGTCGTTTGAACACGCCTTTCACCGCTATCGGGGGCAAGTGATGCAGCACGCCGTCGTTTGAACACGCCTTTCACCGCTATCGGGGGCAAGTGATGCAGCACGCCATCGTTTGAACACGCCTTTCACCGCTATCGGGGGCAAGTGATGCAGCACGCCGTCGTTTGAACACGCCTTTCACCGCTATCGGGGGCAAGTGATGCAGCACGCCGTCGTTTGAACACGCCTTTCACCGCTATCGGGGTCAAGTGGTGTACCACGCCGTCGTTTGAACACGCCTTTCACCGCTATCGGGGGCAAGTGATGTACCACGCCGTCGTTTGAACACGCCTTTCACCGCTATCGGGGGCAAGTGATGTACCACGCCGTCGTTTGAACATGCCTTTCACCGCTATCGGGGGCAAGTGATGCAGCACGCCATCGTTTGAACACGCCTTTCACCGCTATCGGGGGCAAGTGATGCAGCACGCCGTCGTTTGAACACGCCTTTCACCGCTATCGGGGGCAAGTGATGCAGCACGCCGTCGTTTGAACACGCCTTTCACCGCTATCGGGGGCAAGTGGTGTACCACGCCGTCGTTTGAACACGCCTTTCACCGCTATCGGGGGCAAGTGATGTACCACGCCGTCGTTTGAACACGCCTTTCACCGCTATCGGGGGCAAGTGATGTACCACGCCGTCGTTTGAACACGCCTTTCACCGCTATCGGGGGTAAGTGATGCAGCACGCCGTCGTTTGAACACGCCTTTCACCGCTATCGGGGGCAAGTGATGTAGCACGCCGTCGTTTGAACATGCCTTTCACCGCTATCGGGGGCAAGTCATGCAGCACGCCGTCGTTTGAACACGCCTTTCACCGCTATCGGGGGTAAGTGATGCAGCACGCCGTCGTTTGAACGCGCCTTTCACCGCTATCGGGGGCAAGTGATGCAGCACGCCGTCGTTTGAACACGCCTTTCACCGCTATCGGGGGCAAGTGATGTAGCACGCCGTCGTTTGAACATGCCTTTCACCGCTATCGGGGGCAAGTGATGCAGCACGCCGTCGTTTGAACACGCCTTTCACCGCTATCGGGGGCAAGTGATGCAGCACGCCGTCGTTTAAACACGCCTTTCACCGCTATCGAGGGCAAGTGATGTACCACGCCGTACATCACGCCCGATAGCAGTGAAAGGCGTGTTCAAACGACGGCGTGCTGCATCACTTGCCCCCGCTATCGGGGGCAAGTGAATGTAAAGTTGCCAGTGGCGTATTGAGATTGGAGAGATGAGTACTGATTCTTACCGAGGTCAACCCTCCGCCACAACAGACTGACCTCCCAGTAATAACCAGAACATGATTGATGGCCAGTACTAGAAGGAAGAACATACCATTAGTTTTGGGGTTTTAATGTCGCACTAACAGAATACTAGTCTAGAAGTGTGTGTGGGGGGGGGGGGGGACTCCGTCCGCGTGACCGAGTTGTTATAATGTTTTTTGTTGTTGTTTTTGATATCAATATATGCTACAACTTCAATTTTATATGTTTGGTTTGTGTTTTGTTGCGTCTATTGACCTTCTCCGTGTTAGAAATAAAGAACTGTTTTGCTTTAATTATAAGACACATATCAGATAAATATTACATGTATTTACACATAGAAATAAATATACATGGCTATGATTGTGGGACCTCACACTGGTTTGTATATAAATGTATGCATTATGTTTGCACTGTTCGCTAACTGTATATAATATGTATGTATGTCCTAATGGGCTTGTAAGCATACTGGAATTTAATAAACTATGTATATATGTCTATAATAATAATAATAATAATAAGAATAATAAAGACTTTATTTAACGAGAGAACTCGCTTGAACAATTAAGTCAATATATCACGAGTTTAGGTCCTTGAAATAGAATCATTTGCCCCTCAGAGCTGTAGATTCGAATCTCACATACCACGAGTTTAGGTCCTTGAAATAGAATCATTTGCCCCCCAGAGCTGTGGGTTCGAATCTCACATACCACGAGTTTAGGTCCTTGAAATAGAATCATTTGCCCCTCAGAGCTGTGGGTTCGAATCTCACATACCACGAGTTTAGGTCCTTGAAATAGAATTATGTGCCCCTCAGAGCTGTACGTTCGAATCTCACATACCACGAGTTTAGGTCCTTGAAATAGAATTATTTGCCCCTCAGAGCTGTACGTTCGAATCTCACATACCACGAGTTTAGGTCCTTGAAATAGAATTATTTGCCCCTCAGAGATGTACGTTCGAATCTCACTGGGGGGGTGTGAATTTTTTAATATGAGGAAACTATCAAACTGGCTTGTGGTAGGTCTGTGGTTCTACTCATGTGTCCGATCGTACTTGAACTAAATCTCTGAGAGCACCACCCAGTCAAGCCAGCCAGCCGGCCAGCCAGCCAGCCAGCCAGCCAGCCAGCCAGCCAGCCAGCCAGCCAGCCAGCCAGCCAGCCAGCCAACTAACCAACAAACAGTAGTGATATGCCTTAAGTTAGCGAACTCACCACGTATGCACGGACGGACGGACGGACGGACGGACGGACGGACGGACGGACGGACGGACGGAGACTCCAATTATATATGTATCTAGTTGGACGCCTGACAAAGAGCTGCATATATATGGCCTAAGTACATATGTCACATTATACAGCGTGTTCCATTAGCATCGAGCGATATAAAACATTCTGATAGTATCAGTTGTGTACTTGTCTAGCAATGGTATCAATTCGTATATAGCCACTGTTTCTATATAGTCGTATATTGTGTTTGATTGTTGGGTTTAACGTCGCACCAACAGCCTGGGCCATATTGTGGCACTACAGCTGTTATTGGTGGAGGACGACCCCGGGCCGGGTGCCCCCCCCCCCCGAGCAGTATTGCAGACGGATGAACCACATACTGCAAACGCTCGCCCACATGTTTCGCCGGCGGCGAGGGTAAATAAGCTCAATTATCACATACCACAAGCCATATCGATAGCTTCACTACTTAGAAGAATTAGAAGAATTCGACACCACTAGTGAACCTAGAGCGGCGAGGGACAGGTGGACAAACGGAGGACCCAGCAAATGTCACAAAATGCAGGAAGCCACGTATATACATGTTCAAAATGTTCCGGGAAGTTATAATATGTGATGTCGTATATACAGTCTACAGTCTACATCCGTTATGTCGAATTCCGTCGGACTGAACAACATATCTTCGACATTACCGAAGTTTGACATAAACGATATAAACAGAACCAATGAAATGTAAAATGATAGTGTCTGAAACGGGACTTTTATCCGACTTCGAGATAACCGAATACTTCGACATAACCGACTTTGACATAACGGATGTAGACTGTATTTATGTTTGTAACTCCATTTCCCATACTGTCCTGTTTGCAAGGAACTGTTGCATATCGTATTGGGGTATATTCACACTCGATTCGTTTCCATTGAAGATGTTTATACACATTTATTTTAGTTCGATTGAGAAACAACTTCTTATAAGTTATATTAATCACTCTCGAGACCTCATTCCTGGTGGAATCCATCGCCACGAGGAAGAGAGAAGAGGCAACGTGGAATTTAAATGCCTTGTATAAGTGCACAATCATAACGGCTCGAGCGGCGCTCAAACTCAGGGCATTTCGCACATGAAGCTACCACGGCGCTATCACGACATACAGCTAACATATATTTGTATATAGTTTATACAACAACGGTGCGAGGTAAGTGCCATTAACCAATCGGCCCCACGGTTTATGGATAGTAATGTCCACTGTGTGTGTTTTACGTTTATTTATCGTCGCTACCGGTTGCCCATATGAGCGACGCCTCCTGATGAGATTAGTTATTATAGATTTTGGAGGATAGTGCATGATACAGACAGAGACCCATTCCAGAGTCTCCTCTGGTTCTTTTACGTGCACGGTGTAAAGCACCGACACGAGACCTCGGTTTAACATCCCCTCTGAAAGACTGTTAATTGTATTAGGGTCAGACGGGGGATCGAACCTGCGATCCCTGGATTACCAGTCCAGCGTGTTACCACTGGACTACATATCCGTCTGTATGTCCACTGTGTACATGCTGTGGAGCAAACACGCTGGACTGGTAATCCAGGGTCGCAGGTTCGATCCCCCGTCTGATCCTAATAAAATTAACAGTCTTTCAGATGGGACGTTAAACCGAGGTCTCGTGTCGGTGCACGTAAAAGAACCAGAGGAGACTCTGGAATGGGTCTCTGTCTGTATCATTGCACTATCCTCCAAAAATCTATCTATAATATTTTCAGGAGGCGTCGCTCATATGGGCAACCGGTAGCGACGATAAATAAACGTAAAACACAAACACCACTATCCGAATAACAAACAGCATAGAGCCTGGCCAGACGGCATGTTCTGTGTGATCTGATCTGGCTCTATGCTGTTTGCAAAAGTGATTTTTATCTGCCGCTAGTGTGCAAAGGGTTAATATGCTTGTTTCTGTTGTTCATTTTGTGGCGCAAATATATATTCTTGTTTTATACTGAAAGCAAGTAAATCGTCTATATGATTAAAATAAAGAGATTGAATGGAATTGAACCCATCAAAATTGTGCGTTTTACGTTTATTTATCGTCGCTACCGGTTACCCTGGATTATCAGTCCAACGTGTTAACTACTGGACTACAGATCCGTCTGCGAACCCGTCACAATAATGTTTAAAGCTCTCTGGTGACCCCCACGCTCTCTGGTGACCCAAAGCTCTCTGGTGACACCCCAAGCTCTCTGGTGACATCGCAAGCTCTCTGGTGACACCAACACTCTCTGGCGATCCCCCAATCTAGATGATGACCCAAGCTCTCTGGAGACCCCCAAGCTCTCTGTTGACACCCAAAGCTCTCTGGTGGTGAAGCCCAAACTCTCTGGTGGTGAAGCCCAAGCTCTCTGGTGGTGAAGCCCAAGCTCTCTGGTGACCCAAGCTCTCTGGTGACCCAAGCTCTCTGGTGACCCAAGCTCTCTGGTGGTGAAGCCCAAGCTCTCTGGTGACCCAAGCTCTCTGGTGACCCCACGATCTCTGGTGACCCCCTCCTCCCCTCAGGTCCTCAACCTGCTATTGGTCTCCCACAACATTTCAAATAGTTCCACCGCCCACGATTACACCTTATAGAACAAGTTACGACAAGACGTGTGTACTGCCAAAATCTGATACCACGAAAGGCAATGAGTGACACGCGAGATGCACTGTATGCGAGTGTTCCATGTTCATACACTATACCCGTAAGCAAAGAAATTAAAAGTGAGTTGGGGGAGGGCCGTAACTAATGTTGTTAAAACTTGTGACCCAACCCATTTGCTTCAACATTTATTGACAATGCTTGTGCACATCAATGACATAAATCGTATATACTATGCATGATTATACAAATGTGTTCATTTGTTTTGTTCTGTACATTGTATATATATAGAATGAATGCAATGACATGATTAAACAGACGGATCTGTAGTCCAGTGGTATCACGCTGGACTGGTAATCCAGGGATCGCAGGTTCGATCCCCCGTCTGACCCTAATAAAATTAACAATCTTTCAGATGGGACGTTAAACCAAGGTCTCGTGTCGGTGCTTTACATCGTGCACGTAAAAGAACCAGAGGAGACTTTGGAATGGGTCTCTGTCTGTATATCCTCCAAAAATCTAAAATGACTAATCTCTTCAGGAGGCGTCGCTCATATGGGCAGCCGGTAGCGACGATAAATAAACGTAAAACACACACACACATGATTAAACTGATATACTATGCATAATTATACAAATGTGTTCATATCTTTTGTTCTGTACATTGTATATATATAGAATGAATGCAATAAAATACGATTTAACTTATATACTATGCATAATTATACAAGTGTGTTCATATGTTTTGTTCTGTACATTGTATATATATAGAATGAATGCAATACAATACGATTAAACTTATATACTATGCATACTTATACAAGTGTGTTCATATGTTTTGTTCTGTACATTGTATATATAGAATGAATGCAATAAAATACGATTAAACGACACTAAAAGTGATTTACGCACGTGTATTTCTTTGCACTTACGATTTGTCGCGAAGAAACACTTCAGTGTGACGACGAAAGCCGAGCGTAAAAAGGCTATACGAAATAAGAACACACTAGACTTTTGGATAATCGGCGATTTCCGCATCATTTTATGCATCGATTTTGATCGAAACGTGGAATATATATAAATAAACATGTAATACGTATATAGGTGACATTCCATTTCTATTGAACTTCAACAAATTATAAAAGTTATTAATTTAAAAAAAACACTACTATCAAAATAAAATTAGCAATATGGCGATAATGAGTGGTTGTCTCTTTAACAGGAATGTTGTGATTTATAAGTCGTGATAGCGCAGTGGTAGCGTGTTCGCTTCGGGTGCGAACGGTCCGGAGTTCGAGCCCCGCTGGAGCCGTTACGATTGTGCCCTTAGGCCAGGCATTTAAATTCCACATTGCCTCTTCTCTCTCCCTCGTAGCGATGGATTCCATCAGGAATGAGGTCTGGAGAGTGATTCATATAAGATGTAAGAACTTGCTTCGCAATCGAGCTCAAATAAAATTATTAAAAAATAAAATTCACAGAATGTGACAATTCACTCGAAATCACAGAATAAACTCGACAAGAATTAATACGTTGTACAACCCAGGTAGAACCATCGACCTACAGGTAGCAAGTTGGGTTGCTTCCGTTACTTGAAATTCCGAGACTCCGGGAGGACTAACATTCGAACGCACAGCGGTGATGCACAAGTGATTGCCAGTCAGAGACCGTAACCGCATAATTTTCTGGACGAATGTGAATTCATGTGATAAGAATTACTGCTATGTATTCGTATTATAGGTATTAAAATTGTCCAATGTGTTTTCAGGGAACTAGTTCCAAGCTTTCACATGTGTGCGAATAGAAAAATAGTTTATACAAATTTATTTTAGCTCGATTGCGAAACAAGTTATTTCAACTTATATAAATCACTCTCGAGATCTCATTCCTGATGGAATCCATCGCCACGAGGGAGAGAAGAGGCAATGTGGAATTTAAATGCATTGCCTAAGGGCACAATCGTAACGGCTCCAGTGGGGCTCGAACTCCGGACCTTTCGCACCTGAAGCGAACGCGCATCAACTGCGCTATCACGACAATAGAAAAATAGGCTTGAGCTGGTCCAGAAAGGCAGGTCAATCTATTTACGTAGTTGGAATTCTGCAACAATATTTCGTTCCCATATGATTCGCGGATGTTCCAGCTGGCATATGGTATATACTATTATGTTGGGCAAGGTTCCATGTTATTGTCAACATGTTTACATTTAATTACTAAAGTATGCATTTTATAATTTATATACATTCACTCAATGCACTATTCGAGTGTGTATTATGCAGAGTGAGTTTTCAATCGTCCTAAAATTACATATTTATATGCAATAGTTGTTCTTGTTTCATGTGACGTGCGCGTGTGTGTGTGCGTGTGTCATGTTATATTTTGCGCGTGTGCGCGCGCGCGTGTGTGTGTGATTTTAGATTTTGGAGGATAGTGCAATGATACAGACAGAGAGCCATTCCAGTGTAAAGCACCGATACGAGACCTCGGTTTAACGTCCCATCTGAAAGACTGTTACTTTTATTAGGGTCAGACGGGCGGTCGAACCTGCGATCCCTGGATTACCAGTCCAGCGTGTTACCACTGGACTACAGATCAGTCCGTCTGTAATTACTAGATTAATTCACTTTTTACACTATGTGTATTATGCAGAGTGAGTTTTAAGAGAATCGTCCATGTAATAGTTTTTCTTGTTGTCTCTAAAATAAGTACTGATGAAATATCATTTTATAAAACGTGTATCACATACGTAACCCCGGGAATGGCAGGTCTGTAACATGACAACGAGAGGCATCTCTAACTTTCTATTACCTCCCTTGGCATATAACGTCTGATTTATTCCAAAATGTGAATAGATCATTTTAGTTAGAATCCTTTGTTTTTACTGTTGTTCCCTAACCAGATGTTGCGGTATGATAATAGTGATATTAAAATCAAAATCGTGTTTAATTAAGTGATAGCATTGTTATACAAATAAGTACCCATTGCATATACTGTAGGAGATATGTCGAGATATAGTCATTTAATAATCATATAAAGCGATGGTGGAATAAAATTGCTAGCATTTTGTGCAAAGGAAACAACGATAATAACAGAGGAAAACACTTAATAGGACCTATCTACTTTTAGGGAGTATTCAAGGGCAGTAACTGACCGATGTCGCTCATTGGTTTTAGTCTTAACAAGTGTGGTGAATTATTGTTAGATTTTTTAGTCAATGTAAGTATGTGTATGTTGAATGGTCGTGGTAATGGGGGTAATGATTTTACTTCTATTTCTACTAAAGGAAGTTCTGTAGATAAAAACAGAGGAAAACACTTTTAGGGAGTATTCAGGGGCAGTAACTGACCGATGTCTCTCATTGCACGAGTTTGATCTTGGTTTTTCATACGCGGCATAATTACAACAAACGAAACAAACGTATGCGTCGGTGTGGTTTCCGTAATAGAACATTGTTATGATCACGAATATCGATTTTCTGCACCGATCATGAACTGCTCGTGTATATTAATGTAACCTTACACGTGAACACGTGCAAGTATGAACAATCGTCACGGTGTATGAGTTTACCATTTGCCTTTCTAGTAGTATGATAGAATGTGAACAAATTCAAACAAAACATCTTAACCGGGTTGCGAATGTGTTTAGGCTTATTTATCGTCGCTACCGGTTGCCCATATGAGCGACGCATCCTGAAGAGACCAGTCATTTTAGATTTTTGGAGGATAGTGAAATGATCCAGACAGAGACCCATTCCAGTGTCTCCTCTGGTTCTTTTACGTGTACGGTGTATAGCACAGACACGAGACCTCGGTTTAACGTCCCATCATCTGAAAGACTGTTAATATATCTGAACGACTGTTAATATTTAAAGTGACATCTGAACGACTGTTAATATTTAAAATGACATCTGAAAGACTGTTAATATTTAAAGTGACATCTGAAAGATTGTTAATATTTAAAGCGACATCTGAAATACTGTTAATATTTAAAGTGACATCTGAAATACTGTTAATATTATTAATGTCAGATTGGGAATCGAACCTGCGATCTCTGTGCCACTGGACTACTGCCTCGTCTGATTGTATAGGGTGACACAAAACAGACACGTATGGATCATGTATACGTCTATGTGGGGCTACACCATTATATATTAGATGTGTGTTTGGCTATGGGGGTGGGGGTTAAAGTCAAACCAACAGCTTCGACCAGCTAGCGACTATCCCGCTATTATTGGCGGAGGAAGACACCGGTTGCCACCTTCAAGCAGTATGTCGAGCACCCGGGTTGAACCACTGACCTTTCGTAAGTCAGCGGGATAACTTCCTCACATGAAATAATTCGACAACCACAGTGTCAACGATCGTAACTACCCCCACCCCCAACACCACGAACACCCCCACCCCCAAGTTACATGATATTAGATGTTGTAGAAAAAGTTATACATGCATTGTGATTTATTGCGCTATAGAAACAAAGTGCATGCGAGATAATGCATGTTGTATACATATTACCTGTAGAAAATTCCAGAGTACTCGCCAGGAGTATGCCAACGATCCAGAAACACAATGCACGCCAATAAGCCATATGTTATGTTTCACTACTGTACGTAAACTTGAGCTAAATGTGATTACTTCGATTCAGAGATACGTCAGTATATTATCCAATTAATCAAAAAAAACTCCCCATCATACTTTTATATATTCTCCGATGCTGTTGTGGTACTTGTTCGTGTCATCAGAATTCTGGAGAAACGGAAATGTTGGTCTCTGATAAAATGAGCATTAAAATGAAATACGAATACAATCAAAACGGATTAGTACATGTATAGTCTTTAGCGGTCCCCTATGCCACGAAGATAGTACATAATTCTATGATCCGCACACAGATAGCTTTCACAAGTTAATGAACATTTCACTGTCGACGATTCACACAGCTGAAGTTCTATCCATGACGCTAATTAGCGTTAAGCAATTAGCGCTGCTAATTAGCGTTAAGCAATTAGCGCTTGTTTTGTTGTATTGATCACGTGCCAGTTGTATTATCCAAAGCTTTGACAACGAAAAATATCGGAGAATTTCGTAGAATATTCATTCCTTGATTGAATCCATTCCCGGAAAGTTTTTATTCCTTTCCTTGTAAATTCCAGTTGTTCAATGCTGAGTGAATTGCCGTCTGCGATACTTTATCCGAGATATCACTTCCACAACAAAGAAAGCTTCGATCATCTTTCCAATAATTATCCTAAAATGCTAATGGTAAAATTAACAAGCTAGAGATTAGGAACATCACTTATGTGCAGACGATAGACGATATATATATTATCGTCTGCTTCGCTTATTTTCTTGCAGAACTCACGTGGTATAAGAGAAGAAACGACACTTGCAAAATGCCAGTTGCATTTAATTACATAAAAATGGTATGCGGTTTCAATGGTATTAATACATTTTGAACAGTTACAAGCATATTAGGTTAGATCTATATATAGATCTGGTTAGATCTATATATAGATCTGGTTAGATCTATATATAGATCTCGTCTGCGTAATTCTTTTCCACTAAAAAGCTCGAGGAAACGACAAACATCATAATAATTCTAAAGCAATTATCGTCAATAGTCCTATTTGCGTTCCCCACACGTTTTTGAATGTGTTAATCGAATTACGTCATCGCTGTCAATGACAGTTACTTGGTTTATATGGTACACGCTAGCACTGCCCAACAGGAAACTGTGCCAAAACAGATACATATTCACATTCTATTTCGAAAATTAATATGTAAATGTTGATGTTTTCATTACTGTACCCTAAACATGCAGACACGGACGGACACCCGGGTAGAACCACCGACCTTCTACAAGCCAGCGAACGAATTTGACCCTCCAAGTATGATTCGAACCTAAGGGGCTAGATATTTGAAGTCAACGACCGTAACCACTCGGCTACGTAGGCTCCTCCCCTCGCATCCGGTAGAATCACCCACATGTTCGCAAGCCAGCTCAATTTTACAGACGGATCTGTAGCCCAGTGGTAACACGCTGGACTGGTAATCCAGGGATCGCAGGTTCGATCCCCCGTCTGACTCTAATAAAAATTAACAGTCTTTCAGATGGGACGTTAAGCCGAGATCTCGTGTCGGTGCTTTACAATGTGCACGTAAAAGAACCAGAGTAATCCTCTCAGAGAACTCTCTGTAATGGGTCTCATTCTGTATCATTGCACTATCCTCCAAAAATCTAAAATGACTAATCTCTTCAGGAGGCGTCGCTCATATGGGCAACCGGTAGCGACGATAAATAAACATAAAACACACACACAGTTCAATGTAAGAACATACAGCATACAGTCGTTATTTGTGCAGCCATTAACGACTGGGTGGTATATTCAATGAGACAAAGGAATACTCATTATAGAGTTATGATGGACATGTTGCTCACTTATTTGATATAGTTATGTATCTTACCGGGTTTTTATTACATTTGTCGGATTTATTCCAGAATTGCCAATATTAATTCTATTGTCATGACATCACAAGGATATTATGACTTGAGTTTTTTGTTTAAAGAAGCACCCACGAAAAGAAGATAAATGAAAATATTAGAGTGGTGGAACCTATGCTCGGCGTATGCCTATGCTCGGCGTATTCCTATGCTCGGCGTATGTCTATGCTCGGCGTATTCATATGCTCGGCGTATGTCTATGCTCGGCGTATTCCTATGCTCGGCGTATGCCTATGCTCGCCGTATTCCTATGCTCGGCGTATTCCTATGCTCGGCGTATGTCTATGCTCGGCGTATGTCTAGGCATATGCTCGGCGTATTCCCATGCTCGGCGTACTTGTCCATTTACATCCGTATTTAAAATATTTAGAGTGGTGGGACCTATGCTCGGCGTATGCTTATGCTCGGCGTATCTGTCCATTTACATCCGTATTTAAAATAGTTAGAGTGGTGGAACCTATGCTCGGTGTATTCCCATGCTCGGCGTATTCCTATGCTCGGTGTATTCCTATGCTCGGCGTATTCCCATGCTCGGCGTATTTGTCCATTTACATCCGTATTTAAAATATTTAGAGTGGTGGAACCTATGCTCGGCGTATTCCTATGCTCGGCGTATTCCTATGCTCGGCGTATTCCTGTGCTCGACGTATTCCTATGCTCGGCGTATGTCTATGCTCGGCGTATTCCTATGCTCGGCGTATGCCTATGCTCGCCGTATTCCTATGCTCGGTGTATTCCTATGCTCGGCATATGTCTATGCTCGGCGTATGTCTATGCCTATGCTCGGCGTATTCCCATGCTCGGCGTATTTGTCCATTTACATCCGTATTTAAAATATTTAAAGTGGTGGAACCTATGCTCGGTGTATTCCCATGCTCGGCGTATTCCTATGCTCGGTGTATTCCCATGCTCGGCGTATTCCTGTGCTCGGCGTATTCCTATGCTCGGTGTATTTGTCCATTTACATCCGTATTTAAATATTTAGAGCGGTGAACCTATGCTCGGCGTATTCCTATGCTCGGCGTATTTGTCCATTTACATCCGTATTTAAAATATTTATAGAGTGGTGGAACCTATGCTCGGTGTATTCCTATGCTTGGCGTATTCCTATGCTCGGTGTATTTGTCCATTTACATCCGTATTTAAATATTTAGAGCGGTGAACCTATGCTCGGCGTATTCCTATGCTCGGCGTATTTGTCCATTTACATCCGTATTTAAAATATTTATAGAGTGGTGGAACCTATGCTTGGTGTATTCCTATGATCGGCGTATTCCTATGCTCGGTGTATTTGTCCATTTACATCCATATTTAAGATATTTAGAGTGGTGGAACCTATGCTCGGTAGGTATATGGTCTGCGTGGTTAATTTCTACGCGTAAGAACTACACACCATGTTTTACTCACAAATAAATAACTGAAAGACAAATATTATTTCTAAAATGGCAACAAAGACGGGCGCACAAGTTTTAAAACATAAACAAAATCTGTATTATATGGAAACGTTCTGATTCCTTTAAAGTTTAAACTAACTAAGCAAGCAAATACGCAAGTAAATAAGCAAGTAAATAAGCAAGCAAATACGCAAGTAAATAAGCAAGTAAATAAGCAAGCAAATACGCAAGTAAATAAGCAAGTAAATACGCAAGCAAATACGCAAGCAAATAAACAAGTAAATAAGCAAGCAAATACGCAAGCAAATAAGCAAGCAAATACGCAACTAAATAAGCAAGCAAATACGCAAGCAAATAAGCAAGTAAATAAGCAAGTAAATACGCAATCAAATACGCAAGCAAATAAGCAAGTAAATAAGCAAGCAAATACGCAAGCAAATAAGCAAGCAAATACGCAACTAAATAAGCAAGCAAATACGCAAGCAAATAAGCAAGTAACTAAGCAAGCAAATACGCAATCAAATACGCAAGCAAATAAGCAAGTAAATAAGCAAGCAAATAAGCAAGTAAATAAGCAAGCAAATACGCAAGTAAATGCGCAAGTAAATACGCAAGTAAATAAGTAAGCAAAGAAGTAACAGAGGAAATTTGTGTTTATTAGTGCAAGATAAGATTTTATTTCATCGAATGGTCAGCGACATTTGTATTTCCACGAGTGGCTAACACATATTTCGGTGATCACGTGATGAAATAAAATCCAATCTTACACTAATAAACACAAATCTTCTGTTTCTTTTATAATTGCCAATGCTTTTGGCTAATTAATTTTAACTGCCCCTGTCGGGAACCTCTTTTCTCTACAATACACAAACCCACAACCACTTGAGTTATTCGTGAACGTCCGTAATAAGAAATAGTTCCGGCATAATGTTCAAGTTAGTTTCTGTTTGCTGTCAAAATTAAAAACTACAAACTAAACAAATTCATTAGAATATATTACTTTATAATTAACTGTTGATGATCGTCAGAAAATAGCTAAAATACAAAAGTAGATCCAGTCGCGGTGGAATACGACATTCAAGCAGTGGCAGGGAAAATGCCATTTTCACTGTTTGAAAACGGTGGAAGATGGAGGTTTCTTTCACTAAAATACTGTGATACCAGTCATAATATTTTATGGAGGATGGTGCAAGATAAAGAAGACTCCCATTATTTATTTTATTAATACAATCTACATCCGTTATGTCGAATTCCGTCAGACCGAACAAAATACTTCGACATAACCGAAAACCGAATTTTGACTTAACGAAATTCGATATAAACAGAGCCAGTTATATGTAAAATGATAGTGTCTGAAACGGGACTTTGATCCGATTTCGAGATAACCGGATAATTCGACATAACCGACTTCGACATAACGGATGTAGACTGTATATTATTAAGTTATTTTGCATCTCCGGTGTATAGCACCGAAGCATGAAAACTCGGTTTATAGACCAATCTGAAATAACGTTCGTATTATTAAGGTCAAACGGCGGATCGAACCCGATCCTATACTGGATACTGGATTCGCAGTCCAACGAGTAACAACTCAACGCGTAAAACCACCGATCGTGCACATACAAATTGGATAGTTTCCTCATGTGAAACAATTCGCCAGCCCCTTACCCACCCTCCGACATGTTTTACATAATATCAACTTTCCCAGGATAATGAAATACATTCAAAATATCGATGCCCCTATGCTTATTTCACCTCGGTTGTCTGTCTGTCTGTCTGTCTGTCTGTCTGTCTGTCTGTCTGTCTGTCTGTCTGTCTGTCTGTCTGTCTGTCTGTCTGTCTGTCTGTCTGTCTGTCTGTCTGTCTGTCTGTCTGTCTGTCTGTCTGTCTGTCTGTCTGTCTGTCTGTCTGTCTGTCTGTCTGTCTGTCTGTCTGTCTGTCTGTCTGTCTGTCTGTCTGTCGATCGATCACTCAGTCGGTCGGTCCATGGAGTGTACGTCCAACCGTCTGTCTGCGTGGCGGAGGTACGCGCTATTCAGAGTGCATCTAGTTGTTTTTGTTTTGTTTTTAAAGTTTTAAACTTTATTTATTTTACAACGATTGCGAAACAAGTTTTAACAACGTATATTAATCACTCTAGTTGGTGCGGATGAAAGCGTAAATGTGGTCATTCGTGTGGGAGGAAACCGGAGTACCCGATAAAAAACCAACCTGTCCGATATGACAACAACCGTACCATCTCACATACTTCCCTGTCCGAAGATCGAACCCGGGTTGCATTGGTGAGAAGCGAGCCGCTAACCACTGCGCTAATCAGACACCTTGTTTTGTTTTTACAAGGCTGTGCGGAAATAATGGATATTCACCTAAAACCGATACTTTGTGAGAATTTGGGTTGAACAATAAATCATTCATGTAATGCATATTTGATGAGAGAACGTTGCAGGAAGACACGCCTAATTTGTCACCTTTTATGTGTCAGATGTCATCCGACGGCGGTACGTCTATGAGTAGGTCGGCGCAAAGCCAAACACTCCATCTATTACATTAGACAACACTCTGTCTTTATGGCCAAACACTATGTCTTTATGGCCAAACACTATGTCTTTATGGCCAAACACTATGTCTTTATGGCCAAACACTATGTGTATGTCTGTAGTCCAGTGGTATCACGCTGGACTGGTAATCCAGGGTTCGCAGGTTCGATCCCCCGTCTGACTCTAATAAAATTAATAGTCTTTCAGGTCGGACGTTAAACCGAGGTCTCGTGTCGGTGCTGTACACCGTGCACGTAAAAGAACCAGAGGAGACTCTGGAATGGATCTCTGTCTGTATCCTTACTCTATCCTCCAACAATCTAAAATGACTAATCTCTTCAGGAGGCGTCGCTCATCACGGCAACCGGTAGCGACGATAAATAAACGTAAAACACACACACATGGCCAAACATTTGAAGAGTCACAGCAATAGCTTAGGTCGTATGTCGACTCTCCGTATAGCATTGGTGGAGGAATACAACTTTAAACACGCCCACTGTAGTTCATAGCATGGCCTCCACACACCTTAAACATGCACAGTGTAGTTCATAGCATGGTCTCCACACACCTTAAACATGCACAGTGTAGTTCATACCCCGATGGAAACTATTCATACGCGATTCAGTCCTTTAATAAATATTGGATTGTGTTCTAGATGATATTATGTAAGATTATGAGAGTTATGTAAATTAATTTAAATATACACCCATATTTATAAATTCCAGGAGCTACTAAATGTTATACAGTCTGCATCGGTTATGTCGAATTCCGTCGGACCGAACAAAATAGTTCGACATAACCGAAGTTTGACTTAACGAAATTCGATATAAACGGAGCCAGTTATATGTACAATGATAGTGTCTGAAACGGGACTTTGATCCGACTTCGAGATAACCGGATAATTCGACATAACCGACTTCGACATTGCGGTTGTACACTGTAAATCCATATTTATAAAAAAAAGAAATATTTGTATTTTGTAACAGTACAAAGTCACACGACTGTCTCCGAAACTGTCATTTGCAGCTGTAATTGATAATAATAATGATCCGTGTCCTTCAATGAAGATGCTCCATATGTATTATCTTCAAGGTGAAGGTCGATTTCCGGGAATCTGTTTCTGCTCTACATGAATATATCTCCTCACTGAATTACTCGACCCCCCTGAACAATGTGTGTGAAGGTCTGACACCGCTATTGTAATATTTTCATAGGTCACCATTATAACACGCAGTGCCATTAAATTTCCTCCAATAATAGTTTGGCACAAAACACAGTAGTTTTCAACAGACTGGCCGTTGAGCCAAAAGAAAATGTCCAATTTCAATAGAGTTGACCAATTTCGGTAATTTGGTGGAGAATATTGTACTGACACCTGTATTTATAATATGGTGTTTATTTGTCACCATATAGTATGCAAATATTCTAAAATAGTCCAATAAGCAGCTCATATATTGTATTTTAATATTTTAGAAGTCATGTTCACTATTGCTAACAATACCTACTCAGCCAATCAGTTCATGTATCAATAACTCTTAAGGTTTTACACTTTTACAGCCAATCCCAGATCACTACATCAATAACACCGTCTGACCTGAACATAATGATGAACATTTCTACTAATATTGGCGACTTAATGAAAATGAAGAGAATTTGGATGTTGGCCAAATTTCAGAATAAATGCATTCTTGTTTGCTTGTTAAACAGGGTAGGGCCTACTCGCCAGGGCAGTAAAACCTCTCCCCTGTTGTATTTTTCTATTGTTGATGACCTCATTAAATTACTAGAACTGTAGTCCAGTGGTAACACGCTGGACTGGTAATCCAGGGATTGCATATTCCGTCTGACCCTAATAAAATTAACAGTCTTTCAGATGGGACTTTAAACCGAGGTCTCGTGTCGGTGCTGTACACCAGATGAGACTCTGGAATGGGTCTCTGTCTGTATCATTGCACTATCCTCCAACAATCTAAAATGACTAACCTATTCAGGAGACGTCGCTCATATGGGCAACGGTAGCGATGATAAATAAACGTAAAACACACACACAACATTGGCGACTTAATGACAATTATGAGATATTGGATGTTGGTTAAATTTTCAGAAGAAATGCGTTCTCGTTTGCTGGATAAACAGGGTATGCGCCAGGGCAGTAAAACCTCTCCCCTGTTGTATCTTCTTTTTGTTGATGACCTCATTAACATTCTAGAACAGAGTGGCTATGTTATCTGAATCTATGACCTGACCACGTGTTCATCGACAGTGGCGGATGATATGGTTCTTGTTTAAAGTTTAAACTTTATTTATTTTACAACGATTGCGAAGCAAGTTCTAACAACTTATATTAATCACTCAAGTTGGCGAGGATGAAAGCGTAAAATGTGGTCATTCGTGTGGGAGGAAACCGGAGTACACGTAGAAAACCCACCTGTCCGATCTGGCGACCACCGTACCATCTCACATACTTCCCGATCAAAGGATCGAACCCGGGTTGCATTGGTGAGAAGCGAGCGCGCTAACCACTGCGCTAATCGGACAGCCATATGGTTATTGTGTCGTTCTCACGGTTCGGTCTTCAGAATATGATTGATATATGTCACCCGCTAATCAAACATGTTTTAGGTCTAATAATATGTTATTGCATTTTTGTTTCCATACATTACATTGCATTACATTACAATTATACACACAATGAAATTCATAGAAAACAATATGAAATTATATTAGGATTTATTATTATTGCTGTATACGATTTAATATGGGGGGAGCAAATAGGTTGTGATTACACGTTATGACATCATTATTTACAGCCCTTCCCACAACTTCAAACTAAATTAACAATGTTGGATGAAAATTTTCTACTATGTATGATCTGCTGTAGAAAATACCAGATATATACAAATAACTTGAATAAGCTTCGTGATAAATGTGTGTTAACTATTATAACATACAAGGATTATTAGCGAAACCGAATCATGGAGATATGAGTATAACCCGGCTAATTGCTCGGCAATTATATTTAATGGTTCATCCAATATTAATTCAGAATGTTTTGTCTGGAAACTCGATGAAACTGCCATAAGTATATCTTATTTCCTATGAAAGTTTTACTGGTTACTGTTTACATGTTTCATTATGCCATTTCATGTTTTAATTTGTCGAAGGTCTCATGGTAGATTGACTTAATTGTTCAAATAAGTTCTCTCGTTAAATAAAGTTATTATTATTATTATTATTATAAAAGTTACAGATACGTATAAACACCTTGGTGTAATATGTGATAGGTATTGCACAATGAAACCAACGATACAATACAAGACGCATGCGCAAAACTTATAAAGCTCGAATCAATATTTCAGCCAGAAGTCATATTCTTCTCCTTGTGTTTCGTTTCGACAAGGGTACTGAATGTGAAAGATGCACGTGATTCAATGAGCTTGTGTTACATTACGAATTCGTTTGCATACTAATTGAATTACCCATGTGTGTATTATAATGTACATAATTATGTTGGCTAATATGAAGTCGATGGACGATATCTGTCTTTTATTGTTTATACACATTTATTTTACCTCGATTGCGAAACAAGTTCTTACAACTTATATCGTCGTGATAGCGCAGTGGATGAGCGTTCGCTTCAGGTGCGAAAGGTCCGAAGTTTGAGCCCCGCTGGAGTCGTTACGAATGTGCTCTTATGCAAGGCATTTAAATTCCACGTTGCCTCTTCTCTCTGCCTCGTGGTGATGGATTCCATCAGGATATGTCTCGTGAGTGGTCAATATAAGTTGTAAGAACTTGTTTCGCAATCGAGCTAATAAAATAAATTTGTATAAACTACAACTTATATTAATCACCCTCGAGACCTCATTCCTGATGGAATCGATCGCCACGAGGGCCCGGAGAGAAGAATCAATGTGGAACTTAAATGCCTTGCCTAAGGTCACAATCGTAACGGTTCCAACGGGATTCGAACACCGGGTCTTTCGCGCCTGAAGCGAACGTGCTACAACTGCGCTATCATGACTTACGTATGATATACTGGTAATGTGCTGTCATATCTGGGCGATAGAGGTCATACACCGTCTCGCCACTTTTCCAATTGTAAATTTGTCTGGTTCTAATTATATACAGTCTACATCCGTTATGTCGAATTCCGTTGGACCGAACAAAATACTTCGACATAACCGAAGTTTGACTTAACGAAAGTCTATATAAACAGAGCCAGTTATATGTAAAATGATAGTGTCTGAAACGGGACATTGATCCGATTTCGAGATAACCGGATAATTCGACATAACCGACTTTGCCATGGCGGATGTAGACTGTATATTACGTTTTGTATGTATTGCTTTGAATGTAAATAATATGTGTTGATTATTTGATCTGCTCTCCAGTATTGGAGACAATAAAGGTTGTCGTATATCGATATAACACGTGAATATATGAGCCACATCTACATCTACACTCCCAGGAGTGTTTTAATTTTCAAATTAATTCTGTCCCCAAATAAAGTATCAGGCGCCTTTTATCTTTACAGAGATTCATCTAATTCAATAGATTTCTATTTGTTGCACTGATCTGTCACGTCTGACATCCCCCTGGAAAAGTGATGAATTAAATAAAGACATATTTTATTTTGTTTAAGCCCATTGGGATTTCATATATCTCATTTCTCATATCGATTCAATAACGGACATACTTTGGTGCTTGTATTTTAGTTTATACAAATTTATTTTTAGCTCGATTGCGAAACAAGATTCCAGAATGTCATCTAGTTCTTTTACGTGCTCGACACGATGTAAAGCACCGAAGTGAGACCTCGATTTATGTTATATGTTATATTTCAGGTTTTACTCCTGCATCAGCACCATTTTGGGCTATATCGCCGGCGGGCAGTTTACTTAACAACACCTTTCCTGGGCAGGCTCCAGCGGTTAACCAGTACTTGGGTGCACCAACCTCCGTAAGAAACTGCCAACTTTTTCATATAAATGAGACACGGCCTGAGCGGGGCTCGAACCCGTGACCATCAGTGATGATAGGTTACAGTGGTATACAAGTCAGCGACCTTAACCACTCGACCACGGAGGCGGACGAGACCTCGATTTAAAGTCCCAATTGAAAGACTGTTAATTTTATACGGGTCAGACGGGGGATCGAATCTGCGAACCCTGTATTCCCAGTCCATCGTTGTAACCACTGGATACGTATCCGTCTGATATCATCACCCGGGGTGTTCGTCCTCCAATAATAGCTACGGAGTCGCCATTATATAAACATAAGAAAATAAGAAAAATAATATTTAAAAAAATAAAAATAATAAAAACAATAAAAATATAAATATAATAAAAATAATAAAGACTTTATTTTACGACGGAGCTTACATAACACATTGCTAATACAAATAATAACCTAAAGCTGTTGGTGCGACTTTAAACCGCAAAATGAAAACAAACAAAAAGCCAATAGATAGCTTATCACACTTGTATCAAGTTTTGACTCGAGCTTCGCATTTTTGGAAATAAACAAAAGACGTGAAACTAATGAACCAACCCATGCCTCCATTGTCTTGATAAAAAAAGCCATACAATTAAAGAATTGCGCTCACATTTCAATAAGCGAATTTTCCTTTCATAATAGTCTATGTCTATGTATTTATGTTTATTGTTCAATGTTTCTACAACAACTGCATATGGAATGTGTGTGCTATGTTTTAAATACGTGATTTTGTAAAATGATATGGACTAAAAAATGTAATAACGTTACAAATATTCTATATAAAAGTTCTGATTAAATTGCATGTAACTATGATGGCGAATAGATTTGTGGCGTATTCATAAACATTCGTTCCAAATCGTTATGTAAATATATAATTATTATGAAAGATAAATTCCTGTTATAAAAACGTGCAGTGTATGTGAGTCCAGTTTTTTATGCTATCAATATTTATTTTTAAAAGTGATGTACGCACACTAATTCCATTGCTGTTGTCATTTGCTATGGAAAATTCGCGCTACGAAGGGAGTTTAATGAAGGAACACAGATTAACATAGTCAAAATTAGATTATATATTTGTCCAAAATGTTCAAGTAGATTTAAAATGCTAAAAAGGATGGATTTCTTTACTGCAAAACGTGTGTAACTGAATGTGCCAATTTATGACTTTAATTGTGCGACCTTTTATTTTGTTGAGTAAATGAAAGTGCTACGTATGATAGTGCACACGTCTGGAAACGTCCAGCCAGTTCTGGCTTATCAGACATACCAGACACGTCTTATGAACATCTTTCATACCGAATCCTACACATACTAGAAATACATTGTAGGCTAATATAAACTATAATCTCCCAGAAGGACGGGTATTGTCGTCACATTGTGATATGTTTTTGTAATATACATTGTACTAGTATACGGATAAATTGAACTGAACGACAGTTTCCCCAACACATACCAGAATTACATTGTAATATAAACTATAATCTCCCAGAAGGGCGGGATATTGTCGTCACATTGTGATATGTTTTTGTAATATACATTGTACTAGTAAACGGATAAATTGAATTGAACAACAGTTTCCCCAACACATACTAGAATTACATTGTAATATAAACTATAATCTCCCAGAAGAGTGGGATATTGTCGTCACATTGTGATCATGGTTTGGTAGTATAGCTGAGACTGGACCTTTATAACCGCACGATGTTGGTATTGTTGTTGTTGTTGTTGATTCCTATCTGTGGTCTTCAGCTGGTCGGTGAGTATGTTTGTTTGTTTTTGAGTTTATATAACACTTTTGTAATGAGTTTATTGTCATACTCACACTTTTGTTTTTGAGTTTAATATCAGATCAACATCTTAGGTCATACTTTGACTCCAGTTGTTATTGGCGGTGGACGATCCGACCCGGGGTTCTTCGGAGCGGTATTTCAGGCACGTACCGGCACCAATGGAAGAACCAACGACCTCCAGCCAGCCAGCTGGAGAGCCTCTTCTCAAGGACGGAGTGGACCCCCCAGCTGGAGAGCCTCCTCACATGGACGGAGTGGACCCCCCAGCTGGAGAGCCTCCTCTCAAGGACGGAATGGACCCCCCAGCTGGAGAGCCTCCTTACATGGACGGAGTGGACCCCCCAAGCTGGAGAGCCTCCTTACATGGACGGGGTGGACCCAGCTGGAGAGCCTCCTCACATGGATGGAGTGGACCCCCCAAGCTGGAGAGCCTCCTCGCATGGACGGAGTGGACCCCCCAGCTGGAGAGCCTCCTCGCATGAACGGAGTGGACCCCCCCCCCCAGCTGGATAGCTTCCTTACATGGACGGTGTGGCCCCCCCCAGCTGGAGAGCCTCCTCGCATGAACGGAGTGGACCCCCCAGCTGGATAGCTTCCTTACATGGACGGAGTGGACCCCCCCCAGCTGGATAGCTTCCTTACATGGACGGAGTGGACCCCCAGCTGGATAGCTTCCTCACATGGACGGAGTGGACCCCCCCAGCTGGATAGCTTCCTTACATGGACGGGGTGGACCCCCCAGCTGGAGAGCCTCCTCACATGGACGGAGTGGACCCCCCCAGCTGGAGAGCCTCCTCGCATGGACGGAGTGGAACCCCCAGCTGGAGAGCCTCCTTACATGGACGGGGTGGACCCCCCAGCTGGAGAGCCTCCTCGCATGGACGGGGTGGACCCCCCAGCTGGAGAGCCTCCTTACATGGACGGAGTGGACCCCCCAGCTGGAGAGCCTCCTCCCCCAGCTGGAGAGCCTCCTCACATGGACGGAGTGGACCCCCCCCCAGCTGGAGAGCCTCCTCGCATGAACGGAGTGGACCCCCCCAGCTGGAGAGCTTTCTCACATGGACGGGATGGACCCCCCCAGCTGGAGAGCCTCCTCGCATGGACGGGGTGGACCCCCCAGCTGGAGAGCCTCCTTACATGGACGGAGTGGACCCCCCCAGCTGGGGAGCCTCCTTACATGGACTGGGTTCTGGCTCCGATCCTAACAGCTGGAGATTGGCTATACAACTTTAGCTATTGGCTGGACATTAGTTGAAGTCAATGACCGTAACCACTCGGCCACGGCGGAGGCCCCATTTAGCTGTTGGTGTGACTCTAAGCTTAAACCAAAATGAGGGAAGGCGAGGGGGTGGGAGACACAAAGAGAAGTTATTGACCCGATTCTTGAGATTATTTGCATTATTTCAGTTATTTCACAGATATGTATTGTCCGTGAGCGATAATACCACACAAGGAACATCCGTGACCGAGTGGTTACGGTCGCTTAACTCAAATCACGTCCATCTCGCCGCTATAGGTTCGAATCCCACTGGGGCTGTCGAATTATTTCAAGTGATGAAGCTATCCAAGCTAATTTGCAGAAGGTCGGTGGTCCTACATGGGTGCCCGTCCGTGTGTCTGAAATACTGCTCGGAGTGGCAAACGGGCTATTACTACTCACTCTACCAACACACTAGACGGAGAGTCGTAATACTGTATGACAGACGGATCTGTAGTCCAATGGTAACACGCTGGACTGGTAATCCAGGAATTACAGGTTCGATCCCCCATCTCACCCTAATAAAATTAACAGTCTTTCAGATGGGACATTAAACCGAGGCCTCGTGGCGGTGCTTTACACCGTCCATGTAAAAGAACCAGAGGAGATTCTGGAATGGGTCTCTGTCTGTATCATTGCATTTTCCTCAAACAAATCTAAAATGACTAATTTATTCAGGAGGCGTCGCGAAATAATGCTAATAAACTCAAGAATTGGGTCATTATGGGCAACCGGTAGCGACGGTAAATAAACGTAAAACACACACATACCGCGAGATATAACGGTAAATCTGACGTGTTGTATTACGCATGGATATTGGCCGTATTTACATTATTTCGCAATGTCAATAACCATCGTATACGACTCTTGTTTATTAGTTGAAATCCTCAGATTTGATTGCAAATATTGGGGGGAGGGGGGAGGAAGTAATACCATATAATAATTATGATATTACATTCTTTTCACCGATACACTGTCACTTTAATCTTGTATTTGTTACTTACATTGTAGATGCAGCATGTACATTTCCGTCCGACATTCAGAACAATAACTGGACTAGTTCCAACTACGGCAACATGGAATTTGGAGTAAGTGTTTAAGCATCATCCGTGTCTGTCTGTCTGTCTGTCTGTCTGTCTGTCTGTCTGTCTGTCTGTCTGTCTGTCTGTCTGTCTGTCTGTCTGTCTGTCTGTCTGTCTGTCTGTCTGTCTGTCTGTCTGTCTGTCTGTCTGTCCTGTCTGTCTGTCTGTCTGTCTGTCTGTCTGTCTGTCTGTCTGTTGTCTGTCTGTCTGTCTGTCTGTCTGTCTGTCTGTCTGTCTGTCTGTCTGTCTGTCTGTCTGTCTGTCTGTCTGTCTGTCTGTCTGTCTGTCTGTCTGTCTGTCTGTCTGTCTGTCTGTGTGTGTGTCTGTCTGTATGTATGTATGTATGTATGTATGTATGTATGTATGTATGTATGTATGTCTGTCTGTCTGTTGGATAATTTAATATATGTTATTTTGGTTACGTTGGTAACATTTTTGTTTTACAAATTATTCCATTTCGATAACATCTGTTTAACTTTAAATATCGGCAGACATCTATGGTGACATTTAAGGAGGATGTGAGCTCTACAGAATCTAACTGGACGTGTCACACAAGCTCTGGGACTAAGTATGTTATACAGTAAGTATTCACCAATAAAGTGTTCCATATTATAATGAGGTTACAGCCAATAGAGCCAGAAATAGGAAAAACAGCATAAATAATAAAGTGTTCCATATTATAATGAGGTTACAGCCAATGGAGCCAGAAATAGGAAAAACAACATAAATAATAAAGTGTTCCATATTATAATGAGGTTACAGCCAATGGAGCCAGAAATAGGAAAAACAGCATAAATAATAAAGTGTTCCAGTCTGAATGTCAGAATTAATTACATACTCAGAGATACAAGATACAATAGATATACAAGAGATACATACTATACAATATACACAATATACAAGATATATACAATATACAAGAGATACATAATATACAAGATACAATAGATATACAAGAGATACACAATATACAAGATACAATAGATATACAAGAGATACACAATATACAAGAGATATACAATATACAAGAGATATACAAGATACAAGAGATGTACAATATACATAATATACAGGAAATATACAATATACAAGAGATATACAAGAGATATACAAGATACAAGAGATATACAAGATACAAGATACAATAGATATACAAGAGATATACAATATACAAGAGATACACAATATACAAGAGATACACAATATACAAGAGATACAATATACACGAGATATACAAGATACAAGAGATATACAATATACAAGAGATACACAATATACAAGAGATACACAATATACAAGAGATATACAATATACAAGAGATACACAATATACAAGAGATACACAATATACACAATATACAAGAGATACACAATATACAAGAGATACACAATATACACAATATACACAATATACAAGAGATACACAATATACAAGAGATATACAATATACAAGAGATACACAATATACAAGAGATACACAATATACAAGAGATACACAATATACACGAGATATACAAGATACAAGAGATATACAATATACAAGAGATACACAATATACAAGAGATACACAATATACAAGAGATATACAATATACAAGAGATATACATAATATACAAGAGATATACAATATACAAGAGATATACAATATACAAGAGATATACAAGAGATACACAATATACAAGAGATATACAAGAGATACACAATATACAAGAGATATACAATATACAAGAGATATACAATATACAAGAGATACACAATATACACAATATACAAGAGATACACAATATACAAGAGATACACAATATACAAGAGATACACAATATACAAGAGATATACAATATACACGATATACACAATATACAAGAGATACATAATATACAAGAGATATACAATATACATAATATACAAGATATATACAATATACAAGAGATATACAATATACAAGAGATATACAATATACAAGAGATATACAATATACAAGAGATACACAATATACAAGAGATACACAATATACAAGAGATATACAATATACAAGAGATACAATATACAAGAGATACACAATATAAGAGATATACACAATATACAAGAGATATATAAGAGATACACAATATACAAGAGATATACAATATACAAGAGATATAAAATATACAAGAGATACACAATATATAAGAGATATACACAATATACAAGAGATATACAATATACAAGAGATATACAATATACAAGAGATACACAATATAAAGAGATATACACAATATACAAGAGATACACAATATACAAGAGATATACAATATACAAGAGATATACATAATATACAAGAGATACACAATATACAAGAGATATACAATATACAAGAGATATACAATATACATAATATACAAGAGATATACAATATACAAGAGATATACAATATACATAATATACAAGAGATACACAATATACAAGAGATATACAATATACAAGAGATATACATACAAATATACAAGAGATACACAATATACAAGAGATAACAATATACAAGAGATACACATATACAAGAGATACACAATATACAAGATACACAATATACAAGAGATATACATAATATACAAGAGATATACAAGAGATACACAATATACAAGAGATATACAATATACAAGAGATACACAATATACAAGAGATACACAATATACAAGAGATATACAATATACAAGAGATATACAATATACAAATATACAAGAGATACACAATATACAAGAGATACACAATATACAAGAGATACACAATATACAAGAGATACACAATATACAAGAGATATACAATATACAAGAGATATACAATATACAAGAGATATACAATATACAAATATACAAGAGATATACAATATACATAATATACAAGAGATACACAATATACAAGAGATACATAATATACAAGAGATATACAATATACAAGAGAGACACAATATACAAGAGATATACAATATACAAGAGATATACAATATACATAATATACAAGAGATACACAATATACAAGAGATACACAATATACAAGAGATATACAATATACAAGAGAGACACAATATACAAGAGATATACAATATACAAGAGATATACAATATACAAGAGATATACAATATACAAGAGATACACAATATACAAGAGATATACAATATACAAGAGATACACAATATAGAAGAGATACACAATATACAAGAGATACACAATATACAAGAGATACACAATATACAAGAGATATACAATATACAAGAGATATACAATATACAAGAGATACACAATATACATAATATACAAGAGATATACAAGAGATACACAATATACAAGTGATACACAATATACAAGAGATACACAATATACAAGAGATATACAATATACAAGAGATATACAATATACAAGAGATACACAATATACAAGAGATATACAATATACAAGAGATACACAATATACAAGAGATACACAATATACAAGAGATATACAATATACAAGAGATATACAATATACAAGAGATATACAATATACACAATATACAAGAGATATACAATATACACAATATACAAGAGATATACAAGAGATACACAATATACTAGAGATACACAATATACAATATACACAATATACAAGAGATATACATAATATACAAGAGATACACAATATACAAGAGATACACAATATACAAGAGATATACAATATACAAGAGATATACAATATACAAGAGAGACACAATATACAAGAGATATACAATATACAAGAGATATACAATATACAAGAGATACACAATATACAAGAGATATACAATATACAAGAGATATACATAATATACAAGAGATATACAAGAGATACACAATATACTAGAGATATACAATATAAAATATACACAATATACAAGAGATATACAAGAGATACACAATATACAATATACACAATATACAAGAGATACATAATATACAAGAGATACACAATATACAAGAGAGACACAATATACAAGAGATATACAATATACTAGAGATATACATAATATACAAGAGATACACAATATACAAGAGATATACAATATACAAGAGATATACAAGAGATACACAATATACAATATACACAATATACAAGAGATACATAATATACAAGAGATACACAATATACAAGAGAGACACAATATACAAGAGAGACACAATATACAAGAGAGACACAATATACAAGAGATATACAAGATACAAGAGATATACAAGATACAAGAGATATACAATATACAAGAGATATACAATATACAAGAGATACACAATATAAAAGAGATACACAATATACAAGAGAGACACAATATACAAGAGATATACAAGATACAAGAGATATACAATATACAAGAGATACACAATATACAAGAGATATACAAGAGAGACACAATATACAAGAGATATACAAGATACAAGAGATATACAATATACAAGAGATATACAATATACAAGAGATACACAATATACATGAGATACACAATATACAAGAGCTATACAAGATACAAGAGATATACAATATACAAGAGATATACAATATACAAGATATACACAATATACAAGAGATACACAATATACAAGAGATATACAAGAGATACACAATATACAAGAGATATATAAGAGATATACACAATATACAAGAGATACACAATATACAAGAGATATACAAGATATACACAATATACAAGAGATATACAATATACAAGAGATACACAATATACAAGAGATATACAATATACAAGAGATACACAATATACAAGAGATACACAATATACAAGAGATATACAATATAAAAGAGATATACAATATACAAGAGATACACAATATACAAGAGATACACAATATACAAGAGATACACAATATACAAGAGATATACAATATACAAGAGATACACAATATACAAGAGATATACAATATACAAGATATACACAATATACAAGAGATATACAATATACAAGAGATACACAATATACAAGAGATACACAATATACAAGAGATATACAATATAAAAGAGATATAAAATATACAAGAGATACACAAGATACAAGAGATACACAATATACAAGAGATATACAATATACAAGAGATATACATAATATACAAGAGATATACAAGAGATACACAATATACAAGAGATACACAATATACAAGAGATACACAAGATACAAGAGATACACAATATACATAATATACAAGAGATACACAATATACAAGAGATATACAATATACAAGAGATACACACTATACAAGAGATACACAATATACAAGAGATATACAATATACAAGAGATACACAATATACAAGAGAGACACAATATACAAGAGATACACAATATACAAGAGATATATACAATATACAAGAGATACACAATATACAAGAGATACACAATATACAAGAGATACACAATATACAAGAGATACACAATATACAAGAGATACACAATATACAAGAGATACACAATATACAAGAGATATACAATATACAAGAGATGTACATAATATACAAGAGATATACAAGAGAGACACAATATACAAGAGATACACAATATACATAATATACAAGAGATACACAATATACATAATATACAAGAGATACACAATATACAAGATATATACAATATACAAGAGATATACATAATATACAAGAGATATACAATATACAAGAGATATACAATATACAAGAGATATACAATATACAAGAGATATACACACTATACAAGAGATATACAATATACAAGAGATATACACAATATACAAGAGATATACAATATACAAGAGATATACAATATACAAGAGATACACAATATACAAGAGATACACAATATACAAGAGATATACAATATACAAGAGATATACATATATACAAGAGATATACAATATACAAGAGATATACAATATACAAGAGATATACCATATACAAGAGATATACACAATATACAAGAGATATACAATATACAAGAGATATACACAATATACAAGAGATATACACTATACAAGAGATATACAATATACAAGAGATACACAATATACATAATATACAAGAGATACACAATATATAAGAGAGACACAATATACAAGAGATACACAATATACAAGAGATATACAATATACAAGAGATATACATAATATACAAGAGATATACAAGAGAGACACAATATACAAGAGAGACACAATATACAAGAGATATACAATATACAAGAGATATACATAATATACAAGAGATATACAAGAGAGACACAATATACAAGAGATACACAATATACAAGAGATACACAATATACACAATATACAAGAGAAATACAATATACAAGAGATACATAATATAAATACAATAATATACAAGAGATACACAATATACAAGATACAATAGATATACAAGAGATACACAATATACAAGAGATACACAATATACAAGATACAAATATACAAGAGATATACAATATACAAGAGATACACAATATACAAGAGATACACAATATACAAGAGATACACAATATACAAGATACAATAGATATACAAGAGATATACAATATACAAGAGATACACAATATACAAGAGATATACAATATACAAGAGATGTACATAATATACAAGAGATATACAAGAGAGACACAATATACAAGAGAGACACAATATACAAGAGATATACAAGAGATACACAATATACTAGAGATATACAATATACAAGAGATATACAATATACAAGAGATATACATAATATACAAGATATATACAAGAGAGACACAATATACAAGAGAGACACAATATACAAGAGATATACAATATACAAGAGATACACAATATACATAATATACAAGAGATACACAATATACAATATACAAGAGATACACAATATACAAGATATATACAATATACAAGAGATATACATAATATACAAGAGATATACAATATACAAGAGATATACAATATACAAGAGATATACAATATACAAGAGATATACACAATATACAAGAGATATACAATATACAAGAGATATACACAATATACAAGAGATATACAATATACAAGAGATATACAATATACAAGAGATACACAATATACAAGAGATACACAATATACAAGAGATATACAATATACAAGAGATATACATAATATACAAGAGATATACAATATACAAGAGATATACACAATATACAAGAGATATACAATATACAAGAGATACACAATATACAAGAGATACACAATATACAAGAGATATACAATATACAAGAGATATACAATATACAAGAGATACACAATATACAAGAGATACACAATATACAAGAGATATACAATATACAAGAGAATACAAATATACAAGAGATATACAAGAGATACACAATATACAAGAGATACACAATATACAAGAGATACACAATATACAAGAGATACACATATACATAATATACAAGAGATACACAATATACAAGAGATACACAATATACAAGAGATACACAATATACAAGAGATACACAATATACAAGAGATACACAATATACAAGAGATATACAATATACAAGAGATTACATAATATACAAGAGATATACAAGAGAGACACAATATACAAGAGAGACACAATATACAAGAATATACAAGAGATACACAATATACTAGAGATATACAATATACAAGAGATATACAATATACAAGAGATATACATAATATACAAGATATATACAAGAGAGACACAATATACAAGAGATACACAATATACAAGAGATATACAATATACAAGAGATACACAATATACATAATATACAAGAGATACACAATATACATAATATACAAGAGATACACAATATACAAGATATATACAATATACAAGAGATATACATAATATACAAGAGATATACAATATACAAGAGATATACAATATACAAGAGATATACAATATACAAGAGATATACACATATACAAGAGATATACAATATACAAGAGATATACAAAGATACACAATATACTAGAGATATACAAAAATATACACAATATACAAGAGATATACAAGAGATACACAATATACAATATACACAATATACAAGAGATACATAATATACAAGAGATACACAATATACAAGAGATACACAATATACAAGAGATATACAATATACAAGAGATATACATAATATACAAGAGATACACAATATACAAGAGATATACAATATACAAGAGATATACAAGAGATACACAATATACAATATACACAATATACAAGAGATACACAATATACAAGAGATACACAATATACAAGAGAGACACAATATACAAGAGAGACACAATATACAAGAGAGACACAATATACAAGAGATATACAAGATACAAGAGATATACAATATACAAGAGATATACAATATACAAGAGATACACAATATAAAAGAGATACACAATATACAAGAGAGACACAATATACAAGAGATATACAAGATACAAGAGATATACAATATACAAGAGATACACAATATACAAGAGATATACAAGAGAGACACAATATACAAGAGATATACAATATACAAGAGATATACAATATACAAGAGATATACAATATACAAGAGATACACAATATACAAGAGATACACAATATACAAGAGTATACAAATACAAGAGATATACAATATACAAGAGATATACAATATACAAGATATACACAATATACAAGAGATACACAATATACAAGAACAAAGATATACAAGAGATACACAATATACACAATATACGAGATACACAATATACAAGAGATACACAATATACAAGAGATATACACAATATACACAATATACAAGAGATATACAATATACACAATATACAAGAGATACACAATATACAAGAGATACACAATATACAAGAGATACACAATATACAAGAGATACACAATATACAAGAGATATACAATATACAACATATACACAATATACAAGAGATACACAATATACAAGAAATACATAATATACAAGAGATACACAATATACAAGAGATACACAATATACAAGAGATACACAATATACAAGAGATACACAATATACAAGAGATACACAATATACACAATATACAAGAGATACATAATATACAAGAGATACACAATATACAAGAGATACACAATATACAAGAGATACACAATATACAAGAGTTACACAATATACAAGAGATACACAATATACAAGAGATACACAATATACAAGAGATACACAATATACAAGAGATATAAAATATACACAATATACAAGAGATATACAATAAACACAATATACAAGAGATACACAATATACAAGAGATACACAATATACAAGAGATACACAATATACAAGAGATATACAATATACACAATATACAATATACAAGATATACACAATATACAAGATATATACAATATACAAGAGATATACAATATACAAGAGATACACAATATACAAGAGAGACACAATATACAAGAGATACACAATATACAAGAGATATATACAATATACAAGAGATACACAATATACAAGAGATACACAATATACAAGAGATACACAATATTCAAGAGATACACAATATACAAGAGATACACAATATACAAGAGATACACAATATACAAGAGATACACAATATAAAAGAGATATACAATATACAAGAGATGTACATAATATACAAGAGATATACAAGAGAGACACAATATACAAGAGAGACACAATATACAAGAGATATACAAGAGATACACAATATACTAGAGATATACAATATACAAGAGATATACAATATACAAGAGATATACATAATATACAAGATATATACAAGAGAGACACAATATACAAGAGAGACACAATATACAAGAGCTATACAATATACAAGAGATACACAATATACATAATATACAAGAGATACACAATATACAAGATATATACAATATACAAGAGATATACATAATATACAAGAGATATACAATATACAAGAGATATACAATATACAAGAGATATACAATATACAAGAGATATACACACTATACAAGAGATATACAATATACAAGAGATATACACAATATACAAGAGATATACAATATACAAGAGATATACAATATACAAGAGATAAACAATATACAAGAGATACACAATATACAAGAGATATACAATATACAAGAGATATACATAATATACAAGAGATATACAATATACAAGAGATATACAATATACAAGAGATATACCATATACAAGAGATATACACAATATACAAGAGATATACAATATACAAGAGATATACACAATATACAAGAGATATACAATATACAAGAGATATACAATATACAAGAGATACACAATATACATAATATACAAGAGATACACAATATATAAGAGAGACACAATATACAAGAGATACACAATATACAAGAGATATACAATATACAAGAGATATACATAATATACAAGAGATATACAAGAGAGACACAATATACAAGAGAGACACAATATACAAGAGATATACAATATACAAGAGATATACATAATATACAAGAGATATACAAGAGAGACACAATATACAAGAGATACACAATATACAAGAGATACACAATATACACAATATACAAGAGAAATACAATATACAAGAGATACATAATATAAATTATACAATAGATATACAAGAGATACACAATATACAAGATACAATAGATATACAAGAGATACACAATATACAAGAGATACACAATATACAAGATACAATAGATATACAAGAGATATACAATATACAAGAGATACACAATCTACAAGAGATACACAATATACAAGAGATACACAATATACAAGATACAATAGATATACAAGAGATATACAATATACAAGAGATACACAATATACAAGAGATACACAATATACAAGAGATACACAATATACAAGAGATACACAATATACAAGAGATACACAATATACACGAGATATACAAGATACAAGAGATATACAATCTACAAGAGATACACAATATACAAGAGATACACAATATACAAGAGATATACAATATACAAGAGATATACATAATATACAAGAGATACACAATATACAAGAGATACACAATATACAAGAGATACACAATATACAAGAGATATACAATATACAAGAGATGTACATAATATACAAGAGATATACAAGAGAGACACAATATACAAGAGAGACACAACATACAAGAGTTATGCAAGAGATACACAATATACTAGAGATATACAATATACAAGAGATATACAATATACAAGAGATATACATAATATACAAGATATATACAAGAGAGACACAATATACAAGAGAGACACAATATACAAGAGATATACAATATACAAGAGATACACAATATACATAATATACAAGAGATACACAATATACATAATATACAAGAGATACACAATATACAAGATACAATATACAAATATACAACAGAGATATACAATATACAAGAGATATAATATACAAGAGATATACAATATACAAGAGATATACACAATATACAAGAGATATACAATATACAAGAGATATACACAATATACAAGAGATATACAATATACGAGATATACAATATACAAGAGATACAATATACAAGAGATACACAATATACAAGAGATATACAATATACAAGAGATATACATAATATACAAGAGATATACCATATACAAGAGATATACAATATACAAGAGATATACAATATACAAGAGATATACACAATATACAAGAGATATACAATATACAAGAGATATACAATATACAAGAGATACACAATATACATAATATACAAGAGATACACAATATATAAGAGATACACAATATACAAGAGATACACAATATACAAGAGATACACAATATACAAGAGATATACAATATACAAGAGATATACAATATACAAGAGATACACAATATACAAGAGAGACACAATATACAAAGATACACATATACAAGAGATATACAATATACAAGAGATACACAATATGCAAGTGATACACAATATACAAGAGATACACAATATTCAAGAGATACACAATATACAAGAGATACACAATATACAAGAGATACACAATATGCAAGAGATATACAATATACAAGAGATGTACATAATATACAAGAGATATACAAGAGAGACACAATATACAAGAGAGACACAATATACAAGAGATATACAAGAGATACACAATATACTAGAGATATACAATATACAAGAGATATACAATATACAAGAGATATACATAATATACAAGATATATACAAGAGATACACAATATACAAGAGAGACACAATATACAAGAGATATACAATATACAAGAGATACACAATATACAAATATACAAGAGATACACAATATACAAATATACAAGAGATACACAATATACAAGATATATACAATATACAAGAGATATACATAATATACAAGAGATATACAATATACAAGAGATATACAATATACAAGAGATATACACACTATACAAGAGATATACAATATACAAGAGATATACAAGAGATACACAATATACTAGAGATATACAATATAAAATATACACAATATACAAGAGATATACAAGAGATACACAATATACAATATACACAATATACAAGAGATACATAATATACAAGAGATACACAATATACAAGAGAGACACAATATACAAGAGATATACAATATACTAGAGATATACATAATATACAAGAGATACACAATATACAAGAGATATACAATATACAAGAGATATACAAGAGATACACAATATACAATATACACAATATACAAGAGATACATAATATACAAGAGATACACAATATACAAGAGAGACACAATATACAAGAGAGACACAATATACAAGAGAGACACAATATACAAGAGATATACAAGATACAAGAGATATACAAGATACAAGAGATATACAATATACAAGAGATATACAATATACAAGAGATACACAATATAAAAGAGATACACAATATACAAGAGAGACACAATATACAAGAGATATACAAGATACAAGAGATATACAATATACAAGAGATACACAATATACAAGAGATATACAAGAGAGACACAATATACAAGAGATATACAAGATACAAGAGATATACAATATACAAGAGATATACAATATACAAGAGATACACAATATACATGAGATACACAATATACAAGAGCTATACAAGATACAAGAGATATACAATATAAAAGAGATATACAATATACAAGATATACACAATATACAAGAGATACACAATATACAAGAGATATACAAGAGATACACAATATACAAGAGATATATAAGAGATATACACAATATACAAGAGATACACAATATACAAGAGATATACAAGATATACACAATATACAAGAGATATACAATATACAAGAGATACACAATATACAAGAGATATACAATATACAAGAGATACACAATATACAAGAGATACACAATATACAAGAGATATACAATATAAAAGAGATATACAATATACAAGAGATACACAATATACAAGAGATACACAATATACAAGAGATACACAATATACAAGAGATATACAATATACAAGAGATACACAATATACAAGAGATATACAATATACAAGATATACACAATATACAAGAGATATACAATATACAAGAGATACACAATATACAAGAGATACACAATATACAAGAGATATACAATATAAAAGAGATATAAAATATACAAGAGATACACAAGATACAAGAGATACACAATATACAAGAGATATACAATATACAAGAGATATACATAATATACAAGAGATATACAAGAGATACACAATATACAAGAGATACACAATATACAAGAGATACACAAGATACAATAGATAAACAATATACATAATATACAAGAGATACACAATATACAAGAGATATACAATATACAAGAGATACACACTATACAAGAGATACACAATATACAAGAGATATACAATATACAAGAGATACACAATATACAAGAGAGACACAATATACAAGAGATACACAATATACAAGAGATATATACAATATACAAGAGATACACAATATGCAAGTGATACACAATATACAAGAGATACACACTATTCAAGAGATACACAATATACAAGAGATACACAATATACAAGAGATACACAATATGCAAGAGATATACAATATACAAGAGATGTACATAATATACAAGAGATATACAAGAGAGACACAATATACAAGAGAGACACAATATACAAGAGATATACAAGAGATACACAATATACAAGAGATATACAATATACAAGAGATATACAATATACAAGAGATATACATAATATACAAGATATATACAAGAGAGACACAATATACAAGAGAGACACAATATACAAGAGATATACAATATACAAGAGATACACAATATACATAATATACAAGAGATACACAATATACATAATATACAAGAGATACACAATATACAAGATATATACAATATACAAGAGATATACATAATATACAAGAGATATACAATATACAAGAGATATACAATATACAAGAGATATACAATATACAAGAGATATACACACTATACAAGAGATATACAATATACAAGAGATATACACAATATACAAGAGATATACAATATACAAGAGATATACAATATACAAGAGATACACAATATACAAGAGATACACAATATACAAGAGATATACAATATACAAGAGATATACATAATATACAAGAGATATACAATATACAAGAGATATACAATATACAAGAGATATACCATATACAAGAGATATACATAATATACAAGAGATATACAATATACAAGAGATACACAATATACATAATATACAAGAGATACACAATATATAAGAGAGACACAATATACAAGAGATACACAATATACAAGAGATATACAATATACAAGAGATATACATAATATACAAGAGATATACAAGAGAGACACAATATACAAGAGAGACACAATATACAAGAGATATACAATATACAAGAGATATACATAATATACAAGAGATATACAAGAGAGACACAATATACAAGAGATACACAATATACAAGAGATACACAATATACACAATATACAAGAGAAATACAATATACAAGAGATACATAATATAAATGATACAATAGATATACAAGAGATACACAATATACAAGATACAATAGATATACAAGAGATACACAATATACAAGAGATACACAATATACAAGATACAATAGATATACAGGAGATATACAATATACAAGAGATACACAATCTACAAGAGATACACAATATACAAGAGATACACAATATACAAGATACAATAGATATACAAGAGATATACAATATACAAGAGATACACAATATACAAGAGATATACAATATACAAGAGATGTACATAATATACAAGAGATATACAAGAGAGACACAATATACAAGAGAGACACAATATACAAGAGATATACAAGAGATACACAATATACTAGAGATATACAATATACAAGAGATATACAATATACAAGAGATATACATAATATACAAGATATATACAAGAGAGACACAATATACAAGAGAGACACAATATACAAGAGATATACAATATACAAGAGATACACAATATACATAATATACAAGAGATACACAATATACATAATATACAAGAGATACACAATATACAAGATATGTTCAATATACAAGAGATATACATAATATACAAGAGATATACAATATACAAGAGATATAAAATATACAAGAGATATACAATATACAAGAGATATACACAATATACAAGAGATATACAATATACAAGAGATATACACAATATACAAGAGATATACAATATACAAGAGATATACAATATACAAGAGATACAACATATACAAGAGATACACAATATACAAGAGATATACAATATACAAGAGATATACATAATATACAAGAGATATACCATATACAAGAGATATACACAATATACAAGAGATATACTATATACAAGAGATATACACAATATACAAGCGATATACAATATACAAGAGATATACAATATACAAGAGATACACAATATACATAATATACAAGAGATACACAATATATAAGAGAGACACAATATACAAGAGATACACAATATACAAGAGATATACAATATACAAGAGATACACAATATACAAGAGATATACAATATACAAGAGATACACAATATACAAGAGAGACACAATATACAAGAGATACACAATATACAAGAGATATATACAATATACAAGAGATACACAATATGCAAGTGATACACAATATACAAGAGATACACACTATTCAAGAGATACACAATATACAAGAGATACACAATATACAAGAGATACACAATATGCAAGAGATATACAATATACAAGAGATGTACATAATATACAAGAGATATACAAGAGAGACACAATATACAAGAGAGACACAATATACAAGAGATATACAAGAGATACACAATATACAAGAGATATACAATATACAAGAGATATACAATATACAAGAGATATACATAATATACAAGATATATACAAGAGAGACACAATATACAAGAGAGACACAATATACAAGAGATATACAATATACAAGAGATACACAATATACATAATATACAAGAGATACACAATATACATAATATACAAGAGATACACAATATACAAGATATATACAATATACAAGAGATATACATAATATACAAGAGATATACAATATACAAGAGATATACAATATACAAGAGATATACAATATACAAGAGATATACACACTATACAAGAGATATACAATATACAAGAGATATACAAGAGATACACAATATACTAGAGATATACAATATAAAATATACACAATATACAAGAGATATACAAGAGATACACAATATACAATATACACAATATACAAGAGATACATAATATACAAGAGATACACAATATACAAGAGAGACACAATATACAAGAGATATACAATATACTAGAGATATACATAATATACAAGAGATACACAATATACAAGAGATATACAATATACAAGAGATATACAAGAGATACACAATATACAATATACACAATATACAAGAGATACATAATATACAAGAGATACACAATATACAAGAGAGACACAATATACAAGAGAGACACAATATACAAGAGAGACACAATATACAAGAGATATACAAGATACAAGAGATATACAATATACAAGAGATATACAATATACAAGAGATACACAATATAAAAGAGATACACAATATACAAGAGAGACACAATATACAAGAGATATACAAGATACAAGAGATATACAATGTACAAGAGATACACAATATACAAGAGATATACAAGAGAGACACAATATACAAGAGATATACAAGATACAAGAGATATACAATATACAAGAGATATACAATATACAAGAGATACACAATATACATGAGATACACAATATACAAGAGCTATACAAGATACACGAGATATACAATATAAAAGAGATATACAATATTCAAGATATACACAATATACAAGAGATACACAATATACAAGAGATATACAAGAGATACACAATATACAAGAGATATATAAGAGATATACACAATATACAAGAGATACACAATATACAAGAGGTATACAAGATATACACAATATACAAGAGATATACAATATACAAGAGATACACAATATACAAGAGATATACAATATACAAGAGATACACAATATACAAGAGATACACAATATACAAGAGATATACAATATAAAAGAGATATACAATATACAAGAGATACACAATATACAAGAGATACACAATATACAAGAGATACACAATATACAAGAGATATACATATACAGAGATACACAATATACAAGAGATATACAATATACAAGATATAACAATATACAAGATATACAATATACAAGAGATACACAATATACAAGAGATACACAATATACAAGAGATACACAATATACAAGAGATATACAATATACAAGAGATACACAATATACAAATATACAAGAGATACACAATATACAAGAGATATACAATATACAAGAGATATACAATATACACAATATACAAGAGATACACAATATACAAGAGATACACAAATACAAGAGATATACAATATACAAGAGATATACAATATACAAGAGATATACAATATAAAAGAGA
>CM026400.1:32808001-32843425 GCA_014843695.1 Archivesica marissinica | reverse complement strand
AGGATCAAGCTGTATTTTCTTTTCTAGTGGACAATAAATGATCAAGATTTATTTTATTTTCTGGTTGATAATAAAGGATCAAGCTGTATTTTATTTTCTGGTGGACAATAAACGGTCAAGCTGTGTTATATTTTCTAGTGGATAATAAAGGATCAAGCTGTATTATATTTTCTAGTGGATAATAAAGGATCAAGCTGTATTATATTTTCTAGTGGACAATAAAGGATCAAGCTGTATTTTATTTTCTAGTGGACAATAAAGGATCAAGCTGTATTTTATTTTCTAGTGGACAATAAAGGATCAAGCTGTATTATATTTTCTAGTGGACAATAAAGGATCAAGCTGTTTTATTTTCTAGTGGACAATAAAGGATCAAGCTGTATTTTATTTTCTAGTGGACAATAAAGGATCAAGCTGTTTTTATTTTCTAGTGGATAATAAAGGATCAAGCTGTATTTTATTTTCTAGTGGACAATAAAGGATCAAGCTGTATTTTATTTTCTAGTTTACAATAAAGGATCAAGCTGTATTTTATTTTCTTGTTTACAATAAAGGATCAAGCTGTATTTTATTTTCTTGTTGACAATAAAGGATCAAGCTGTATTTTATTTTCTAGTGGACAATAAAGGATCAAGCTGTATTTTATTTTCTGGTGGACAATAAACGGTCAAGCTCTGTTATATTTTCTATTGGATAATAAAGGATCAAGATTTATTTTATTTTCTGGTTGATAATAAAGGATCAAGCTGTATTTTATTTTCTGGTGGACAATAAACGGTCAAGCTGTATTATATTTTCTAGTGGATAATAAAGGATCAGGCTGTATTATATTTTCTATTGGATAATAAAGGATCAAGCTGTATTATATTTTCTATTGGATAATAAAGGATCAAGATTTATTTTCTAGTTGATAATAAAGGATCAATATTTATTTTATTTTCTAGTTGACAATAAAGGATCAAGATTTATTTTATTTTCTAGTTGATAATAAAGGATCAAGATTTATTTTATTTTCTAGTGGACAATAAATGATCAAGATTTATTTTAGTTTCTGGTTGATATTAAAGGATCAAGCTGTATTTTATTTTCTAGTGGACAATAAAGGATCAAGCTGTATTTTATTTTCTAGTGGACAATAAAGGATCAAGCTGTATTATATTTTCTGGTTGACAATAAAGGATCAAGATTTATTTTATTTTCTAGTTGATAATAAAGGATCAAGCTGTATTATATTTTCTAGTGGACAATAAAGGATCAAGCTGTATTATATTTTCTAGTGGACAATAAAGGATCAAGCTGTATTATATTTTCTGGTTGACAATAAAGGATCAAGCTGTATTTTATTTTCTGGTGGACAATAAAGGATCAAGATTTATTTTATTTTCTAGTTGATAATAAAGGATCAAGCTGTATTTTTTTCTAGTGGATAATAAAGGATCAATCTGTATTTTATTTTCTGGTGGACAATAATGGATCAAGATTTATTTTATTTTCTAGTGGACAATAAAGGATCAAGCTGTATTTTTTTTCTAGTGGACAATAAAGGATCAAGTGTATTTTATTTTCTGTGAAATAAAGGATCAAGCTGTATTTTATTTTCTAGTGGACTAATAAAGGATCAAGCTGTATTTATTTCTAGTGGACAATAAAGGATCAATCTGTATTTTATTTTCTAGTGGACAATAAAGGATCAATCTGTATTTTATTTTCTAGTGGACAATAAAGGATCAAGCTGTATTTTATTTTCTAGTGGACAATAAAGGATCAAGCTGTATTTATTTCTAGTGGACAATAAAGGATCAAGCTGTATTTTATTTCTAGTGGACAATAAAGGATCAAGCTGTATTTTATTTTCTAGTGGACAATAAAGGATCAAGCTGTATTTATTTTCTAGTTGACAATAAAGGATCAAGCTGTATTTATTTTCTTGTGACAATAAAGGATCAAGCTGTATTATATTTTCTGGTTGACAATAAAGGATCAAGCTGTATTTTATTTTCTAGTGGATAATAAAGGATCAAGCTGTATTTTATTTTCTAGTGGACAATAAAGGATCAAGCTGTATTTTATTTTCTAGTGGACAATAAAGGATCAATCTGTATTTTATTTTCTAGTGGACAATAAAGGATCAAGCTGTATTTTATTTTCTAGTGGACAATAAAGGATCAAGCTGTATTTTATTTTGTTGATATTTTCTAGTGGACAATAAAGGATCAATCTGTATTTTATTTTCTAGTGGACAATAAAGGATCAAGCTGTATTTTATTTTCTAGTGGACAATAAAGGATCAATCTGTATTTTATTTTCTAGTGGACAATAAAGGATCAAGCTGTATTATTTTCTAGTGGACAATAAAGGATCAATCTGTATTTTATTTTCTAGTGGACAATAAAGGATCAAGCTGTATTTTATTTTCTAGTGGACAATAAAGGATCAATCTGTATTTTATTTTCTAGTGGACAATAAAGGATCAAGCTGTATTTTATTTTCTAGTGGACAATAAAGGATCAATCTGTATTTTATTTTCTAGTGGACAATAAAGGATCAATCTGTATTTTATTTTCTAATGGACAATAAAGGATCAAGCTGTATTATATTTTCTAGTGGACAATAAAGGATCAATCTGTATTTTATTTTCTAGTGGACAATAAAGGATCAATCTGTATTTTATTTTCTAGTGGACAATAAAGGATCAAGCTGTATTATATTTTCTAGTGGACAATAAAGGATCAATCTGTATTTTATTTTCTAGTGGACAATAAAGGATCAAGCTGTATTTTATTTTCTAGTGGACAATAAAGGATCAAGCTGTATTTTATTTTCTAGTGGACAATAAAGGATCAAGCTGTATTTTATTTTCTAGTTTACAATAAAGGATCAAGCTGTATTTTATTTTCTTGTTGACAATAAAGGATCAAGCTGTATTATATTTTCTGGTTGACAATAAAGGATCAAGCTGTATTTTATTTTCTAGTGGATAATAAAGGATCAAGCTGTATTTGATTTTCTAATGGACAATAAAGGACCAAGCTGTATTTTATTTTCTAGTGGACAATAAAGGATCAATCTGTATTTTATTTTCTAGTGGACAATAAAGGATCAAGCTGTATTTTATTTTCTAATGGACAATAAAGGATCAAGCTGTATTTTATTTTCTAATGGACAATAAAGGATCAATCTGTATTTTATTTTCTAGTGGACAATAAAGGATCAAGCTGTATTTTATTTTCTAGTTTACAATAAAGGATCAAGCTGTATTTTATTTTCTAGTTTACAATAAAGGATCAAGCTGTATTTTATTTTCTAGTGGACAATAAAGGATCAAGCTGTATTTTATTTTCTTGTTGACAATAAAGGATCAAGCTGTATTATATTTTCTGGTTGACAATAAAGGATCAAGCTGTATTTTATTTTCTAGTGGATAATAAAGGATCAAGCTGTATTTTATTTTCTAATGGACAATAAAGGACCAAGCTGTATTTTATTTTCTAGTGGACAATAAAGGATCAAGCTGTATTATATTTTCTAGTGGACAATAAAGGATCAAGTTGTATTATATTTTCTAGTGGATAATAAAGGATCAAGATTTATTTTATTTTCTAGTTGACAATAAAGGATCAAGCTGTATTTTCTTTTCTAGTGGACAATAAATGATCAAGATTTATTTTATTTTCTGGTTGATAATAAAGGATCAAGCTGTATTTTATTTTCTGGTGGACAATAAACGGTCAAGCTGTGTTATATTTTCTAGTGGATAATAAAGGATCAGGTTGTATTATATTTTCTATTGGATAATAAAGGATCAAGATTTATTTTATTTTCTAGTTGATAATAAAGGATCAATATTTATTTTATTTTCTAGTTGACAATAAAGGATCAAGATTTATTTTATTTTCTAGTTGATAATAAAGGATCAAGATTTATTTTATTTTCTAGTGGACAATAAATGATCAAGATTTATTTTATTTTCTGGTTGATAATAAAGGATCAAGCTGTATTTTATTTTCTAGTTTACAATAAAGGATCAAGCTGTATTTTATTTTCTTGTTGACAATAAAGGATCAAGCTGTATTATATTTTCTGGTTGACAATAAAGGATCAAGCTGTATTTTATTTTCTAGTGGATAATAAAGGATCAAGCTGTATTTTATTTTCTAATGGACAATAAAGGATCAATCTGTATTATATTTTCTAGTGGACAATAAAGGATCAATCTGTATTTTATTTTCTAGTGGACAATAAAGGATCAAGCTGTATTTTATTTTCTAGTGGACAATAAAGGATCAATCTGTATTTTATTTTCTAGTGGACAATAAAGGATCAATCTATATTTTATTTTCTAGTGGACAATAAAGGATCAAGCTGTATTATATTTTCTAGTGGACAATAAAGGATCAATCTGTATTTATTTCTAGTGGACAAAGGTCTATTTTCTAGTGGACAATAAAGATCAACTGTATTTTTTTTAGTGGACAATAAAGGATCAAGCTGTATTTTATTTTCTAGTGGACAATAAAGGATCAAGCTGTATTTTATTTTCTAGTGACAATAAAGGATCAAGCTGTATTTTATTTTCTGTGACAATAAAGGATCAAGCTGTATTTTATTTCTAGTGGACAATAAAGGATCAAGCTGTATTTATTTTCTATGGACAATAAAGGATCAAGCTGTATTTTATTTTAGTGGACAATAAAGGATCAACTGTATTTATTTTAGTGGACAATAAAGGATCAAGCTGTATTTTATTTTCTAGTGGACAATAAAGGATCAAGCTGTATTTTATTTTCTAGTGGACAATAAAGGATCAAGCTGTATTTTATTTTCTAGTGGACAATAAAGGATCAAGCTGTATTTTATTTTCTAGTGGACAATAAAGGATCAAGCTGTATTTTATTTTCTAGTGACAATAAAGGATCAAGCTGTATTTTATTTTCTAGTGGACAATAAAGGATCAAGCTGTATTTTATTTTCTAGTGGACAATAAAGGATCAAGCTGTATTTTATTTTCTAGTGGACAATAAAGGATCAAGCTGTATTTTATTTTCTAGTGGACAATAAAGGATCAAGCTGTATTTTATTTTCTAGTGGACAATAAAGGATCAAGCTGTATTTTATTTTCTAGTGGACAATAAAGGATCAATCTGTATTTTATTTTCTAGTGGACAATAAAGGATCAAGCTGTATTTTATTTTCTAGTGGACAATAAAGGATCAATCTGTATTTTATTTTCTAGTGGACAATAAAGGATCAATCTGTATTTTATTTTCTAGTGGACAATAAAGGATCAAGCTGTATTATATTTTCTAGTGGACAATAAAGGATCAATCTGTATTTTATTTTCTAGTGGACAATAAAGGATCAATCTGTATTTTATTTTCTAGTGGACAATAAAGGATCAAGCTGTATTTTATTTTCTAGTGGACAATAAAGGATCAAGCTGTATTTTATTTTCTAGTGGACAATAAAGGATCAAGCTGTATTTTATTTTCTAGTGGACAATAAAGGATCAAGCTGTATTTTATTTTCTAGTGGACAATAAAGGATCAAGCTGTATTTTATTTTCTAGTTGACAATAAAGGATCAAGCTGTATTTTATTTTCTAGTTGACAATAAAGGATCAAGCTGTATTTTATTTTCTAGTGGATAATAAAGGATCAAGCTGTATTTTATTTTCTAATGGACAATAAAGGACCAAGCTGTATTTTATTTTCTAGTGGACAATAAAGGATCAATCTGTATTTTATTTTCTAGTGGACAATAAAGGATCAAGCTGTATTTTATTTTCTAATGGACAATAAAGGATCAAGCTGTATTTTATTTTCTAGTGGACAATAAAGGATCAAGCTGTATTTTATTTTCTAGTTTACAATAAAGGATCAAGCTGTATTTTATTTTCTAGTTTACAATAAAGGATCAAGCTGTATTTTATTTTCTAGTGGACAATAAAGGATCAAGCTGTATTTTATTTTCTTGTTGACAATAAAGGATCAAGCTGTATTATATTTTCTGGTTGACAATAAAGGATCAAGCTGTATTTTATTTTCTAGTGGATAATAAAGGATCAAGCTGTATTTTATTTTCTAATGGACAATAAAGGACCAAGCTGTATTTTATTTTCTAGTGGACAATAAAGGATCAAGCTGTATTATATTTTCTAGTGGACAATAAAGGATCAAGTTGTATTATATTTTCTAGTGGATAATAAAGGATCAAGATTTATTTTATTTTCTAGTTGACAATAAAGGATCAAGCTGTATTTTCTTTTCTAGTGGACAATAAATGATCAAGATTTATTTTATTTTCTGGTTGATAATAAAGGATCAAGCTGTATTTTATTTTCTGGTGGACAATAAACGGTCAAGCTGTGTTATATTTTCTAGTGGATAATAAAGGATCAGGTTGTATTATATTTTCTATTGGATAATAAAGGATCAAGACTTATTTTATTTTCTAGTTGACAATAAAGGATCAATATTTATTTTATTTTCTAGTTGACAATAAAGGATCAAGATTTATTTTATTTTCTAGTTGATAATAAAGGATCAAGATTTATTTTATTTTCTAGTGGACAATAAATGATCAAGATTTATTTTATTTTCTGGTTGATAATAAAGGATCAAGCTGTATTTTATTTTCTAGTTTACAATAAAGGATCAAGCTGTATTTTATTTTCTTGTTGACAATAAAGGATCAAGCTGTATTATATTTTCTGGTTGACAATAAAGGATCAAGCTGTATTTTATTTTCTAGTGGATAATAAAGGATCAAGCTGTATTTTATTTTCTAATGGACAATAAAGGATCAAGCTGTATTATATTTTCTAGTGGACAATAAAGGATCAAGCTGTATTATATTTTCTAGTGGATAATAATGGATCAAGCTATATTTTATTTTCTAGTGGATAATAAAGGATCAAGATTTATTTTATTTTCTGGTTGACAATAAAGGATCAAGCTGTATTTTATTTTCTGGTTGACAATAAAGGATCAAGCTGTGTTATATTTTCTAGTGGATAATAAAGGATCAGGCTGTATTATATTTTCTATTGGATAATAAAGGATCAAGCTGTATTATATTTTCTATTGGATAATAAAGGATCAAGATTTATTTTATTTTCTAGTTGATAATAAAGGATCAAGATTTATTTTATTTTCTAGTTGACAATAAAGGATAAAGATTTATTTTATTTTCTAGTTGATAATAAAGGATCATGATTTATTTTATTTTCTAGTGGACAATAAATGATCAAGATTTATTTTATTTTCTGGTTGATAATAAAGGATCAAGCTGTACTTTATTTTCTAGTGGACAATAAAGGATCAAGCTGTATTTTATTTTCTAGTTTACAATAAAGGATCAAGCTGTATTTTATTTTCTAGTTTACAATAAAGGATCAAGCTGTATTTTATTTTCTAGTTTACAATAAAGGATCAAGCTGTATTTTATTTTCTAGTGGACAATAAAGGATCAAGCTGTATTTTATTTTCTAGTTTGCAATAAAGGATCAAGCTGTATTTTATTTTCTTGTTGACAATAAAGGATCAAGCTGTATTATATTTTCTGGTTGACAATAAAGGATCAAGCTGTATTTTATTTTCTAGTGGATAATAAAGGATCAAGCTGTATTTTATTTTCTAATGGACAATAAAGGACCAAGCTGTATTTTATTTTCTAGTGGACAATAAAGGATCAAGCTGTATTATATTTTCTAGTGGACAATACAGGATGAAGCTGTATTATATTTTCTAGTGGATAATAAAGGATCAAGATTTATTTTATTTTCTAGTTGACAATAAAGGATCAAGCTGTATTATATTTTCTAGTGGACAATAAAGGATCAAGCTGTATTATATTTTTTGGTGGACAATAAAGGATCAAGCTATATTATATTTTCTAGTGGATAATAAAGAATCAAGCTGTATTATATTTTCTAGTGGACAATAAAGGATCAAGCTGTATTATATTTTCTAGTGGATAATAAAGGATCAAGATTTATTTTATTTTCTAGTTGACGATAAAGGATCAAGCTGTATTATATTTTCTAGTGGACAATAAAGGATCAAGCTGTATTATATTTTCTAGTGGATAATAAAGGATCAAGCTGTATTTTATTTTCTAGTGGATAATAAAGGATCAAGATTTATTTTATTTTCTAGTTGACAATAAAGGATCAAGCTGTATTATATTTTCTAGTGGATAATAATGGATCAAGCTATATTTTATTTTCTAGTGGATAATAAAGGATCAAGATTTATTTTATTTTCTGGTTGACAATAAAGGATCAAGCTGTATTTTATTTTCTGGTGGACAATAAACGGTCAAGCTGTGTTATATTTTCTAGTGGATAATAAAGGATCAGGCTGTATTATATTTTCTATTGGATAATAAAGGATCAAGCTGTATTATATTTTCTATTGGATAATAAAGGATCAAGATTTATTTTATTTTCTAGTTGATAATAAAGGATCAAGATTTATTTTATTTTCTAGTTGACAATAAAGGATCAAGATTTATTTTATTTTCTAGTTGATAATAAAGGATCATGATTTATTTTATTTTCTAGTGGACAATAAATGATCAAGATTTATTTTATTTTCTGGTTGATAATAAAGGATCAAGCTGTACTTTATTTTCTAGTGGACAATAAAGGATCGAGCAGAATTTTATTTTCTAGTTTACAATAAAGGATCAAGCTGTATTTTATTTTCTAGTTTACAATAAAGGATCAAGCTGTATTTTATTTTCTAGTTTACAATAAAGGATCAAGCTGTATTTTATTTTCTAGTGGACAATAAAGGATCAAGCTGTATTTTATTTTCTAGTTTGCAATAAAGGATCAAGCTGTATTTTATTTTCTTGTTGACAATAAAGGATCAAGCTGTATTATATTTTCTGGTTGACAATAAAGGATCAAGCTGTATTTTATTTTCTAGTGGATAATAAAGGATCAAGCTGTATTTTATTTTCTAATGGACAATAAAGGACCAAGCTGTATTTTATTTTCTAGTGGACAATAAAGGATCAAGCTGTATTATATTTTCTAGTGGACAATACAGGATCAAGCTGTATTATATTTTCTAGTGGATAATAAAGGATCAAGATTTATTTTATTTTCTAGTTGACAATAAAGGATCAAGCTGTATTATATTTTCTAGTGGACAATAAAGGATCAAGCTGTATTATATTTTTTGGTGGACAATAAAGGATCAAGCTATATTATATTTTCTAGTGGATAATAAAGAATCAAGCTGTATTATATTTTCTAGTGGACAATAAAGGATCAAGCTGTATTATATTTTCTAGTGGATAATAAAGGATCAAGATTTATTTTATTTTCTAGTTGACGATAAAGGATCAAGCTGTATTATATTTTCTAGTGGACAATAAAGGATCAAGCTGTATTATATTTTCTAGTGGATAATAAAGGATCAAGCTGTATTTTATTTTCTAGTGGATAATAAAGGATCAAGATTTATTTTATTTTCTAGTTGACAATAAAGGATCAAGCTGTATTATATTTTCTAGTGGACAATAAAGGATCAAGCTGTATTATATTTTTTGGTGGACAATAAAGGATCAAGCGATATTATATTTTCTAGTGGATAATAAAGAATCAAGCTGTATTATATTTTCTAGTGGACAATAAAGGATCAAGCTGTATTATATTTTCTAGTGGATAATAAAGGATCAAGATTTATTTTATTTTCTAGTTTACGATAAAGGATCAAGCTGTATTATATTTTCTAGTGGACAATAAAGGATCAAGCTGTATTATATTTTCTAGTGGATAATAAAGGATCAAGCTGTATTTTATTTTCTAGTTGATAATAAAGGATCAAGATGATCAACTAGACATGATCGGATCGAGTGTAGGAGTGCTGAAAAACATGAGTCATCAAATTGGCAACGAATTAGAGGACCAGAACAGGTGAATAATGGAGGGGTGGTGGTTTGTCAGTTACTAGAAATGATATTTGATTTTAATGCAGTTTAACCTGTTATGATCTACATTTATCAACTTTTTGTTATTCTCTAGAGACAAGTTTGACTGTTATTGTCGTGGGATATATCTAGAGATAGGTGTGGCTGTTATTGCCATGGAATATCTCTAGAGATAGGTGTGGCTGTTATTGTCGTGGGATATCTCTCGAGACAAGTTTGGCTGTTATTGTCGTGGGATATCTCTAGAGACAAGTTTGACTGTTATTGTCGTGGGATATCTCTAGAGACAAGTTTGGCTGTTTTTGTCATAGGATATCTCTAGAGACAAGTGTGGCTGTTATTGTCATCAGGTTTGGCTGTTATTCCCATGGGATATCTCTAGAGTCAGGTTTGGCTGTTATTCCCATGGGATATCTCTAGAGATAGGTTTGGCTGTTATTCCCATGGGTTATATCTAGAGATAGGTGTGGCTGATATTCCCATGGGATATCTCTAGAGTCAGGTTTGGCTGTTATACCCATGGGATATCTCTAGAGATGGGTGTGGCTGTTATTCCCATGGGATATCTCTAGAGATAGGTTTGGCTGATATTCCCATGGGCTATCTCTTAGAGTCAGGTGTGGCTGTGTTTCCCATGGGATATATCTAGAGATGGGTGTGGCTGTTATTCCCATGGGATATCTCTAGAGATAGGTTTGGCTGATATTCCCATGGGATATCTCTAGAGTCAGGTGTGGCTGTTTTTCCCATGGGATATATCTAGAGATGGGTGTGGCTGTTATTTCCATGGGATATCTCTCGAGATAGGTGTGGCTGTTATTCACATGGGATATATCTAGAGACAAGTTTGGCTGTTATTCCCATGGGATATATCTAGAGATAGGTGTGGCTGTTATTCCCATGGGATATATCTAGAGACAAGTTTGGCTGTTATTCCCATGGGATATATCTAGAGATAGGTGTGGCTGTTATTCCCATGGGATATATCTAGAGATAGGTGTGGTTGTTATTCCCATGGGATATATCTAGAGATAGGTGTGGCTGTTATTCCCATGGGATATATCTAGAGACAAGTCTGGCTGTTATTCCCATGGAATATCTCTAGAGACAAGTTTGGCTGTTATTCCCATGGGATATATCTAGAGACAAGTTTGGCTGTTATTCCCATGGGATATATCTAGAGATAGGTGTGGCTGTTATTCCCATGGGATATATCTAGAGACAAGTTTGGCTGTTATTCCCATGGGATATATCTAGAGATAGGTGTGGCTGTTATTCCCATGGGATATATCTAGAGATAAGTGTGGCTGATATTCCCATGGGATATCTCTAGAGACAAGTTTGGCTGTTATTCCCATGGGATATCTCTAGAGATAGGTGTGGCTGATATTCCCATGGGATATCTCTAGAGTCAGGTGTGGCTGTTATTCCCATGGGATATCTCTAGAGATAGGTTTGGCTGTTATTCCCATGGGATATATCTAGAGTTATGTGTGGCTGATATTCCCATGGGATATCTCTAGAGTCAGGTTTGGCTGTTATACCCATGGGATATCTCTAGAGATAGGTGTGGCTGATATTCCCATGGGATATCTCTAGAGATAGGTGTGGCTGTTATTCCCATGGGATATCTCTAGAGTCAGGTGTGGCTGTTATTCCCATGGGATATCTCTAGAGATAGGTTTGGCTGTTATTCCCATGGGATATATCTAGAGTTATGTGTGGCTGATATTCCCATGGGATATCTCTAGAGTCAGGTTTGGCTGTTATACCCATGGGATATCTCTAGAGATAGGTGTGGCTGATATTCCCATGGGATATCTCTAGAGATAGGTGTGGCTGTTATTCCCATGGGATATCTCTAGAGTCAGGTGTGGCTGTTATTCCCATGGGATATCTCTAGAGATAGGTTTGGCTGTTATTCCCATGGGATATATCTAGAGTTATGTGTGGCTGATATTCCCATGGGATATCTCTAGAGTCAGGTTTGGCTGTTATACCCATGGGATATCTCTAGAAATAGGTGTGGCTGATATTCCCATGGGATATCTCTAGAGATAGGTGTGGCTGTTATTCCCATGGGATATATCTAGAAACCTGATATTCCCAATGGGATATCTCTAGAGTCAGGTGTGGCTGTTGTTCCCATGGGATATATCTAGAGATGGGTGTGGCTGTTATTCCCATGGGATATCTCTAGAGTCAGGTGTGGCTGTTATTCCCATGGGATATCTCTAGAGATAGGTTTGGCTGTTATTCCCATGGGATATATCTAGAGTTATGTGTGGCTGATATTCCCATGGGATATCTCTAGAGTCAGGTTTGGCTGTTATACCCATGGGATATCTCTAGAGATAGGTGTGGCTGATATTCCCATGGGATATATCTAGAGATAGGTTTGGCTGATATTCCCATGGGATATCTCTAGAGTCAGGTGTGGCTGTTTTTCCCATGGGATATATCTAGAGATGGGTGTGGCTGTTATTTCCATGGGATATCTCTCGAGATAGGTGTGGCTGTTATTCATATGGGATATATCTAGAGACAAGTTTGGCTGTTATTCCCATGGGATATATCTAGAGATAGGTGTGGCTGTTATTCCCATGGGATATATCTAGAGACAAGTTTGGCTGTTATTCCCATGGGATATATCTAGAGATAGGTGTGGCTGTTATTCCCATGGGATATATCTAGAGATAGGTGTGGCTGTTATTCCCATGGGATATATCTAGAGATAGGTGTGGCTGTTATTCCCATGGGATATATCTAGAGACAAGTCTGGCTGTTATTCCCATGGAATATCTCTAGAGACAAGTTTGGCTGTTATTCCCATGGGATATATCTAGAGACAAGTTTGGCTGTTATTCCCATGGGATATATCTAGAGATAGGTGTGGCTGTTATTCCCATGGGATATATCTAGAGACAAGTTTGGCTGTTATTCCCATGGGATATATCTAGAGATAGGTGTGGCTGTTATTCCCATGGGATATATCTAGAGATAGGTGTGGCTGATATTCCCATGGGATATCTCTAGAGACAAGTTTGGCTGATATTCCCATGGGATATATCTAGAGATAGGTGTGGCTGATATTCCCATGGGATATCTCTATAGTCAGGTGTGGCTGTTATTCCCATGGGATATTTCTAGAGATAGATGTGGCTGTTATTCCCATGGGATATATCTAGAGATAGGTGTGGCTGATATTCCCATGGGATATCTCTAGAGATAGGTGTGGCTGATATTCCCATGGGATATCTCTAGTCAGGTATGGCTGATATTCCCATGGGATATCTCTAGAGATAGGTGTGGCTGATATTCCCATGGGATATCTCTAGAGTCAGGTTTGGCTTTATTCATGTGGGATATCTCTAGGTAGTTAGTGTGTATATAATTGTGGATGTAGTCTGTGTGTATATAGTTGTAGATGTAGTCTGTGTGTATATAGTTGTAGATGTAGTATGTGTGTATATAGTTGTAGATGTAGTCTTTGTGTATATAATTGTAGATGTAGTCTATGTGTATATAGTTGTAGATGTATTATGTGTGTATATAATTGTAGATGTAGTATGTGTGTATATAGTTGTAGATGTAGTCTATGTGTATATAATTGTAGATGTAGTCTATGTGTATATAGTTGTAGATGTAGTATGTGTGTATATAATTGTAGATGTAGTATGTGTGTATATAGTTGTAGATGTAGTATGTGTGTATATAATTGTAGATGTAGTATGTGTGTATATAGTTGTAGATGTAGTCTGTGTGTATATAGTTGTAGATGTAGTATGTGTGTATATAATTGTAGATGTAGTCTGTGTGTGTATAATTGTAGATGTAGTCTGTGTGTGTATAATTGTAGATGTAGTCTGTGTGTATATAGTTGTAGATGTAGTATGTGTGTATATAATTGTTTGGACATAATTGGTTAATTCTCTGTATTTCAGGATATTGGATGACTTTCACCATGACATGGATAAGACAGAGTCCAGGATGGACAATGTGATGAAGAAAATGGCCAAAGTTTTACACATGTCTTCAGGTAGGTGAATGGAATGGCCATAGTTTTACACATATCTTCAGGTAGGTGAATGGAATGGCTGAAGTTTTACACATGTCTTCAGGTAGGTGAATGGAATGGCTGAAGTTTTACACATGTCTTCAGGTAGGTGGATGGAATGGCCAAAGTTTTACACATGTCTTCAGGTAGGTGAATGGAATGGCTGAAGTTTTACACATGTCTTCAGGTAGGTGAATGGAATGGCCAAAGTTTTACACATGTCTTCAGGTAGGTGAATGGAATGGCTGAAATTGTACACATGTCTTCAGGTAGGTGAATGGAATGGCTGAAGTTTTACACATGTCTTCAGGTAGGTGAATGGAATGGCCAAAGTTTTACACATGTCTTCAGGTAGGTGAATGGAATGGCTGAAGTTTTACACATGTCTTCAGGTAGGTGAATGGAATGGCTGAAGTTTTACACATGTCTTCAGGTAGGTGAATGGAATGGCCAAAGTTTTACACATGTCTTCAGGTAGGTGAAAGAAATGGCTAAAGTTGTACACATATCTTCAGGTAGGTGAATGGAATGGCCACAGTTTTACACATATCTTCAGGTAGGTGAATGGAATGGCTGAAGTTTTACACATGTCTTCAGGTAGGTGAAGGAAATGGCTGAAGTTTTACACATGTCTTCAGGTAGGTGAATGGAATGGCCACAGTTTTACACATATCTTCAGATAGGTGAATGGAATGGCCAAAGTTTTACACATGTCTTCAGGTAGGTGAATGGAATAGCCACAGTTTTACACATGTCTTCAGGTAGGTGAATGGAATAGCCACAGTTTTACACATGTCTTCAGGTAGGTGAATGGAATGGCCACAGTTTTACACATGTATTCTTAATTGTTTGTGTATTTTCAGATAAGCAACACATTTAACTTCACATATATATCAGTAATTGATTGTTTGTGTATTTTCAGATAAGCGACACATTTAACTTCACGTATATATCAGTAATTGATTGTGTATTTTCAGATAAAGCGATTTTCAGATAAGCAACACATTTAACTTCACATATATATCAGTAATTGATTGTTTGTGTATTTTCAGATAAGCGACACATTTAACTTCACGTATATATCAGTAATTGATTGTGTATTTTCAGATAAGCGATTTTCAGATAAGCAACACATTTAACTTCACGTCTATATCAGTAATTGATTGTGTATTTTCAGATAAGCGACACGTTGAACTTCACGTACATATCAGTGATTTATTGTGTATTTTCAGATAGGCGACACATTGAACTTCACGTCTATATCAGTAATTGATTGTGTATTTTCAGATAAGCGACACATTTAACTTCACGTCTATATCAGTAATTGATTGTGTATTTTCAGATAAGCGACACATTTAACTTCACATATATATATCAGTAATTGATTGTGTATTTTCAGATAAGTGACACATTTAACTTCACGTCTATATCAGTAATTGATTGTGTATTTTCAGATAAGCGACACATTTAACTTCACGTCTATATCAGTAATTGATTGTGTATTTTCAGATAAGCGACACATTTAACTTCACGTCTATATCAGTAATTGATTGTGTATTTTCAGATAAGCGACAATGCTGTGTAATAGGGGTGCTGCTTGTTGTTCTACTGATAGTCATCATTATGCTTGCAGTGTTATGAATCTCATGTCATGTTCTTATATGCTAGTCTTACACCATTGCACCTGCTGTAGGTTTGTATCCCACTTGGGGAGGGGGTCAAATTCTTTCTTGTGAGGAAGCTATCGAGCTGGCTTGCGGAGGTTAGTATACTTGGGTACTACCGTGCCTGGAATACTGCTCGAAAGGGCTCTAGGGGTCTTCCTCCACCAATAATAGCTGGTTGGGACGACTTTAAACCCCCCCCAAAGCAAGCAAACAAACACCATTGCGCACACATTTTAAACTATCGCCGCTCGGCTATGAGGCATGATCTTGACCGCGAGGCATCATGTATATGTAAATTGGGTGTTGATTCTGTCGTACGTTGGTATTTCGACTTGAGACCAGGGTATGTAACTGCCATATTACCCAGTACTGCTCTGGTCTCAAGTCGTAAAATCTGTAGAATCTTTGGAAGTATTATTTTTCTGCTCAATAACCGGGAAAATTCTGATTATTATTAACCCATTTGATTCTGGATACCATTCAAACAGTATTTGCAAAGAACATAGAGCCAGATCAGCCACCACAGAACGTTCCGTCTGATCAGGCTCTGTGGTGTTTGCTATTCAGATGATCTTACTAAGACACTTTGCTATGTAGCAAACAACATAGATCCTGATCAGCATGCAGCGTCATGCTGTGTGCTGATCAGGATCTATGTTGTTTGCAAACGCCTTTAAATGTATCCAGAATGAAGTGGATTAAATTGATTATCTCTACATATATACGTCATACACCCAACACTCAATGCAGAGTATAACTGGGAGGCGAATTATACCCCAAATCAATTTGTGAAACCAAGAAGGGTCATGGAGTCACATTAATCTGAAATAACTGATTGCATTGGTGAGAAGCCAGTACGCTAACCACTGCGCTAAGCGGGCAGCCGAAAAGTTGACATATAGTCCGGGCTCATTCTATGTCAGAATGTTTGGTAGAAGTGAGAAAGCGCACGATTGCTTACTTGAATTTAATAAATATCAACAAAATAGGGTTAAAATACACATTATGACCATTAAATACAAATGTGTACAGTGTATCATACTGGACAACATTTTGTACGAAAATTGAAAAAGAAAAAATTCCTAGAGAAATAGGGCCCCCAGGGGGCGATGTCAGGGTCCCTAGAGCGACTATTTTGCTCAAGTCGCCCTCTAGAATGAGTCCTGTATAGGCAGGGATACTATGGAGTAAGACTCGATCAAGGGACGTGTTGACTAGGGTACGGGTTGACCGTATACATGTACAATATGTCAGAGCTGCATGGGCGTATCTATGCAATCGGCTGTCTATGGCATCAACTCATCAAGTACACACACACAAGTCTGCACTGTGTAGCAAAATCAATTTTCTAGAAACAAAACACGGAAATTCCAGATCTATTTTTAGACATGCACCTGTTGTGAAGATTCTCCATTACTTCCCTTTTAAAGACTATAATCTTATTGATAACTTCGGGCAAAACATCTGTCTCGGATGGGTAATGTATGGCTTTGGGATTATCGGACAATATGGGCAATTAACATGGATCAGTCAAGCAGTAACTAAACTTCTTAGTATGCTCGCCCATATGGTTCGCTGGAGGTGAGGGTAAATAAGCTCAATCATCATCATCATCAGTCAAGCAGGTTGCATATGGATCTTAGACTGGACATGGGTGTGAACAATTCTACACCTTATCGAGAGATTATATTTACCAATTTAGGTTTGTTAGAAAAATGGATTTGATGGATTTCTTGGCTTTTTCAACAATTTTCTGGATCGATTTTTATGACTGGTTTTACAATCGGTCCGCCAGTTTAAAATTCCTGATTTTAGAACCCTTGCTGTATAATGTATAGTTTGTGATGTCGCCCACAAAGTACATGTATGTCAATGAGTCAGTCATAAGCTATGCACGCCTTATGTTAATGCGTCGCGGCTGTTGTTGTGTGTCGTGGCTGTTGTTGTTAGTCGCGGCTGTTGTTGCTGGTCGCGGCTGTTGTTGGTCGCTGCTGTTGTGTGTCGTGGCTATAGATGAAATTTGTATTGCATTGTAGTATCTATAACCAATTTATCGTTAGGGGTTGATCTTTATCTGTATGCAATAAATTTCAAATTTGATTATATTTTGTCGGTAGAAATAATTTACGATACACACACGTACACATGCACAAAGTAAATGTAACTAGTGCACGCTAGCCTAGAATATGTCTGTAACGAGTTGATAATGTTTGCTTTCAATATATCTGAAACTAGTCGATAATGTTACCGTGAATTTATTTGAAAATGGCCGATGAATTGAATTTATCTGAAACTGGCCGATGAATTGAATTTATCTGAAACTAGCCGATGAATTGAATTTATCTGCAACTAGCCGATGAATTGAATTTATCTGAAACTAGCCGATGAATTGAATTTATCTGCAACTAGCCGATGAATTGAATTTATCTGAAACTAGCCGATGAATTGAATTTATCTGAAACTGGTCGATGAATTGAATTTATCTGCAACTAGCCGATGAATTGAATTTATCTGAAACTAGCCGATGAATTGAATTTATCTGAAACTGGTCGATGAATTGAATTTATCTGAACTAGTCGATAACGTTACCCTCAAATTCATCTGTAATGAAGCGATAAAGTTATAATCGACTGCTGAATACCTGCCTGCAGAGTATTATCCCCAATCGTAGCTTTCAACGTTAAAGCATGTAGTCATGTACCAGTCTTTAAATATGTCAACGGTCAAGTAAAGTAACTCACAGTCTCACGTGGCTCAAACATTTCTTCGGCCAGTTTGAAGCAAAATGAAACGAACGTGATGTTTTTGTCAGTTTAATCGTCCGTATTTGGAGATGGTCTGTATTTGGAAATGATCTGTATTTGGAAATTTTCTGTGTTTGGAGGTGGTCTGTTCTGTGTTTGGAGGTGATCTGTATTTGGAAATGGTCTGTGTTTGGAGGTGATTTGGAGATGGTCTGTGTTTGGAGGTGGTCTGCACTTGGAAATTGTCTGCATTTGGAAATGGTCTGTATTTTGAGGTGGTCTGTATTTGGAAATGGTCTGTATTTGGAAGTGGTCTGTATTTGGAAATGGTCTGTATTTTGAGGTGGTCTGTATTTGGAGGTGGTCTGTATTTGGAAATGGTCTGTATTTTGAGGTGGTCTGTATTTGGAAATGGTCTGTATTTGGAGGTGGTCTGTATTTGGAGATGGTCTGTATTTCCAGAAATGGTCTGTATTTTGAGGTGGTCTGTATTTGGAAATGGTCTGTATTTGGAGGTGGTCTGTATTTCCAGAAATGGTCTGATATAAATAAGTGATATAAGGTACCACAAATACTTTCCCGATTCTGAAAATAAAGATTCTGAGCAAATTCCGAGAAAGTATCAATGTTGTAAGGAAACGGGCTTCTGTTCACACAGTTTTTGTATGGGTGGCGGGCAACAGAACTGTGATTTGTGCTTTATATCATTTGTATTTGAAGTACATTTGAAGAAAAGAAATTATTTACTATGAGCTTGCTTCACCTATTGCCATTCAGAAGATTACAGAATGTCACAATTTAACGTTCAGATTTAATTTCAATCCAATTAAAATCAGATCATACATACTTGCAGAAGGTTGGTGGTTCTTCCCAGGGTCACATATGCATCATGCATGTGTTGGAGGGACACAGGTTTTTCCTCCACTAGTAACAACTGAAGAGTCGCCATATGACCCTCCCCCCACCCACCCATTAATATATATCCCGGAATGAAGTCGCCATATGACCTAAGCGACCTTTACTGCCCATTAATATATATCCCGGAATGAAGTCGCCATATGACCTAAGCGACCGTTACCGCCCCCCCCCACCCTCCCATTAATATATATCCCGGAATGAAGAGTCGCCATATGACCTAAGCGACCTTTACCACCCTCCCCCCACCCACCCATTAATATATATCCCGGAATGAAGTCGCCATATGACCTAAGCGACCTTTACCACCCTCCCCCACCCACCCATTAATATATATCCTGGAATGAAGAGTCGCCATATGACCTAAGCGACCTTTACCACCCTGCCCCCACCCACCCATTAATATATATCCCGGAATGAAGAGTTTTAAGCGAGAATGTGTTTTCACCTAACTGTGGGAATAGCATGTCGTGAGAGATCATGCAAGATTTCACGCTCCAGTTACCGGCAATAGCATGTCATGAGAGATCATGCAAGATTTCACGCTCCAGTTACCGGCAATGTAAATAAACAATACCTTTTACTTTCAACGTTAATTTTCGCTGATAATGGAGATCAGACATGTAAATAAACGATGGAAACTTCAAACTTACCCCAGTTTTGACAAATTTCAGCAGACCTTTTTTCCCCAAAAATATTGTTTACGTACATTCGCTTGCGCTGTAGGCAATTTCCACAGTTAGGTGAAAACTGATGACGTCATTTCTGGATTATTGGGAGTTGGGTTAGTTAACAATCAGTTTTGTTCGAGATTTTTATGAATGAAAGGTAAAATATTGTTTATTCAGTCACACAAAATATTGTTTGCTGTGTATGAACATTCAAAATATCTAGGAGTCTGCTATATACTGAATTGCCGGTGTCATATGATATTTTCACCCACCTATTTTATCACTCGCGGGTGAAAATATCGCGCGACATTTTCACCCGTGGGTGAAAAAAATGCCATGAGATTTTCACCCCCCCTATGAGACTTGGTTAGTCATATAAGAGCGGATGACTTAGGGTTAAAATATTGGGGGGCGGGCGAGGGGGTGAAAATCTCATGGCATTTTTTTCACCCACGGGTGAAAATATCGCGCGGGTGAAAATCTCATGTGACACCGGAAACCGGTAACGCCGGGATATATACCTGTTTGTTACATATTTTATTAACGTAAAATATCGGAGCAAATCATAAGATCTGGTTGTAATGAGATTGGATTCTCTCATGCCTTTACATTTATGTTAACCCTTAACCTGCCAATCACGACTAAATTCGCTTTTGCAAACAGCATAAGAGACAGATCAGATGACACAGAATGTGTCTGATCAGGCTCTATGTTGTTTGCTATTTGGATAGTGGAGCTAAAACACTTGGCTGAATAGCAAACAGCATAGATCCTGATCAAACGCGGCGTTACACCGCAGCTGATCTGGATCTATGTTGTTTGCACATTCCGTCCAATTTATACGGCAGGTTACGGGTTAACCCTTTCTCACCTGCAAGCAGGTTTAATTATATATATGCGACTGTTACACACACTGCCATGTACGCTTCGCCATGTGTTTACATTGTTTTTACGTTTATTTATATATACATTATATTTATAGTGTAAGGAGGGTTGATCAATAATTCTGATAAAAATAGCATAATATTGTGATCATATTGTACAGTTAAACCTGTATTAAGCAGCCAGCCAAGGGAATCACTGAAAGTGGCTGCTTAGCACATGTGGCTGCTTAATAGAGGTCAAATGTATAATAAAACAACATATTTAGATCTGGAAAGTGGCTGCCTAATACAGGTTGACTGCTTAATAGACAATATTTTGTCTGAAAATTTGTATAAAAAAAATCTTTATTTGTTGTTTGTTTTTTTTGAGTTTAGGGAGAAGTGGGGCCTTCAGGGGGCGACGTCAAGGTCCTTTTTTTTTTAAATGAGCCCTGCATCGTTTCCATGGTTTCACGACTGCAATGTATTGATGACATTAATTACTAACAAACTTAAAACAAACAGCATCACGTCATCCCTAATCACCAAATTCAAAATATGTTGTTATTGATTCATGTTAAAGACCTAAAATATATAATAAAAAGTTGTGCTATATTTATCGAAACGCATTGATCAACCTCGAATTGTTTTCTTAACCCTTTACACGCTAGCGGCAGATACAATACTTCTGCAAACAGCATAGGGCCAGTTAGGCTCTATGCTGTTTCCTATTCGCATAGTGGAGCTAAAACACTTGGCTAAATAGCAAACAACATAGATCCTGATCAGACGCGGCGTTACGCCGCGGCTGATCTGGATCTATGTTGTTTGCAAATGTGATTGTATTTACTCAGCAGGCAACGGGTTAACAAAGAGAATTGTATACATGTATAGTACTGTACATAGTACTGCCATATGTTTTTCTAACATAAATATTCTGAAAACAAGTGTGTCAAGTTGTCAACGTAAACTGTTCATTGCTTATGGTTGCTATGGCGGTCAATATTTAATATATTGTTCTAGAGATTCATTAATTAACCATACGTTTTCAAACTCAAGTTTCTATTTATAAAACATCGTAGTTGGGCCAATATTTAATTTATTAAAAGATACGTGGCGACAAAAAAAAAAGAAGAAGAAAAGGTGTCAACATATTGTCAACACAAAGCAACTGACATGGACTGGTCCATGATATTTTTAGACCAATAAATTAATAAGAAAATTACATTTTGGACCAGTTCATTTATCAAAATGGGTAATTTTGTCTAAAAAATAGTAATATTACTGGCAAAAAGTGCAGATCCTGGTGAGACAGCTCATTATGAGCGTGTTCATCTGGATCTACACTTTGTGTAAGCTTATTTAGAGGTATGTAGTGTTATCACTGATAATTTGTAAGACATAAGATAATTAAAGTTATCTTCATGTTCAAACTCATTGTCCCTACCGGGTATATGTTTCTATGCTACTATTGTATTTGTCACAAAATCAGTATTACACAAGATTTGCAGTAAAGAAATCCATACTTTGAAAATGTTACAATGTGTTTGAAGCCTTGGACATTCTTGGAAAATATAATAATTATAAAAATATAATTAATATGCATACATCATTTTTAGCAGGTTTTATTAAAAGTGCTTGTTTAAGAAACTGGCATAAAAAACGGAACATTCGCATACTGCACTATTTTTTTTTAACATGCTGGCTTTAAAGCCCTATGTGTTGCACACTGAGATATTGTAAGGAGCGGATGATTAACATGCTGGCTTTAAAGCCCCATATGTGTTTATTTGGAATGTGCTGCACACCGAGATATTGTAAGTGGCGGATGATTAACATGCTGGCTTTAAAGCCCCATATGTGTTTATTTGGAATGTGCTGCACACCGAGATATTGTAAGGGGCGGATGATTAACATGCTGGCTTTAAAGCCCTAGTATGTGTTTACTTGGAATGTGCTGCACACCGAGATATTGTAAGGGGCGGATGATTAACATGCTGGCTTTAAAGCCCTAGTATGTGTTTACTTGGAATGTGCTGCACACCGAGATATTGTAAGGAGCGGATGATTAGGCGGATGATTAACATGCTGGCTTTAAAGCCCTAGTATGTGTTTACTTGGAATGTGCTGCACACCGAGATATTGTAAGGAGCGGATGATTAGATATTGTGATTATTGTCTTTTATTTTCATTTTTCAATAATAAATTATTACGGTAAAAAGTAAAATTTGGAAAATATGGCCACAAATGAACCAGCTTTTGTGAAATTACCATTAATTTTGTAAATTACCTCCCTCTATGAATATTTGTTAACAAAATCACCAATAACTCTGTAAATGGTGGTTTACGTTAACACTAGGATATATTTGCAAATGAATTATAGTATTATTTTTCTAATTGAAGAAAAAAAACTTATAAAGAGACTTTAAATGTATTAATTACTCCAATGAAAATATGTTTCTATTTTTAGCACTGCCAAGTAAATAATTAAATCAAATTATTGCTAACTTGGGAATCGGCTATAAAGCCAGTATTTGTGAATCTTTTTAGTAAACGTAAAAGAACCAGAGGAGCCTCTGGAATGGGTCTCTGTCTGTATCATTGCTCTATCCTCCAAAAATGAAAACCACGCAATTTTATTATATTGAACAATTTATTCATTTTGTAGAAAATAAATGGACCTGCTAATTATTTGAGGAATTTGTAGAAAATAAATCGACCTGCAAAATATTTGAGGATTTTGTAGAAAATAAATGGACCTGCAAAATATATGCGGATTTTGTAGAAAATAAATGGACCTGCAAATTATTTGAGGATTTTGTAGAAAATAAATGGACCTGCAAAATATTTGAGGATTTTGTAGAAAATAAATTGACCTGCAAAATATTTGAGGATTTTGTAGAAAATAAAACGACCTGCAAAATATTTCAGGATTTTTCAATTGTCATTCAGGGTTCATTCTAGGTCAGATTTTTTGGGAGAAGTGATTGCGCGTCCTTGAATGGTGTTCTTTAATATACTTCTGCAAAATAGGGTTAAAATACACAGTACAACTATAGGGTATACAGTACAACCATTAAATACAGCATTTGAATACGAGTGCTTTATAATGGGCCAGTTTATCTTACTGGCCAAAATTGTGTATGAAAATTTAAAAAAAGGGGCTACTATTTCCCCGCATCGCCCTCTAGAATGAACCCTGGACTCATTGGGTACTGTATTTTGTGTTATGCAATTTTATCATGTGTAATTTGTGATATTTTTAATTTAAGGTGTAAATCATCTACATATAGATGTTTATGAAATAAAATTATTCAACAATTGACTGATGTTTTCCTCTCTCTGTAATATATATATATGTGTAATTCAATAGATTTACAGACCGCCTCTGTGGTCGAGTGGTTACGGTCGCATGAAAATTGGGAAAATATGTGTAATTCAATAGATTTACAGACCGCCTCTGTGGTCGAGTGGTTACGGTCGCATGAAAATATGTGTAATTCAATAGATTTACAGACCGCCTCCGTGGTCGAGTGGTTACAGTCGCTGATACGGTCACTTGTATACCACTGTAACGGTCACTGGTTCGAGCCCTGCTTGGGCCGTGTCTGTTAATATGAAACGGTTGGCAGTTTCTTATGGAGGTTTTTGCCCCAAGTACTGGTTAACTGCTGGAGTCTGCCCAGGAAAGGTGTTAGGTAAACTACCTGCCGGCGATATACCCCAAAATTGTGCTGATGAAGGCGTAAAACCTGAACAAACAAACAAACAATAGATTTACTGTTTACTATCAGTCGTTGGTAATCCAAGGATAGCAGTACAATACTCTGTTGAGGTTTACGAGTGTGATGGGACAAGTTTTATTCGAGGTCTGTGAGTGCGATGGGACAAGTTTTATTCGAGGTCTGTGAGTGCGATGGGACAAGTTTTATTCGAGGTCTGTGAGTGCGATGGGACAAGCTTTAATCGAGGTCTGTGAGTGCGATGGGACAAGCTGTAGTCGAGGTCTGTGAGTACGATGGGACAAGCTGTAGTCGAGGTCTGTGAGTGCGATGGGACAAGCTGTAGTCGAGGTCTGTAGATGGGACAAGCTGTAGTCGAGGTCTGTGAGTTAGATGGGACAAGCTTTAGTCGAGGTATGCAAGCTTTAGATGGGACAAGCTTTAGTCGAGGTCTGTGAGTGCGATGGGACAAGCTGTAGTCGAGGTCTGCGAGCTTTAGATGGGACAAGCTGTAGTCGAGGTCTGCAAGCTTTAGATGGGACAAGCTGTAGTCGAGGTCTGCAAGCTTTAGATGGGACAAGCTGTAGTCGAGGTATGCAAGCTTTAGATGGGACAAGCTGTAGTCGAGGTAGGCGAGCTTTAGATGGGACAAGCTGTAGTCGAGGTATGCAAGCTTTAGATGGGACAAGCTGTAGTCGAGGTATGCAAGCTTTAGATGGGACAAGCTGTAGTCGAGGTATGCAAGCTTTAGATGGGACAAGCTGTAGTCGAGGTATGCAAGCTTTAGATGGGACAAGCTGTAGTCGAGGTATGCAAGCTTTAGATGGGACAAGCTGTAGTCGAGGTATGCAAGCTTTAGATGGGACAAGCTGTAGTCGAGGTCTGCAAGCTTTAGATGGGACAAGCTGTAGTCGAGGTATGCAACCTTTAGATGGGACAAGCTGTAGTCGAGATTGGCGAGCTTTAGATGGGACACGCTGTAGTCGAGGTCGTCGAGCTTTAGATGGGACAAGCTGTAGTCGAGGTCTGCAAGCTTTAGATGGGACAAGCTGTAGTCGAGGTATGCAAGCTTTAGATGGGACAAGCTGTAGTCGAGGTTGGCGAGCTTTAGATGGGACAAGCTTTAGTCGAGGTTGGCGAGCTTTAGATGGGACAAGCTGTAGTCGAGGTATGCAAGCTTTAGATGGGACAAGCTGTAGTCGAGGTCGGCGAGCTTTAGATGGGACAAGCTGTAGTCGAGGTATGCAAGCTTTAGATGGGACAAGCTGTAGTCGAGGTCGGCGAGCTTTAGATGGGACAAGCTGTAGTCGAGGTATGCAAGCTTTAGATGGGACAAGCTGTAGTCGAGGTCGGCGAGCTTTAGATGGGACAAGCTGTAGTCGAGGTATGCAAGCTTTAGATGGGACAAGCTGTAGTCGAGGTCGGCGAGCTTTAGATGGGACAAGCTGTAGTCGAGGTATGCAAGCTTTAGATGGGACAAGCTGTAGTCGAGGTCGGCGAGCTTTAGATGGGACAAGCTGTAGTCGAGGTATGCAAGCTTTAGATGGGACAAGCTGTAGTCGAGGTCGGCGAGCTTTAGATGGGACAAGCTGTAGTCGAGGTATGCAAGCTTTAGATGGGACAAGCTGTAGTCGAGGTATGCAAGCTTTAGATGGGACAAGCTGTAGTCGAGGTATGCAAGCTTTAGATGGGACAAGCTGTAGTCGAGGTGCAGCTTTAGATGGGACAAGCTGTAGTCGAGGTATGCAAGCTTTAGATGGGACAAGCTGTAGTCGAGGTATGCAAGCTTTAGATGGGACAAGCTGTAGTCGAGGTATGCAAGCTTTAGATGGGACAAGCTGTAGTCGAGGTATGCAAGCTTTAGATGGGACAAGCTGTAGTCGAGGTATGCAGCTTTAGATGGGACAAGCTGTAGTCGAGGTATGCAAGTTTTTTAGATGGGACAAGCTGTAGTCGAGGTATGCAAGCTTTAGATGGGACAAGCTGTAGTCGAGGTAGCAGCTTTAGATGGGACAAGCTGTAGTCGAGGTATGCAAGCTTTAGATGGGACAAGCTGTAGTCGAGGTATGCAAGCTTTAGATGGGACAAGCTGTAGTCGAGGTATGCAAGCTTTAGATGGGACAAGCTGTAGTCGAGGTATGCAAGCTTTAGATGGGACAAGCTGTAGTCGAGGTATGCAAGCTTTAGATGGGACAAGCTGTAGTCGAGGTCGGCGAGCTTTAGATGGGACAAGCTGTAGTCGAGGTATGCAAGCTTTAGATGGGACAAGCTGTAGTCGAGGTCGGCGAGCTTTAGATGGGACAAGCTGTAGTCGAGGTATGCAAGCTTTAGATGGGACAAGCTGTAGTCGAGGTCGGCGAGCTTTAGATGGGACAAGCTGTAGTCGAGGTATGCAAGCTTTAGATGGGACAAGCTGTAGTCGAGGTCGGCGAGCTTTAGATGGGACAAGCTGTAGTCGAGGTATGCAAGCTTTAGATGGGACAAGCTGTAGTCGAGGTCGGCGAGCTTTAGATGGGACAAGCTGTAGTCGAGGTATGCAAGCTTTAGATGGGACAAGCTGTAGTCGAGGTATGCAAGCTTTAGATGGGACAAGCTGTAGTCGAGGTATGCAAGCTTTAGATGGGACAAGCTGTAGTCGAGGTATGCAAGCTTTAGATGGGACAAGCTTTAGTCGAGGTATGCAAGCTTTAGATGGGACAAGCAGTAGTCGAGGTATGCAAGCTTTAGATGGGACAAGCTGTAGTCGAGGTATGCAAGCTTTAGATGGGACAAGCTGTAGTCGAGGTCTGCAAGCTTTAGATGGGACAAGCTGTAGTCGAGGTATGCAAGCTTTAGATGGGACAAGCTGTAGTCGAGGTATGCAAGCTTTAGGTGGGACAAGCTGTAGTCGAGGTATGCAAGCTTTAGATGGGACAAGCTTTAGTCGAGGTTGGCGAGCTTTAGATGGGACAAGCTGTAGTCGAGGTCGTCGAGCTTTAGATGGGACAAGCTATAGTCGAGGTCGTCGAGCTTTAGATGGGACAAGCTGTAGTCGAGCTTTAGATGGGACAAGCTGTAGTCGAGGTCGTCGAGCTTTAGATGGGACAAGCTGTAGTCGAGGTCGTCGAGCTTTAGATGGGACAAGCTGTAGTCGAGGTCGTCGAGCTTTAGATGGGACAAGCTGTAGTCGAGCTTTAGATGGGACAAGCTGTAGTCGAGGTATGCAAGCTTTAGATGGGACAAGCTGTAGTCGAGGCATGCAAGCTTTAGATGGGACAAGCTGTAGTCGAGGTATGCAAGCTTTAGATGGGACAAGCTGTAGTCGAGGTATGCAAGCTTTAGATGGGACAAGCTGTAGTCGAGATATGCAAGCTTTAGATGGGACAAGCTGTAGTCGAGGTATGCAAGCTTTAGATGGGACAAGCTGTAGTCGAGGTATGCAAGCTTTAGATGGGACAAACTGTAGTCGAGGTCGTCGAGCTTTAGATGGGACATGCTGTAGTCGAGGTATGCAAGCTTTAGATGGGACAAGCTGTAGTCGAGGTCGTCGAGCTTTAGATGGGACAAGCTGTAGTCGAGGTATGCAAGCTTTAGATGGGACAAGCTGTAGTCGAGGTATGCAAGCTTTAGATGGGACAAGCTGTAGTCGAGGTATGCAAGCTTTAGATGGGACAAGCTGTAGTCGAGGTATGCAAGCTTTAGATGGGACAAGCTGTAGTCGAGGTCTGCAAGCTTTAGATGGGACAAGCTGTAGTCGAGGTATGCAACCTTTAGATGGGACAAGCTGTAGTCGAGATTGGCGAGCTTTAGATGGGACACGCTGTAGTCGAGGTCGTCGAGCTTTAGATGGGACAAGCTGTAGTCGAGGTCTGCAAGCTTTAGATGGGACAAGCTGTAGTCGAGGTATGCAAGCTTTAGATGGGACAAGCTGTAGTCGAGGTTGGCGAGCTTTAGATGGGACAAGCTTTAGTCGAGGTTGGCGAGCTTTAGATGGGACAAGCTGTAGTCGAGGTATGCAAGCTTTAGATGGGACAAGCTGTAGTCGAGGTATGCAAGCTTTAGATGGGACAAGCTGTAGTCGAGGTATGCAAGCTTTAGATGGGACAAGCTGTAGTCGAGGTATGCAAGCTTTAGATGGGACAAGCTGTAGTCGAGGTCTGCAAGCTTTAGATGGGACAAGCTGTAGTCGAGGTATGCAACCTTTAGATGGGACAAGCTGTAGTCGAGATTGGCGAGCTTTAGATGGGACACGCTGTAGTCGAGGTCGTCGAGCTTTAGATGGGACAAGCTGTAGTCGAGGTCTGCAAGCTTTAGATGGGACAAGCTGTAGTCGAGGTATGCAAGCTTTAGATGGGACAAGCTGTAGTTGAGGTATGCAAGCTTTAGATGGGACAAGCTGTAGTCGAGGTCTGCAAGCTTTAGATGGGACAAGCTGTAGTCGAGGTATGCAAGCTTTAGATGGGACAAGCTGTAGTCGAGGTATGCAAGCTTTAGATGGGACAAGCTGTAGTCGAGGTATGCAAGCTTTAGGTGGGACAAGCTGTAGTCGAGGTATGCAAGCTTTAGATGGGACAAGCTTTAGTCGAGGTTGGCGAGCTTTAGATGGGACAAGCTGTAGTCGAGGTCGTCGAGCTTTAGATGGGACAAGCTATAGTCGAGGTCGTCGAGCTTTAGATGGGACAAGCTGTAGTCGAGCTTTAGATGGGACAAGCTGTAGTCGAGGTCGTCGAGCTTTAGATGGGACAAGCTGTAGTCGAGGTCGTCGAGCTTTAGATGGGACAAGCTGTAGTCGAGGTCGTCGAGCTTTAGATGGGACAAGCTCTAGTCGAGGTCGGCGAGCTTTAGATGGGACAAGCTGTAGTCGAGGTCGCGAGCTTTAGATGGGACAAGCTGTCGTCGAGGTCGTCGAGCTTTAGATGGGACAAGCTGTAGTCGAGGTCGTCGAGCTTTAGATGGGACAAGCTGTAGTCGAGGTCGGCGAGCTTTAGATGGGACAAGCTGTAGTCGAGCTTTAGATGGGACAAGCTGTAGTCGAGGTGTGGGTTAGTCGAGGTCGGAGTGATGGGACAAGCTGTAGTCGAGGTCGGCGAGCTTTAGATGGGACAAGTAGTCGAGGTTGAGTGATGGGACAAGCTGTAGTCGAGGTCTGCAAGCTTTAGATGGGACAAGCTGTAGTCGAGGTATGCAAGCTTTAGATGGGACAAGCTGTAGTCGAGGTCGTCGAGCTTTAGATGGGACAAGCTGTAGTCGAGGTATGCAAGCTTTAGATGGGACAAGCTGTAGTCGAGGTATGCAAGCTTTAGATGGGACAAGCTGTAGTCGAGGTATGCAAGCTTTAGATGGGACAAGCTGTAGTCGAGGTATGCAAGCTTTAGATGGGACAAGCTGTAGTCGAGGTATGCAAGCTTTAGATGGGACAAGCTGTAGTCGAGGTATGCAAGCTTTAGATGGGACAAGCTTTAGTCGAGGTTGGCGAGCTTTAGATGGGACAAGCTGTAGTCGAGCTTTAGATGGGACAAGCTGTAGTCGAGGTCGTCGAGCTTTAGATGGGACAAGCTGTAGTCGAGCTTTAGATGGGACAAGCTGTAGTCGAGGTCGTCGAGCTTTAGATGGGACAAGCTGTAGTCGAGGTCGTCGAGCTTTAGATGGGACAAGCTGTAGTCGAGGTCGTCGAGCTTTAGATGGGACAAGCTGTAGTCGAGCTTTAGATGGGACAAGCTTTAGATGGGACAAGCTTTAGATGTGACAAGCTTTAGATGGGACAAGCTTTAGATGGGACAAGCTTTAGATGGGACAAGCTGTAGTCGAGGTCGGCAAGCTTTAGATGGAACAAGCTGTAGTCGAGCTTTAGATGGGACAAGCTGTAGTCGAGGTCGTCGAGCTTTAGATGGGACAAGCTGTAGTCGAGGTCGTCGAGCTTTAGATGGGACAAGCTGTAGTCGAGGTCGGCGAGCTTTAGATGGGACAAGCTGTAGTCGAGGTCGTCGAGCTTTAGATGGGACAAGCTGTAGTCGAGGTCGGCGAGCTTTAGATGGGACAAGCTGTAGTCGAGGTCGGCGAGCTTTAGATGGGACAAGCTGTAGTCGAGGTCGTCGAGCTTTAGATGGGACAAGCTGTAGTCGAGGTCGTCGAGCTTTAGATGGGACAAGCTGTAGTCGAGCTTTAGATGGGACAAGCTGTAGTCGAGGTCGTCGAGCTTTAGATGGGACAAGCTGTAGTCGAGGTCGTCGAGCTTTAGATGGGACAAGCTGTAGTCGAGGTCGTCGAGCTTTAGATGGGACAAGCTGTAGTCGAGGTCGTCGAGCTTTAGATGGGACAAGCTTTAGATGGGACAAGCTTTAGATGGGACAAGCTTTAGATGGGACAAGCTGTAGCCGAGGTCCGCAAGCTTTAGATGGGACAAGCTGTAGTCGAGGTAACAAAATCCAATAATAAGATACATTTTAAATTCTTGTTTATTAATAAACAACAGACCACAACCTCATATGATGAGCCATTACTTTATTGAGGTACATGTGTATACAATTTCAAGTTAACTCCTTGCATGTTTAAATAACAGTTAAATATATCATGCAATTTAGCAACGACACAATTATAATGAAATTCCACGAGATTAATGAATTGTCGTCTGCTACAACTATTTGAACTATTTATAGCCTTTATTTTACCCAGCATGCAGAGTTAATATAATGCCGCACCAGACAATTATGTTACACATAATTGAGTCATCCGCCTTCATTGTCTGTGTGTGTTTTACGTTTATTTATCGTCGCTACCGGTTGCCTATATGAGCGACACCAAATGAATTTATTATTAGCCAATTTTCGCATTTTCTTGCAAATAACCCAGTAGAACTGGTTTAGCCCCTTCACCAGCCCCTTTTCATAATATACCCATATTCTAAGCAAGATATGTAAGAAAACAAGCAAATTCGATGAATTAATATCTCACGCCAGACAAGCTAAACAGACAGATTTGTGTTTTTTAAAGGGCAACAGCTCTGATCTGATCCCCACGAAAAGTACATATACACCACGACACTATGGTGATACATATTTATAATACATATGTTACTATAAATAGTAACAAAATACTATAAATAGTAACAAAATCTAAATGCTTTAGTGATTACATTATTGGTATGCACGTCGCATATATTAAATATGTTACTATAAATAGTAAGAAAATACTATAAATAGTAACAAAATCTAAATGCTTTAGTGATTACACTACTGGTATGCACGTCGCATATATTAAATATGTTACTATAAATAGTAACAAAATACTATAAATAGTAACAAAATCTATGGTATTCTTGGCGATAATAGCCCTTTCCAGGGCATTATAAAGTAAACACCCCCATATGAGGGCCAATTACCAGCAATCCTCTGAATCAAATCACGAGACGCAAATGGTTATCTTTGACGTCATCACTTCTGAACGAGTGTTGGAATCTCTGGCAGGAAGACTGCTGAATTTAGACGCCTAAATAATATATATTAGTGAGTAGTTCCAACACTAGTAGTCCAAAAACTTATAGCGCCTATATATAGTAACATATGTATTATACTATAAAATACAAAGACAACAGACTAAGCACATAACTTCCTTCATGACTGGACCAATGGTCAAGTCTGTTTCATTTTCTTTTCTGGGTCATAAATGTATCTTTTAAATGAAAGAAGAATTTTGATTGGCTCTTTGTCAGATGTATCTTCATCCTGATTGGCTGATTCGTCATTGCCTTTTCCTTTTGATTTCTTTTTCCCACCAGAGTATCTTTTCACAGTTTCTGGTGGAAGTCCGCCTGTAAAAGGTGTGTACAAAAGTATGTATTCACTTTAACTCTTTCACTGTCAATGTCGCATGAAAGCGACTTTGAAAAAAGCAGAGAACACGATCAGACAGAACAGAATGTTCCATCTGATCAAGACTATATGCGGATTGCTCTTCAGACAGTGGAACTGAAGCACGTGTCCGAATAGCAAACAACATAGATCATGACCAGACGCGGCGCTATACCGTGGCTGGTCTGGATCTATGTTGTTTTGCACACGCTCTGACTTTATTAAACCATAACTTTAGGTTAAACCTAACATATTAACGGTATGCACCAAATAATGCAATGTTTTACGTACATATGTTAATTGGTTTATACAAAATTTGTTAGTAAAACAAGTTCTTACATCTGTCAGATAAACCGGTGATGTCATAATGCTGTGACGTATGTTCGCCGATTGTACGATAATTTAATTGCAAGAGATACATAATACAAGAGGCTTAATTAACATAGAATCACATTAACAAATGACATTAGCTTATATTCTAATGTCCTACAACCATATCACAGGCACAAGAAACAAATTTGTTTTTTGCCCTATGGTCATATAGTACTAGTAAGTAAAATTTACTGTAAACATTACTTACTATATATCTTAATTTTTAATTTAAACTTTTATCTATTTTACAACGATTGCGAAGAAAGTTTTAACAACTTATATTAATCACTCTCTGAAAGGGTAGATGTGGTCATTCGTGTGGGAGGATCTGGCGACCACCATACTATATGTATTGTGCCTGTGAACCATATGTATGTATGTGAACCATATGTATGTATGTGAACCATATGTATGTATGTGAACCATATGTTACACTGAAGACATAAGTAAAACATCTAAGGATAAAAGACATGATTAACCAGCTAAGGAATTAAAGATGGGTTTAACCAGCTAAGGAATTAAAGATGGGTTTAACCAGCTAAGGAATTAAAGATGGGTTTAACCAGCTAAGGAATTAAAGATGAGTTTAACCAGCTAAGGAATTAAAGATGGGTTTAACCAGCTAATGAATTAAAGATGGGTTTAACCAGCTAAGGAATTAAAGATGGGTTTAACCAGCTAAGGAATTAAAGATGGGTTTAACCAGCTAAGGAATTAAAGATGGGTTTAACCAGCTAAGGAATTAAAGATGGGTTTAACCAGCTAAGGAATTAAAGATGGGTTTAACCAGCTAAGGAATTAAAGATGGGTTTAACCAGCTAAGGAATTAAAGATGGGTTTAACCAGCTAAGGAATTAAAGATGGGTTTAACCAGCTAAGGAATTAAAGATGGGTTTAACCAGCTAAGGAATTAAAGATGGGTTTAACCAGCTAAGGAATTAAAGATGGGTTTAACCAGCTAAGGAATTAAAGATGGGTTTAACCAGCTAAGGAATTAAAGATGGGTTTAACCAGCTAAGGAATTAAAGATGGGTTTAACCAGCTAAGGAATTAAAGATGGGTTTAACCAGCTAAGGAATTAAAGATGGGTTTAACCAGCTAAGGAATTAAAGATGGGTTTAACCAGCTAAGGAATTAAAGATGGGTTTAACCAGCTAAGGAATTAAAGATGGGTTTAACCAGCTAAGGAATTAAAGATGGGTTTAACCAGCTAAGGAATTAAAGATGGGTTTAACCAGCTAAGGAATTAAAGATGGGTTTAACCAGCTAAGGAATTAAAGATGGGTTTAACCAGCTAAGGAATTAAAGATGGGTTTAACCAGCTAAGTAATTAAAGATGGGTTTAACCAGCTAAGGAATTAAAGATGGGTTTAACCAGCTAAGGAATTAAAGATGGGTTTAACCAGCTAAGGAATTAAAGATGGGTTTAAGCAGCTAAGGAATTAAAGATGGGTTTAACCAGCTAAGGAATTAAAGATGGGTTTAACCAGCTAAGGAATTAAAGATGGGTTTAACCAGCTAAGTAATTAAAGATTGGTTTAACCAGCTAAAGAATTAAAGATGGGTTTAACCAGCTACAGAATTAAAGATGGGTTTAACCAGCTAAGGAATTAAAGATGGGTTTAACCAGCTAAGGAATTAAAGATGGGTTTAACCAGCTAAGGAATTAAAGATGGGTTTAACCAGCTAAGGAATTAAAGATGGGTTTAACCAGCTAAGGAATTAAAGATGGGTTTACCAGCTAAGGAATTAAAGATGGGTTTAAGCAGCTAAGGAATTAAAGATGGGTTTAACCAGCTAAGAATTAAAGATGGGTTTAACCAGCTAAGGAATTAAAGATGGGTTTAACCAGCTAAGTAATTAAAGATTGGTTAACCAGCTAAGGAATTAAAGATGGGTTTAACCAGCTAAGAATTAAAGATGGGTTTAACCAGCTAAGGAATTAAAGATGGGTTTAACCAGCTAAGGAATTAAAGATGGGTTTAACCAGCTAAGGAATTAAAGATGGGTTTAACCAGCTAAGGAATTAAAGATGGGTTTAACCAGCTAAGGAATTAAAGATGGGTTTAACCAGCTAAGGAATTAAAGATGGGTTTAAGCAGCTAAGGAATTAAAGATGGGTTTAACCAGCTAAGGAATTAAAGATGGGTTTAACCAGCTAAGGAATTAAAGATGGGTTTAACCAGCTAAGGAATTAAAGATGGGTTTAACCAGCTAAGGAATTAAAGATGGGTTTAACCAGCTAAGGAATTAAAGATGGGTTTAACCAGCTAAGGAATTAAAGATGGGTTTAACCAGCTAAGGAATTAAAGATTGGTTTAAGCAGCTAAGGAATTAAAGATGGGTTTAAGCAGCTAAGGAATTAAAGATGGGTTTAACCAGCTAAGTAATTAAAGATTGGTTTAAGCAGCTAAGGAATTAAAGATGGGTTTAACCAGCTAAGTAATTAAAGATTGGTTTAAGCAGCTAAGGAATTAAAGATGGGTTTAAGCAGCTAAGGAATTAAAGATTGGTTTAAGCAGCTAAGGAATTAAAGATGGGTTTAACCAGCTAAGGAATTAAAGATTGGTTTAAGCAGCTAAGGAATTAAAGATGGGTTTAACCAGCTAAGGAATTAAAGATGGGTTTAACCAGCTAAGGAATTA
>CM026400.1:32772521-32807001 GCA_014843695.1 Archivesica marissinica | reverse complement strand
ATACAACATATATCATACAGAAATATAATATACAAACATATAATATACAACATATATCATACAGAAATATAATATACAAACATATAATATACAACATATATCATACAGAAATATAATATACAAACATATAATATACAACATATATCATACAGAAATATAATATACAAACATATAATATACAACATATATCATACAGAAATATAATATACAAACATATAATATACAACATATATCATACAGAAATATAATATACAAACATATAATATACAACATATATCATACAGAAATATAATATACAAACATATAATATACAACATATATCATACAGAAATATAATATACAAACATATAATATACAACATATATCATACAGAAATATAATATACAAACATATAATATACAACATATATCATACAGAAATATAATATACAACATATAATATACAAACATATAATATACAACATAAATCATACAGAACTAGAATATACAACATATAACATATAATATACAAACATATAATATACAACATATAATATATAATATACAAACATATAATATATAATATACAACATATAATATATAATATACAAAATAATACAACATATAAATGATATAATATGCGAACATATAATATAAAGACATATAAATGATATAATATACAAATACATACAAACAAAATGTAATATACAACATAATATCACACCTATATATATATGGTAACATATAATATACAAACATATATAATGTGTGGAAGTCGTGATAGCGCAGTGGTAGCGCGTTCGCTCCAGGTGCGAACAGTCAGGAGTTCGAGCCCCACTGTAGCCGTTACGAGTGTTCCCTTAGGCAAGATATTTAAAGTCCACGTTGTCTCTTCTCGCCCCTCGTGGCGATGGATTCCATCAGGAATGAAGTCTCGAGAGTGATTAATATAAGTTGTAAGAACTTGTTTCGCAATCGAGCTAAAATAAATCTGTATTTAAAAAAATCCTATTTCTCTCTCCAAAATATGTGTAATGAAATATATATTTAACTATAAACTATATATTTAACAATAAACTATATATTTAACAATAAACTATATATTAAAACTATAAACTATATATTTAACTATAAACTATATATTTAACAATAAACTATATATTAAAACTATAAACTATATATTTAACTATGAACTATATATTTAACTATAAACCGTATATATTAAAACTATACACTATATATTTAACTATAAACCGTATATATTAAAACTATAAACTATATATTTAACTATAAACCGTATATATTAAAACTATAAACTATATATTTAACTATAAACTATATATTTAACAATAAACTATATATTAAAACTATAAACTATATATTTAACTATAAACTATATATTTAACTATAAACTATATATTTAACGATAAACTATATATTTCAGGTCCCAGGATTCGGTGTTTTCTACTTCCCTTAAAATATATCTATATGCGTACTACTGTTTCGATTTCTATCAACAAGGAACAGGTTCATACCTCTATTACCAGCCTACAGGTAAGCTGAGCAAACATATACAGGATGTTTGTGTTTATTATTGTACGATAGGACGACGCCACGAGTGGAAACACATACGTCGGTGATCATGAGATGAAATAAACTTCTAACATACACAAATATACACAAAATCATCTTCTTTTTCTTTTATGATTTCCAATCCAATACTTACATTATGTAATTTGTGTATATTATATATACCTATTTGTAAAATGTATACTTTAATAAATAAAGTTTAAACTAATCATGTTGGCTAATATAATAGTTGTTATCAAATTTAATTCATTTTAACTGCCACTGTCGGGAGCCTCATTTCACTACACTACACAACCGCACAACTCTTATTTTAGTTTCCGTTTGCTGTCAAAATTAAAAACTACAGACAAAACAAATTCATTAGAATATATTTCTTTATAATTAACTGTTCGTGATAGTCAGAAAATAACTAATATACAAAAGTACATCTAACCGCGCAGGAATACGAAATACAACAAGTGGTAGAGAAAATGCCATCTTTCACTGTTCGAAAACAGTGGAAGATGGAGTTTTTTTTTCACTGAGAAAACTATCAGTCATTGACAAGCATAACAAGTATAAATAGTTGGTATTTCCAAAATACCTAGGGGGACCGCCTCTGTGGTCGAGTGGTTAAGGTCACTGACTTGTATACCGCTGTAACCTATCATATCTGATGGTCACGGGTTCGAGCCCCGCTCAGAGAGTGTCTCATTTATATGAAAAAGTTGGCAGTTTCTTACGGAGGTTGGTGCACCAAGTACTGGTTAACCACTGGAGCCTGCCCAGGAAAGGTGTTGTTAGGTAAACTGCCCGTCGCTGAAATGGGAAACCGGTAGCGACGTTAAATAAACTTAAATAAAAAATAAATAAAAAAACACCTAGGGTCAGAAAAAACACAGCACTCCTATTCATATTTTCTGTATAAACACTATTTGTGGTCATAGGTCATGTTCGTGTCTTTTGTATGTTTTATTCCAAATATCCAAATAATTTAAACCGTCTGTGAATGGGATGCGGGACCAGGAAAAGTGCTAGCTGTTGGTATGGTTGGAAATATTGGAACTTATTTCGATGTGCTCCCGCCAGGAATCGAACCCATGCCGTTTGGATTGATAGTCTTAAGTTTTAACACATCAACTATATACATGCATACTTTACATGTCAACATGAATTAATATGCTTTCTATGATGAGGGCCGTATAGTATTAGTGCTGAGTTATGTATGTGTGTGTGTGTGTGTGTGTGCGTGTGTGCGTGTGTGCGTGTGTGCGTGTGTGTGCGTGTGTGTGTGTGCGTGCGTGTGTGCGGTGCGTGGTGTGTGCGTGCGTGCGTGCGTGCGTGCGTGCGTGCGTGCGTGCGTGCGGGTGCGTGCGTGCGTGCGTGCGGTGCGTGCGTGCGTGCGTGCGTCGTGCGTGCGTGCGTGCGTGCGTGCGTGCGTGCGTGCGTGCGTGCGTGCGTGCGTGGTGCGTGCGTGCGTGCGTGGTGCGTGCGTGCGTGCGTGCGTGCGTGCGGTGGTGCGTGCGTGCGTGCGTGCGTGCGTGCGTGCGTGCGTGCGTGCGTGCGTGCGTGCGTGCGTGCGTGCGTGCGTGCGTGCGTGCGTGCGTGCGTGCGTGCGTGCGTGCGTGCGTGCGTGCGTGCGTGCGTGCGTGCGTGCGTGCGTGCGTGCGTGCGTGCGTGCGTGCGTGCGTGCGTGCGTGCGTGCGTGCGTGCGTGCGTGCGTGCGTGCGTGCGTGCGTGCGTGCGTGCGTGCGTGCGTGCGTGCGTGCGTGCGTGCGTGCGTGCGTGCGTGCGTGCGTGCGTGCGTGCGTGCGTGCGTGCGTGCGTGCGTGCGTGCGTGCGTGTGTGTGTGTGGGTGTGTTGTGTGTGTGTGTGTGTGTGTGGTGTGTGTGTGTGTGTGGTGTGTGTTTATGTGTGTAGTGTGTGTGTATGGTGTATGTGTGTATGTATGTATGTTCCTTTAATGTCAAACCCCTCGCGGAGACTTAGACATGTTTTCCTGGGCAGGCTTAGTCGACCTAAGCGATTAACCAGTACTAAGCAATGTGTGTGAGGTGCCTTGCTCAATGGCACTACATACGTGGCCTGGCCGAGTATCGAACACGGGACCGTTCGATTCCAAATCCGACTTTCTACCACTGGACCACGGACGCCACATGTAAGCTCCCTCGTAAAATAAAGTCTTTATTATTATTATTTCTTATTATTTTTTCTTATTATTATTAATTATTATCATTATTATTAATTTTATAATTTTTATTATTATTATTAATAATTTATTATTATTATTAATTTATTATTATCATTTATTATTATTTATTATTATTATTATTAACTCCAAAAAACAATACAACAAGAACCTCATCTGTTTGCAGCTCTTGATGTTAAAACGGATAAAAGAAGCATGCTGTTTGAATCAACTAGAGTGGTGACAGTATCGGCTGTTTGTTCCGACACTATTGATGCTGCGGAGTATAACGTAATTGTTGAATCAAGTAAGATGTTTCGCCCTAGTCATGTTCGTGGGCGACATAAATGTCAATTTTCAAATGTGGCAAACTTATAACGAAATAGTGTGCTACATATTGAATCTGCTGGTCAAACGATGTTATCGATATAGTTGACTCGGATTGGTTGGAAAAGTGTTAATATCAATCAGAATTCACTAGGCTAACCATTGTGAACTTAAGTGTTATTGATACATGAACTGATATGCTGAGTAGGTATTGTCAGCAATAGTGAAAATGACTTCTAAATATTAAAATACAATATATGAGCTGCATTTTGGAATATTTTAGAATATTTGTATACTATTTGGTGACAAATAAACAGCATATTATAAATGCAGATGTCAGTGCAACATTCACAACCAAATTACCTTCAGAGTAGGGGGTGGGTGCCTTTAGTGGGAAATACAGAAACGCAATTGGTTAACCCAATTAAAATTTGACATTTTTCTGTGGCTCAAAGGCCAGTCAGTTGAATATTACTGTCGATTGTGCCAAACTATTTTGGGGGGAAATTTAATGGCACTGTGTGTTATTATGGTGGCCTATTGAAATTGCAATAGCGGTGTGTGACCTGCTAGATCCGACAGACAGATCTCGTGTCGGTGCTGTACACCGTGCGCGTAAAAGAAACTAGAATGGGTCTCTGTCTGTATCATTGCACTATCCTTCAAAAATCTAAAATGACGTATCTCTTCAGGAGGCGTCGCTCATATGGGCAACCGGTAGCGACGCTAAATAAACGTAAAACACACACACATATGGATTTGCACTGAGTGGCTAATTCTTGTCCATGAATTTCTGCAACATCAGTACATGGTATACATGTGAATGTATTACGATGGGGGAGGGGGCGTGTGTATATCACAATGTTATTCATTTGACATTCTAAAATAAATGGAGGAAATCGTTACAAGTGATATACCGGAATATGGATTATAACCGGTTATATTATGATGTCACTATATTATACACTTGCAATTGGAATATATTGTTACACGTCATCGATCAACTGATAGCATGAATACTAATATTCACGTCAATGGTTAGCCTAGTGAATTCTGATTGGTATTCACAATGGTTAGCCTAGTGAATTATGATTGATATTCACAATGGTTAGCCTAGTGAATTCTGATTGGTATTCACAATGGTTAGCCTAGTGAATTCTGATTGGTATTCACAATGGTTAGCCTAGTGAATTCTGATTGGTATTCACAATGGTTAGCCTAGTGAATTCTGATTGATATTCACAATGGTTAGCCTAGTGAATTCTGATTGGTATTCACAATGGTTAGCCTAGTGAATTATGATTGATATTCACAATGGTTAGCCTAGTGAATTCTGATTGGTATTCACAATGGTTAGCTTAGTGAATTATGATTGATATTCACAATGGTTAGCCTAGTGAATTATGATTGATATTCACAATGGTTAGCCTAGTGAATTCTGATTGGTATTCACAATGGTTAGCCTAGTGAATTATGATTGATATTCACAATGGTTAGCCTAGTGAATTATGATTGATATTCACAATGGTTAGCCTAGTGAATTATGATTGATATTCACAATGGTTAGCCTAGTGAATTATGATTGATATTCACAATGGTTAGCCTAGTGAATTCTGATTAATATTCACAATGGTTAGCCTAGTGAATTCTGATTAATATTCACAATGGTTAGCCTAGTGAATTCTGATTGGTATTCACAATGATGCCGAAACATGACAAGATGGATTGATTGACTACACTTCTCTTTTTTGAGAGTATTTGTCAGTTTGAAATATATGATAAATAATGTGCAGTTTGCTCTATATGCTCTGCTAACCATTGCAATATGCTCTGATAATCTACAACTTAATAAAATGTGCATATTGTGTTTATGCTATTTTCTGTGCGATTTAAAATTATAATACTAAAAATAAACGGAAAAATAATTAATTTAATTTGTGATCTGTGTTTTTCAATTAAATTTGAGCTAACTATATGTTTTCGAGAATCTTACATGAGCTGTGATTTCATACCATATTTTCTGAAACGAGTTTGGGAATTTTGCTGTTTTTAGAAACCAGAGTACCCGGAGAAAACCCATCTGTCCGATCTGGAGACCATCGTACCATCTCACATACTTCCCGGTCCGAGGATCGAACCGGGATTGCATTGGTGGGAAGCGAGAATTTTACTATTAAGGGAGATTATCCAAAATATGTTTAAAAATGCTAAAAATGGTGGATTTATTTAGTGCAAAATTGTGTGATTTGTGTGACCGTTATAGAAATTCTGACAGTCAGTTTGAACAGGACTATATCTGTAAATTCAGGCACGTAGCTACTATATTACTATATGGCACTGAAGGCCCAGGTATATGGTACTGAAGGCCCTGGTATATGATACTGAAGGCCCAGGTATATGGTACTGAAGGCCCAGGTATATGGTACTGAAGGCCCAGGTATATGGTACTGAAGGCCCAGGTATATGGCACTGAAGGCCCAGGTATATGGTACTGAAGGCCCAGGTATATGGCACTGAAGGCCCAGGTATATGGTACTGAAGGCCCAGGTATATGATACTGAAGGCCCAGGTATATGGTACTGAAGGCCCAGGTATATGGCACTGAAGGCCCAGGTATATGGTACTGAAGGCCCAGGTATATGGTACTGAAGGCCCAGGTATATGGCACTGAAGGCCCAGGCCTGCATATTTCTCCAGACAATGACATATCTATAACCCTAACACTGCAATACAAACTGTGGGGTGGGGATGGTGGGTATGCCGAAGAGTTGGTTTGTCAACTTGAAGGTGACATGCATGCTGCACAACATAAAAAGTCAAATTCGTATCTTTGAAAATATCGAAATTTGAACATCTATGACGTAAATTTAATTGACATTCAAAATTATCGGACCCCTCTACCAAAATCGCATACGTTGGTGCTCGATTTATTAGTCGGCCTTCAAATTCAAAATCGCTAGCTACGTCCCTGGTATCTAGACTATACCAATTATATAAAATAATTGGATTACAGTTAAACTGGTATGTTAATAACACATATGACAAATAATTGTTTTCAGCATCTGCGAGTTCTGTTAAGAATTACTGCGCGAGTCCGCTGTTGGGCGACTTCCTGTATTACTGTGCATCGGATTCCACAAGCAACGGAACGATAAATGCATGTGACGCTTCCGATCAATCGTCTCTCGTCATCAATAACACAGACTGCTCGACAACTGCGCCTGTGTTGCATTCCGGTAAACATTTCTCTGCATTTTATCCAGAATGATTTGTACATCGTGCGGCTAGAACCCATTTGTCCTGTTTCATATTATTGTGTTATCGTTTTTGTGTTGGTGTGTGCTGTACGATTATTTATCGTCGCTACATGTTGCCCATATAAGCGACGCCTTCTGAAGAGATTAGTCATCTTAGATCGTTGGAGGATAGTGCAGTGATACAGACAGAGACCCATTCCACAGTCTCCTCTTGTTCTTTTACGTGCACGTGTACAGCACCGACACGAGACCTCGGATTAAAGTGCCATGTGAAATACTGTTACATTTACTAGGGTCAGGCGGGGGTATCGAACCTGCGATCCCTGGATTACCAGTCCAGCGTGTGAACCACTAGGCTACATATCCATCTGTGTTACCATGCCCCGATGTTATAAAACTTTTCTCAGATCACAAGCTCACTAGATTACCAGTCCAGCGTTAACCACTGAGCTACATATCCGTCTGTGTTTGTAAGGCCAAGTGGGCTATATACGGACCAGTTAACACTCAATTCAATATCCTACCAATTGAGAAAGTTGTGAGTTGGTTTTCTGTGGTATTACGTCAGTATTGTTTTACTATTTAATTTAATTTACATTTACATGTAAGAAATGCACATAATGTCTCTATATAAGACAAGACATTCCTTTTATTGTTATCACGTTGGACTGGTAATCCAGGGACCGCATGTTCGACCCCCCGTATGTCCCTCATTACGTGTACAGTCTACATCCGTTATGTCGAATTCCGTCGGACCGAACAAAATACTTCGACATAACCAAAGTTTGACTTAACGAAATTCGATATAAACAGAGCTAGTTATATGTAACATTATATTGTCTGAAACTGGAAACTGGATCCGACTTCGAGATAACCGGATAATTCGACAATTCGACATAACCGACTTTGACATAACTTTAACATATTGTTTCAGTCACCGGAGTACTAAACTGCGTGGCCAAAACTTCAACAACAATCTCGTCTGCCACAACGTATTACCAAACATTATATAACACGGATTCTACGGTCAATGACGTACAGACATATCGATTCGTTTGTCTGGTAAGTAATTATATCGTGGCTTCTCGTGTTCTCGATGTGCCCAAATTCTCGAGGTAACAAAGGTATTTGTACACCGTATTGTTCACGCGAGCCATACATCAAGTATATGTCGATACGTCATCAAATGCTTACTCGCTTGTAAACGATATCATAAAATGCCCGGTCAGTTGAAATTTAACCATATAAATATGTAAAAGAAGCACGTGAACATTTACTCTGCATAATACACACTCGGATAGTGTATTGAGTGACTGTATATAAATTATAAAGTGCATACTTTAGTAATTAAATGCAAACGTGTTGATAATAACATGAAACCCTGTCCAGCATAATAGTATATACCACATCCATGCTGGAACATCCGCGAATCATATGGGAACAAATAAGTGTTGCAGAATTTCAACTGCGTAAATAGATTGACCTGACCATTTCTGGATTCCAGCTCAAGTCTGTATTTCTATGCGCACTACAGTGAAACCTTGGAACTAGTTCCCTGAAAAAATTGGACAATTTTAATACCTTATAATACGGAATACATAGCATTAATTCGTATCCCATACATTCCCATTCGTCCAGGAAAAGATGGGCGCGAACTCTGGGCCTCTCACACCTGAAGTGAACCCGCTACTACACGATTTCCACAATAACGATAGCGTAGATATTGCTCGCTGATCTGGGTTGAAAACCGCATCGTTAGCTATTTTCATGTGGCTACTCTTCGGCTATTATTGATGAGGAGGACGACCACGGACATACCCAGGTAGAACCACTCCGCAAACCAGTTGGATAGCATCCTCACATGATGGGATTTGAACCTACAGCGATGAGACAAGTCATTAGAAGCCAACGGCCTTAACCGCATTACCACGGAGGCCTCGCGTTTACTGCTAAAGTGATCTGTGATGCATGCCACCGATCGCGGGCCTCCATTCCGTATAGACTATAAAGCGGTTGACATGAAATCACTTACACAATCACCGGTGTAGACGGTCAGTGGGTGGTACCCGGAAAAAGGGGCACATGGGCCACCTTCCACCACTTAAACCTGAACGACAGAAATTGACTATATAAACTGTACTTTCTACTTTAATTCGAGGGACAGACGGATCTGTAGTCCAGTGGTAACACGCTGGACTGGTAATCCAGGGATCCCAGGTTCGATCCCCCGTCTGACCCTAATAAAATTAACAGTCTTTCAGATGGGACGTTAAACCGAGGTCTCGTGTCGGTGCTTTACACCGTGCACGTAAAAGAACCAGAGAATATTCTGGAATTGGTCTCTGTCTGTATCATGCACTATCCTCCAAAATCTAAAATAACTAATCTCTTCAGGAGGCGTCGCTCATATGGGCAACCGGTAGCGACGATAAATAAACGTAAAACACACACATTAATTCGAGACACAAACATAACACTATGCTTAACGTCCATGACAAGTCTGGTATCGAACCAATTCGGGTGACATGCACGGGGAGGCCTTTTACGGCCGCTTTTCATTATGTGGTCAGCGCGTTAAAGATTGGCAATGTAGCAATGGTCCGATAAATGATTGTTTGTTTTTGAGGTTCAAAGTTTCACCAACGGCATAGGTCATATGGTGACTCTCCGTCTAGTATTGGTGGGTTCCACAAACGGAGCAGTATTTCAGGGTAGAACCACCGACCTTCACTTAACGGAATTCGACACCCGTTCTCTTTCCCATCACCGCTGTTGGTTCGAATCCCATTGGAGATGTGGAATACATTCATGGAGCTGTCCAGCTGGCTTGCGATAGGTCGGTAGGTCTACCCCGGTTGTCCGACCGTGCCTGAAATACTACCCAGAGGGCCACCCTGGGGGTTTCTCCACCAATAATAGCTGGAGAGTTGCAACATGATCTACCCCCCACCAACAAACAAACAAACAGAACCACAGACCACCCGCAGATCAGCTGTATTGTCACCCGATATGTTAACAACCCAACATATATAAGATTACTACTATTACTACTTACTTTGTTGTTGCAGGCAGTGACAACGGCTACTAACGGAACAGTTTATTTGTCGTACAGCCATACCAGTTGCATTTCCGGCCAGACAGCTACAGTGGAATCTGGAACAGCGCTCGTGTTTGAACCACTGATTGGCACCGGTAAATACCGTTATTACCATGTTGCAGTTAGTCATTTCGTTCTCATACGAGTTCAACCTGCAATGAAAACAATCATCCGTCAACAACGACACAAATTTGTCATCCAGTTTAGACTATTGATGTACATACCATGAATGACACACTTTCTTTGTTGGCCATCTGCCACCTGTCAATCAAACTAAGAATAATCCAATCAGCTATTGATATTTCCCACACACTGAAGCAACAATCGGCCATATTTCCCCCGAAAACTAGCAATCAGATAATGTAGTGTAGTAACGGACAACTTGGAGTTTTAAATTTACAAAATAATGGTCAACTCTTTGCTCCATAAAGGTACAAAAGGCACAGGCCTAGCAGCACACAAGATTAGTCTATATCCGTCATGTCAAAATCGGTTATGTCGAATTCTCCGGTTATCTCGAAGTCGGATAAAAGTCCGTTTCAGACACTATCATTTGTTATATAACTGGATCTGTTTATATCGAATTTCGTTAAGTCAAATTTCGGTTATGTCGATGTATTTTGTTCGGTCTGACGGAATTAGACATAACGGATATAGACTGTATATTTAAAGCGACATTACATCGCAAAAAGCACAGAATATGTTTTTTATGTATGAATAGCATTGCTACTACAAATGCTTCCCAAATAATTCTAACACTAACCTTCCATGCATAAACAGTGGAAGTATGTGATATAACTGTCAGCTATGCTCCTGAATTGATGTTTGTTTATTATTGGAGTCTATACCAAGCGCGTTCTACTTTGAAATAATTCGATCCCCCACCCCTAGTGGAATTCGAACCTACAGCGATGATGTGCGTGTTATTTTAATTCGGCTATGTATCTCTCCCGCTTCCCACCCTCTCCAACCCACACGGATACTAAATTATATATCGTCTGCTATTAAACATAATATATGAAGTACATAGATGAACATATGTCCTTCGATTATTATTCATATTAACACACCTTTGCACACGACGCTGTACAGAACATTCTAAGTAACATATTTTAGCGATTTTATTATTCTAAAAACTAAAATTAACCATTGCTATATTATATATTTTACTTTTTCAGCACTCTGTCGTAAGTATTAACATTTTGTATTTAGAAATGTGGATGGAATGTTTACAACATTCTCACATGATCTGTATATTAACATAACATATACATATCACACTTTATAGGCGTCCCATTTCCGGTGGGGAAAAGAAAATGCGGGAAATACTACCCTGCAGATTACAACTCCCACGAATAGGGAGCAACCCGCTTGGCATTGGTCGCGTCCCGGAAGCCGGGAAATGTCCTGATGCTAATTGTTGTTGAAGGGACATGCTGTTAAGACTTCCATCACACACTACCTTTGGCTCTGATTCAGAATAGACGTGGTGGTCGTATAAGCCCGAAACGATCAATCGGCTGGTCATGCCAAGCCCTAGGACAAACCATGTTATAGTTTACAATATTCAACATATTCATTATATTTCTTCCAAACATTCTAGAATGTCTTTGAACAAGTATATGTCATTTTTGGTTCACAATACAATACGAGGACCTAGACATGTTTTCCTGGACAGGCTTAGCGGTTAACAAGTACTAAGACATGTGTGTGAGGTGCCTAACTTCGGTTAGTTCTAAATTCGCATAGTTCACTCTGTCTGATTCGTTGTCTGCAAAACACTCTAGTATATGAAAAACACTGAATCCAATTTGTAAAACGTGGAGCCAACAATGCACCATATAAATCACAGATACATATTTGAAGCCATGTATTTTGCCCCCCAAAAAAGAAAAAAAGGTTGCTCCAAATATGTTCGCCAATTCACAAAATTTAGCGCTAGTATTTGGTTTTGTCGCAATTGGCGCCATTGACATTGGCGCCATTGGCGGACATTGGCGAACATTGGCGGACATTGGCGAACATTGGCGAACATTGGCGAACGACAGCGGGAACCCTGACTCTTTACTATAGACGGGTGATGATGATCTCTTGCTCTGCCTAGAGGGACATGGATGCTGAGGATGGTACGCCATCATCCTCGCTCCAGAAAGGTAGCACGAATATCACGAGGCTGGATTCCCACGATCAATTGCAATATGAATAACCATGTTGTTGTTTTAGTTAATTGTGTACGTCGCCCCATATTCTTATATAAATCAAACGAATAATAGACAAGATATTATGCAGTGGGATTGCTGTTGTTTAAGACTAAATTATCATGAACTTATTCTGTTATGGAATCTTGGAACTTTGCCTTCAAGAAATCGTTCTGAATCCAACTAACATTATGAACTATATTCAACCATGTGTTGGGGAAACAGCTAACAATTGGTATATTCAACCATGTGTTGGGGAAACAGCTAACAATTGGTATATTCAACCACGTGTTGACGAAACTGCTAACAAATGGTATATTCAACCACGTGTTGAGGAAACTGCTAACAAATGGTATATTCAACCACGTGTTGTGGAAACAGCTAACAATTGATATATTCAGCCACGTGTTGTGGAAACTGCTAACACTTGAATTGGTATATTCAACCACGTGTTGTGGAAACAGCTAACAATTGGTATATTCAACCAGGTGTTGTGGAAACTGCTAACAATTGGTATATTTAGCCACGTGTTGCGAACATTAAATTTATTATGCAGGTTAACTCTCGTTTGCAAACATTGTGTAGAATATTCTAAGTAATTTGCGAATATTTTATTAACTATATTATATATATTTACATTTTCAGCAACCAGTAGTAAGTATTAACATTTTGTATTTAGAGAGTACAAACTTTATTTATTTTACAACGATTGCGTAACATGCCTTTAACAGCTTATACTAACCACTCTCGTTGGCGCGGATGAAAGCGTATATGTGATCAATCGTGATTGAGTACCCGGAGAAAACCCACATGTCCAATCTGGCAGCCACCGTACCATCTCACATTCTTCCCGATCCGAGGATCGAACCCCGGTCGCATTAGTGAGAAGCGAGCGTGCTAACCACTGTACTTAGAAAGGTGGATGGAAAGCACGGACTGGCAACCAAGTAGAACCACGGATCTTCCGTAAGACAGGCATATGTTCAGACTATTACTCTAACAGTAAATTCATCGAAATATGTTAATGTAATGAGGGACCTCGCTGGCTTTTATATTACCTCCCTTGGCAGATAAAGTCCGATTTATCCCAAAATGTATAGCGGTCCTTTCAGTTGGAATCCTTTATTTTTACAGTTGTTCCCTTACTAGGTGTTGCGTTATGATAAATGTGATTTTATCCAAATCATGTTAATTAATTGATAAAAAATGTTACAGATTGTTTATCCATTGGATATACTGTAGGGTATCTGTCGAGATATAGTAACATAATACTTATAAGATGAGAACGTGGATGACAATTGATAGCATGTTGTGCAAATGAAAGCACGATAAAAACATAGGAAACAATTTAAAGAGAACCTACATACTTTTAGAGAGTATTCAGGGGCAGTAACTGACCGATGTCTCTAATTGATATTGTCATGTGTTGTGAACATTTATTATGCTTATTAACACATTTTGGAGACTTTTAATTAGTATAAAACATAAGATATCCACTGTGTTTCATCCACCATGATTGCTATATAATATATATTTATATTCCATCCACCATGATTGCTATATAATATATATTTATATTCCATCCATCATGATTGCTATATAATATATATTTATATTCCATCCACCATGATTGCTATATAATATATATTTATATTCCATCCACCATGATTGCTATATAATATATATTTATATTCCATCCACCATGATTGCTATATAATATATATTTATATTTCCAGCAACCAGTCGTAAGTATTGACATTTCGTATTTAGAGAGTGTGTGGACTGTCTACAACGTGTACTATACTACCAGTCCGCATCCTTGGGCGAGTGGTTAATGTCCCTGACATGTATACCCTCTATAATCTATCATCACTGATGGTCACGAGTTCGAGCCCCGCTCAGACCATGTCTCATTTATATGAAAAAGGGTGGCACTTTATTACCGTTGTTGGTGCACCAAGTACTGGTTAACCGATGGAGCCTGCCCAAGAAATGTGTTGTTAAATAAACTGTGCGCCGGCGATATAGCCCAAAATGGTGCTGATGCAGGCGTAAACCCAAACAAACAACTATACTTCGTAGCTTTGGATAGAGGAGTACTGAGTATTAAGTTGTGACTTTCAGTTCAAATGAAATCCAGTGAATTATTCTACACGAGAGATATGCTAACATGCTCTGTTATGTTATATTTCGGGTTTTACGCCTGCATCAGCACCATTTTGGTCTATATCGCCGGCAGGCTCCAGCGGTTAACCAGTACTTGGGTGCACCAACCTCCGTAAGAAACTGCCAACTTTTTCATATAAATGAGACACGGCCTGAGTGGGGCTCTAACCCGTGACCATCAGTGATGATAGGTTACAGTGGTATACAAGTCAGCGACCTTAACCACTCGACCACGAAGGCGGACTCACATGCTCTGTAAAATTACACAGAAACAATTGTTTATTTATCGTCGCTATCGGTTGGTTTAAACATATTTATTCCACTATATACATTCACAAAACAATACATGCACACAAAATCACCGGTTGCCCATATATGAGCGACGCCTCCTGGCGAAATTAGTCATTTTAGATTTTTGGAGGATAGTGCAATGATACAGACAGAGACCAATTCCAGAGTCTCCTCTGGTTCTTTTACGTGCATGGTGCAAAGCACCGACACGAGACCTCGGTTTAAAGTCCCATTGGAAAGATTCAAATTTTATATCCTGATCAGCATACACAATGAGTACACATATTCTAAACATGTACATGTAATGAAAACAGAACAACAATATATCAATTTGAATAGACAAAGTCAAGTGCTAATATCCAACAGTATTAACACAAACCATCCATGTTATACACAATCATGCTAAATTGTGTACCAACCAGATGTATATTGAAAGGGAAGTTTGGATGATTTTGTTAATTTTATTAGGGTCAGCCGGGGGATCTAATCTGCAACATAAGTGCTATAGGCGTGCTATTTATTGGTATCTGCTGCAACCAAGTGTCAAGTGTGGAAGTCGTGATAGCACAGTGGATGCGCGTTCGCTTCAGGTGCGAAAGGTCCGGAGTTCGAGCCCCGCTGGAGCCGTTACGATTGTGCCCTTAGGCAAGGCATTTAAATGCCACGTTGCCTCTTCTCTCTCCCTCGTGGCGATGGATTCCATCAGGAATGAGGTCTCGAGAGTGATTAATATAAGTTGACATAACTTGTTTCGCAATCGAGCTAAAATAAATTTGTATAAACTAAACCAAGTGTCAAGACATTTGCTTGCCGGTTTATTATATACATTTACTATAGGTGAAAATTGCAAGCATTTATCAAATTAGAGTCACGTGTCCAGTTTGTTTTATTTTGTGAGTATAATGGCGCACACACAGCTTAGTTTATACAACTTTATTTTAGCTCGATTGCGAAACAAGTTCTAGGTCATATAGCGACTCTCCAGCTATTATTTGTCGAGGAAGACACCGGGTGCGCCTCAGAGCAGTATTTCACCACCGACCTTCCGCCGCAAGCCAGACACTTGTTCAGGCTATTACTGAAATAGTCCAAGCGACATTGTTAACCCATTCAACACCAAGTAACTGACATGGACTGGTCCATGATATTTTTAGACCAATAAATTAATAACAAAATTACATTTGGATCAGTTCATTTATCAAAATGGGTAAAAAAATTCTAAAAAAAGTTATATTACTTGAAAAAAGTGCAGATCCTGATGAGACGGCTCGTCACGATCCGGCTCATATGGATCTACACTTTTTTGTAAGCCAATTTAGAGGTATGTGGTGTTGAAAGGGTTAAAGCGACACTATATCGTATGGAATAACAACAGATTAGAATTTGAATTTAAATACGTACACGTATCAATGCCACAGGGATTCGGCACGTTTGGGGGTACTAGTATATATATTTAAGTACAGGGATTCTACTCTGTGGGATGTCAGATTTAGCATCGATCAGTAAAATGGCCCTATCTGAAACAATTTTGTACAAATCTGTCCAAATACAACGCCTATCCCGAGTCTTTATATTGTTCTTCAAATAAAACACAACTTTAAGCTGCATGCATGTATACTTTGCAAACAATTGCCACATACATTGGCCATAGCAGGTCACATTTCCATACTAGGACACGGGTTCTGTCAGCAACAACAACAAATCTTCGACGGGAGAGTATACATGTATGCAGCTTAAAGTTGTGTTTTATTTGAAGAACAATATAAAGACTCGGGATAGGCGTTGTATTTGGACATATTTGTACAACATTGTTTCAGATAGGGCCATTTTACTGATCGATGCGAAATCTGACATCCCACAGAGTAGAATCCCTGTACTTAAATATATATACTAGTACCCCCAAACGTGCCGAATCCCTGTGATCAATGCCACTGCACGTTCTTCCATTATAATTTGAATCAGTATTTTCAGTCAGTATACATTATAAAGTGTGTATTGTTCAACATAACAAGCTGAAAGTGAAAGTACGACTTTCCTGAATCGGTCCGCACGCCCTGTACAACGCTCTCTACCGGCAACCGGAACAAACATCCGTTCATGTGACACACATGCGCATTAAACAGTGTTTACATACACTGCTATATCTATTAATGTACCGCCTCTGTGTGAACATTTGGATTTCTTAAACACGGAAATGAATTGGAAATTATATTATTTTAATGGCTTGGAATGATTACCCAAAAAAACCCGTCCTTTATTGTGATATGGTGTCGCTTTAACTTTATTGGTATATTCAGCCTCGTGTTACGAAAATTGTTAACATAATCGCCATATTCAGGTATTACCTATATTCAATTTATTATGCTTATTAATTGTCCCCTTCCTCAACACAACGTTGCTACATTATATTTTTCCATTTTCAGCAACCACTAGTAAGTATTGACATTTTTTATTTAGAAAGGTGAATGTAATGTCTATGTACACCGTGTTATTAAAAGCCATGTCAACGGCTAATGCCGTATAGCCAACATTCCAGCGATGTTCGGTAGAAAACGTGTGTGGCGTCCGTGGTCCAATGATAGAGCGTCGGATATGGAATCCGGGATCGATAATCAGTCAGGCCACGTATGTAGTGTCATTGAGCAACGCACCTCACACACATTGCTTAGTACTGGTTAACCGCTATGGTCGGCTAAGCATGCCCAGGAAAACATGCCTAGGTCCCCGCAAGGGGTTTGACATTAATGGAACATACATACAAAGCCTCATTGTCACACAATCCAGCACTGTTTCGGATAGAACCAATGAACATCCACATGTCGATAGCTTTCTTAATTGAACGGATAAAACTTAATTAATCAGGTACGTGCACATGAACGTCAACGTTTAACCTGTTAGAACCGCCCTGGTCAATACACTTATGTGGTCAACACTGATCGAGTGTCCGTCAGTACTATCATTATACTCTACAGTGTGCTATAATATGTAACTAGAGGACATAGAAAACGCACACCTATATACATTGTATACTAGAGGACATAGAAAACGCACACCTACATTATATACTAGAGTGTATAGAAAACGCACACATACATTATATACTAGAGGACATAGAAAACGCACACATACATTATATACTAGAGGACCAGTATATACTAGAGGACGTAGAAAACGCACACCTACATTATATACTAGAGGACATAGAAAACGCACACCTACATTGTATACTAGAGGACATAGAAAACGCGCACCTACATTATATACTAGAGGACATAGAAAACGCGCACCTACATTATATACTAGAGGACATAGAAAACGCACACCTACATTATATACTAGAGGACATAGAAAACGCACACCTACATTATATACTAGAGGACATAGAAAACGCACACCTACATTATATACTAGAGGACATAGAAAACGCACACCTACATTATATACTAGAGGACATAGAAAACGCACACCTACATTATATACTAGAGGACATAGAAAACGCACACCTACATTATATACTAGAGGACATAGAAAACGCACACCTACATTATATACTAGAGGACATAGAAAACGCACACCTACATTATATACTAGAGGACATAGAAAACGCACACCTACATTATATACTAGAGGACATAGAAAACGCACACCTACATTATATACTAGAGGACATAGAAAACGCACACCTACATTATATACTAGAGGACATAGAAAACGCACACCTACATTATATACTAGAGGACATAGAAAACGCACACCTACATTATATACTAGAGGACATAGAAAACGCACACCTACATTATATACTAGAGGACATAGAAAACGCACACCTACATTATATACTAGAGGACGTAGAAAACGCACACCTACATTATATACTAGAGGACATAGAAAACGCACACCTACATTATATACTAGAGGACATAGAAAACGCACACCTACATTATATACTAGAGGACATAGAAAACGCACACCTACATTATATACTAGAGGACATAGAAAACGCACACCTACATTATATACTAGAGGACATAGAAAACGCACACCTACATTATATACTAGAGGACATAGAAAACGCACACCTACATTATATACTAGAGGACCATTATATACTAGAGGACGTAGAAACGCACACCTACATTATATACTAGAGGACATAGAAAACGCACACCTACATTGTATACTAGAGGACATAGAAAACGCGCACCTACATTATATACTAGAGGACATAGAAAACGCACACCTACATTATATACTAGAGGACATAGAAAACGCACACCTACATTATATACTAGAGGACATAGAAAACGCACACCTACATTATATACTAGAGGACATAGAAAACGCACACCTACATTGTATACTAGAGGACATAGAAAACGCACACCTACATTATATACTAGAGGACATAGAAAACGCACACCTACATTATATACTAGAGGACGTAGAAAACGCACACCTACATTATATACTAGAGGACATAGAAAACGCACACCTACATTATATACTAGAGGACATAGAAAACGCACACCTACATTATGTACTAGAGGACGTAGAAAACGCACACATACATTATATACTAGAGGATGTAGAAAACGCACACCTACATTATATACTAGAGGACATAGAAAACGCACACCTACATTATATACTAGAGGACATAGAAAACGCATACCTACATTATATACTAAAGGACATAGAAAACGCACACCTACATTATATGCTAGAGGACATAGAAAACGCACATCTACATTATATACTAGAGGACATAGAAAACGCACACCTACATTATATACTAGAGGACGTAGAAAACGCACACCTACATTATATACTACAGGACGTAGAAAACGCACACCTACATTATATACTAGAGGACATAGAAAACGCACACCTAATATACTAGAGGACATAGAAATGGCACACCTACATTATATACTAGAGGACATAGAAAACGCACACCTACATTATATACTAGAGGACATAGAAAACGCACACCTACATTATATACTAGAGGAGATAGAAAACGCACACCTACATTATATACTAGAGGACATAGAAAACGCACACCTACATTATATACTAGAGGACATAGAAAACGCACCTACATTATATACTAGAGGACATAGAAAACGCACACCTACATTATATGATTATTATTACATGAAACACATAATACGAAGGATTCCATCAAAGATATATCACATCTTTATTACAAAACACAAACTGAACAACTAAAACTATTCCAAAATGTTTAAAACTATGTATTTATATATTTATTGTTTTTCATGTAAAAACACACTTATCCGATGTGTGCGTTTTCTATGTACTCCTGTATACTAACGTTAGTCTGTAGTGTGACTAATAGTAAGTGATTGCTATACTTTAGCCTAGTTTTTGCCGTTATTTGCCTACCTACCACAATACAGTCTATCACACTAGTTGATACGCTGTGGTTTGCAATATGATACGGTCACGAGCCTGTATCAAACCAGAAAGAGCGGTATCATAACTAGTTTCTGAGGAAAATAACGCATGCGCAAGCTGTGCTAGTTTGTTTACTTCCCGTAGATACATTTCTTTATTTATAAAGGGTGACCTAATTAGTTCTCAACTAATCTTCCTTATGGCTCTCAAAGTAACATATCAGCTTGTCAAATTTAACATATGTTTGCAGTTTCGTGGTAAATCAGTCTGTAGCACGTTCGCCCTGTAAGAGAAATGTCTTAGGTTCGAGCGCCCGGATTGGCTTCACATTTTCTAACCCTGTGACATCATTAACCACTCGAGTACCGGCTAGCATATATGTGACTAGTTTAAGCTATTAACATCAATTCAGTGAATTCAGCCACACGTTGAGGAATTTGCTCACATGATATGTAAATTATTTAAACATCTTAGAAATATCTACTCGCCCAGATGCATTGATGCGGTGGCGAATATATGTAAATCTAAAGGGTTGGATTAGCATGACGGTTTCTAATTGTGCAGTATGTACATCTCTGGAGGATTTTATATACTCTTTAAATAAACCGATTACGGGCAATTGTTCTAATTATATGTGGCGAAAATGCTGACCGATTCTGAAATATGTATTCAAATTATTGTAGCAATAACAAGCACCGAGGCTACCAGGGACGATAGTAACACAGCCCTAACCGTCGGTCTCGTCGTCGTCGGCTTTCTATTACTGATCATCGTCGTCGGCCTCCTCATTTTCTATTTCTGCTTCTACAAGAGAGATCCAAATGCCGGGAAACCTATAGTAGAAAATACTAAGCCAAGATTTGAAGGTAAGCAAAATATGAACTATGCCTAGTAGTTTCGATTGGGTGTTTTTTAAAATTCGTATCAACATCTTAGATCATATTGCGACTCTCCACTCTCCAGCCAGTATTGGTTATGGGAGACACCGGGTGCCCACTCGAGCTGTATATCACGCACGGACGGACGGAAACCCAATCATCACCAGGTAGAACCACCGTTCCGTTCCGTAACCCAATTGGATCATGTGAAATAATTATAAACCCCGAGTGCGATACGAACCTACATCGGTGAGGGGCAAGTAATTTAAGGTACGACCATAACCACTCGGCCACAATCCGACCTTCTCACCCGGGTTCGATCCTCGGACCGGGAGGTATGTGAGATGGTACGGTGGTCGCCAGATCGGACAGGTGGGTTTTCTCCGGGTATTCCGGTTTCCTCCCACACGAATGACCACATTAAAAAAAGTTACGCTTTCATCTGCGCCAACGAGAGTGATTAATATAAGTTGTTAGAACTTGCTTCACAATCGTTGTAAAATAAATAAAGTTTAAACTAACCTGGCCGTATAAACTGTGTGCGCAAACTGACGGAGATTGCTGTCTTGAATCAGGTATACAATTATAATACATTTCTCTAAGAAAGTAAAACAATGTTTGGTATGGCGGTAAACTTGGTATAGTCAATTTGGGTAAATAAGTTATCCTAGCTGTTATTGGTGAAGGAAGGCCCGTATTGAAGTATTCCTCCCCTCCCTGTAATATTTAAGGAACCAGTGTATAGATGGGACGTTAAACCGAGGTTTCGTGTCGGTGCTTTACACCGTGCACGTAAAAGAACCAGAGGAGACTCTGGAATGGGTCACTGTCTGTATCATTGCACTGTCCTCCAAAAATCTAAAATGAGTAATCTCTTCAGGAGGCGTCGCTCATATGGGCAACCGGTAGCGACGATAATTAAACGTAAAACACACATAGTGTATTATTATGGACCGCTTCCGTGGACCGCCCGGTTAAGGTCGCTGACGTGTATATATTTTACTACTGTAACCTATCATCACTGATGGTCACGAATTCGAGACCCGCTCAAGCCGTGTATCTTTATATCAACAAGTTGGCAATTCCTTACGGTGGTTGGTGCACCAAGTACTGGTTTATCACTGGAGCATGCACAAAAATGTGTTAGGTAAACTGCCCGTAGCTCAAATGGGTGACGTTAAATAAACTTAAATAAAAACGAAATATCACCGATCACAGGTAATTTGAAAACGATAATAATCTCTCAGCCAAGGAGTCCTTCTAAGAAATAATATCGGAATTTAGCTATCCGTGCTCAATATGATACTAGGGCCTCAGTGGCGAGAGGTTTAGGTCGTTGACTTCAAATCACTTCAACTGCAGGTTCGAATCCCGCAGGGGTGTCGAATTATTGCAAGTGTGAAAGCTAACCAGATGGCTTGAGAAAGGTCGGTGAGTCTACCCTGGTGCCAATCCGGGCCTGAAATATTGCTCAGAGGGGCACCCTGGGTCGTCCTCCACCAATACGATAGTTATACAGATTTATTTTAGCTCGATTGCGAAACAAGTTCTTTCAACCTATATTAATCACTCTCGATGAAATACATCGCCACGAGGGAGAGAGAAGAGACAACGTGGAATTTAAATGCCTTGCCAAAGGGCACAATCGTAACGACTCTAGCGGGGCTCGAACTCCGGGCGAATGCGCTACAACTGCGCTATCACGACTTCCACGAAGAATCGATATATAAGACCTAGCCCTGAGTTTATAAAAGATCTCACACTCGAACTCAAGACACTTTGATTGGTTGATTGTGAGTTTCACACTCAGCTGAACCAGTGGAAATCATGATAGCGCAGTGGAAGCGCGTTCGCTTCAGGTGCGAAAGGTCCGTAGTTCGAGCCCCGTTTGGAGCCGTTACGATTGTGCCCTTAGGCAAGGCATTTAATTTCCACGTTGCCTCTTCTCTCTCCTTCATGGCGATGGATTCCATCAGGAATGAGGTCTCGAGAGTGATTAATATAAGTTGAAAGAACTTGTTTCTCAATCGAGCTAAACTACATTTGTATAAGCTGAACCAATCCGAAGCTTGAGACTGAGTTTGAGATTGGAGAAAAGGTCTATAACTTCCAGCCCTATGCTCGCGGTATGAGTTTAGACCTCCAAAATAAAAAACAAAAACGTATTAATACTTTTAGAAGAACCACTCGAAATTGTGGACTTGGACTATGCAACCATGAGTATAAAACAGCCAATAACAGCAGATGGAGTGGAGGACGGCGACAACATAGGACCGCCTGACGTTAACAGGCCATTCCCTTATTGAGCACTTTTTAAAAAAGTTATTGTGTGCACTGGAAGAAATGTGATGGGTGGTGGTTCGCTGATTATTGACTGACTAATTATTTTTGAAAATGTTTCATTGTTGATTTGTTTTCGTAGAGTAATAAAATATGAAAATCCTAGAAAACGTTATTGTTTTTTTGTTGTCGTAGGCGACAGCAATATGACCCCCCCCCCCAAGTGATGTTTTGTAGAGTATTATAACGCGCCAAGATACACACATTAACATGTTTTTAATAATAGTGTAAACTACATGTATTATGAAAATCTACAAAACGTGATTGTTTTTTCCGTAGGCGACAGCAATGTGAATATCCCCCAAAAAGTGATGTTTTGTAGGTATTATAAAGCTAAAATACATACCTTAACATGGTTTTATAATAGTGTATAATAATAATAATAATAATAATAATAAAGACTTTATTTAACGAGAGAATTCATTTGAACAATTAAGTCAATGTACCATGACCTCAACAAATTAAAACATGAAATAGCATAATGAAACATGTAAACAGTAACCAGTAAAACTTTCATAGGAAATAAGATATAAGCTGCAAGAACTAATACTTATATTCATGTATAATTGTATATTATCAGTTTATTAGGTTATTCGTCTGTTCTTTGCACCACCTGATATATAAAGCTTTGAAGTGTGGAACAGAATGTGCTGTTTTGATGTGATAAGGGACGGAATTCCACAAGTATGACCCTGAATATAAGAACGATTTTCTAAAAACTTCAGTAGTTGGCTTAGGAGGGTAAAGTTGGAGATTGAGGTCTGCCTTCTGGATAAATGGTCATCTTGATATCATATGAACCCTTTCAACACCACAGACCCACACAAAAGCTTACAAAAAGTGTACAGCCAGATGAGTCGGCTCGTGACGATCAAGATCTACACTTTTTGCCAGTAATATTACTATTCTTAGACAAAATTACCCATTTTGATAAATGAACTCGTCCAAATGTAAATTTCTTATGGATGGTAAGTTGGAGATTGGCGGATGATCGCAATAGTGTAATAGTGTATTATGAAAATCCACAAAACGTGCTCGGTTTTGGAGAGTAACTGTATTGTTTTAGGCAAAGTAGTCAAATATGAACATTTACTAACTGTGATTCGTGGAACTCGTGATAGCGCAGTGGTAGAGCGTTCGGTTCAAGTGCGAAAGGTCCGGAGTTCGAGTCCCGCTGGAGCCGTTACAATTGTGCCCTTAGTCAAGGCATTTAATTTCCACGTTGCCTCTTCTCTCCCTCGTGGCGATGGATTCCATCAGGATTGATGTATCGAGAGTGATTAATAGAAGTTGTAAGAACTTGTTTCGCAATCGAGCTAAATTAAATTTGTATAAACTGTGATTTTTACAATTTTTAACAATGTGCAGATATGACTAATATGGGTATCTTGAAAATATGTATGAAATCAGCTTAAAGACAGCTATTTGCAGAATCTAGTAAACATGTTATGACATTTAAGATCACATGAAACTCGTTGATTTCAAATGTAATATGGCGGTTGACTGCCATTCATCATGCTGGGGTGTTCCACATAGAATTATATTAGTTCTGTGTGTGTTTTATGTTTATTTATCGTCGCTACCGGTTGCCCATATGAGCGACGGATCCTGAAGAGATTAGTAATTTTAGATTTTGGAGGATAGTGCAATGATACAGACAGAGACCCATTCCAGAGTCTACTCTGGTTCTTTTACGCGCACGGTGTAAAGCACCGACACGAGACCTCGGTTTAACGTCCCATCTGAAAGACTGTTAATTTGATTAGGGTCAGACGGGGGATCGAACCTGCGTGTTATCACTGGACTACAGATCCGTCTGTTATATTAGTTCAAAACAAACATGTGTGTGTGAGTTTGCAGTGTGCAGGTGTGCGGTCATGGATGGGCTAGCGGGTTTGTGCAGAAGAGGTGTTGTGCTGTTCCAGACTTATTTGTGTACGGCTGAAGTTTACACAGTAGTGCTGTCCGCATTATTTGTGTACGGCTGAAGTTTACACAGTAGTGCTGTCCGCATTATTTGTGTACGGCTGAAGTTTACACAGTAGTGCTGTCCGCATTATTTGTGTACGCCTGAAGTTTACACAGTAGTGCTGTCCGCATTATTTGTGTACGTCTGAAGTTTACACAGTAGTGCTGCCCGCATTATGTGTGTACGGCTGAAGTTTACACAGTAGTGCTGCCCGCATTATTTGTGTACGGCTGAAGTTTACACAGTAGTGCTGTCCGCATTATTTGTGTATGGCTGAAGTTTACACAGTAGTGCTGTCCGCATTATTTGTGTATACTGTTGTGAGTTCTTCTGGTCTATATTGGCAGCACACTTGGCACATATTTCCACATACAATGTTCTTAATGTACAAACATGTAATGTGACGAGGAAGTCCATGGCTATTACATGACCCAGTAAAACGTATACAGTCTACATCCGTTACTTAATTCATCACTTTTCTAGGGGGATGTCAAACGTGACAGATCAGTGCAGCAAATAGAACTCTATTGAATTAGATGCATCTCTGTAAAGATAAAAGGCGCCTGATACTTTATTTGGGGACAGAATTAATTTGAAAATTAAAACACTCCTGGGAGTGTAGATGTAGATGTGGCTCATATATTCACGTGTTATATCGATATACGACAACCTTTATTGTCTCCAATACTGGAGAGCAGATCAAATAATCAACACATATTATTTACATTCAAAGCAATACATACAAAACGTAATATACAGTCTACATCCGCTATGTCAAAGTCGGTTATGTCGAATTATCCGGTTATCTCAAAATCAAAAAGTCCCGTTTCAGACACTATCATTTTACATATGATAATATCCGTTTATATCGAATTTCGTTAAGTCAAATTTCGGATATGTCGAAGTATTTTGTTCGGTCCGATGGAATTCGACATAACGGATGTAGACTGTATTATGTACATCTTTGCAATCCTTGTTTGAACTGGACTACAGATCCGTCTATTAAGAGCTTAACCTGGAAGTCGTGATAGCGCAGTGGATGCGAGTTCGCTTCAGGTGCGAAAGGTCCGGAGTTCGAGCCCCACTGGAGCCGTTACGATTGTGCCCTTAGGCAAGGCATTTAATTTCACGTTGCCTCTTCTCTCTCCCTCATGGCGATGGATTCCATCAGGAATGAGGTCTCGAGAGTGATTTATATAAGTTGAAATAACTTGTTTCGCAATCGAGCTAAAATAAATGTGTATAAACTAAGAGCTTAACCTATTCAACACCAAGTAACTGTCATGGACCGGTCCATGATATTTTTAGACCACTACATTAACAGGATTACATTTGGACCAGTTCATTTATCAAAATGGGTAATTTCGTCTAAAATAGTGATATTCATGACAAAAAGTGCAGATCCTGATGAGACGGCTATTTGTAGGTATGTAGTGTTAGTTTAAACATAGTTTATTTCAAATCATACAGCATATACAGTTTACACACAATGTAGATACATGAATGAAAATGGATTAGAACCGAAAGCTATTATAGCTTATAGAGGTCTTCTCCTACACTTAAAGCGACATTACATCGCAAAAAGCAAATAAAATGCTTTTTTTCACGTATAAATGCATTGCTACTACAAATTCTTCCGAATACATTCGAACAAGAACATTGAATCAATAAACAGTGTTTTGTGTATGATGTCATATAACGGTCATCCATGCTCCTGAATTGACGTTTGTTTTGTCATCGGAGTGTCAATACTAAACGTGAGATAATGTCGTTTAGAGATAATTTAACTAAGAATATCTACAAATATATAGGCACAAATGTGAATTATAACTGTAAATCTGTACCATAATTCGTGTTATTCAGGATACACTAGTTGTATTAAGCATGTATGCTTACATTATTTTGTTATGTCAACAAACCGCGTATACGACGTTTGTTTATTAGTTGAAATACATTCTGTAGAAATTTGTGTTTTCAGTAATGTAGTATCGCTTTAATGCAATTGCGAACTATATATGACAGTGTTGTAATAATTTCTAAACTATTAATTTAAATTTGAAATAATGGCAGGTAAATGTTTTAATCACGAACTGTAAATTAGAATATAAATAAGATAAAGAGATTATTAAGGTGAAACTAGTACATATAGTAACTAATTTAGAAGGTTGAAATTGAGATTGACTCAGAAGAAAGACGAACTGATAGGACAAGGAATATGATAGATTTATTCGGATAGTTCAATGGTTAATGTAGTGTTGAAAAGGTTCATACTATTTCGAACAACCATGTGTACTAGTATTTAGAGTGTTAGAATATTCTAAGAACTTATTATCGGCGCGATATAGCGTGAACTGATGATTTACAATTATACATGAATATAAGTATTAGTTCTTGCAGCTTATATCTTATTTCCTGTGAAAGTTTTACTGATTACTGTTATGTTTCATTATGTTATTTCATGTTTTAATTTGTTGAGGGCCTCATGGTAGATTGACTTAATTGTTCAAATGAGTTCTCTCGTTAAATAAAGTCTTATTATTATTTTTTATTATTATTATTATTTATTTTATTTTTATTATTATTATTTATTATTATTATTATAAATGTGCTGATGTGCCCATAAACCAATACTCTCTTGTTTTTATTTATTATATTTCGCAGACCCAGACATGGATGATATTCTCGAAGATCTGGAGCTCGTGGACACGCGCTCAACCCCGGCAACACGTGACGATATCACATTCGAAGCAATGAGCCCCAGTGTGATCTCCAACGGCAAATTGCCAAATGGTAACCCCCTTTCCTTGAGTCCGACAGAACTGTATCACGCCGGGAGCTTCTATCCAAATGGTATGGCGAATGGTTCTATACGTCGGGACTCCGGCATCGGAACGGAGAAAAACGGCCGCCCAACCCCTAGACTCGGACTAAACCCAACAAGGGAAACTATGGTGATCTTTAACGGCGACGAAAAAGTAATATCTGGAAACGACACTAGAATTGTTCCGAATATAAATCCAAATGCGCGCCTGTTGCATATGGAAAACACAATGACGTTCGGGGGACCACCATTAACTCTAACCGGTTTAGAAAACGAGGAAGAGGACGAACTAGGGGAACTAACTCCGCATGGCAGAGAAAACATGCCCTACCCATCCATGCCAAGAGAAAAATCCAATCTACTACCACCAATAGAAACAACCGACCCAAAAAGAGACTACACAGTACGCGTATAGAGCATTATTGTAAAATTACATAGGGCAGTTATGCAATTCTTTTTTACGACATACAGTCAAACCTGCCATAAACAGCCAGTCAAGGGAATCACAGAGAGTGGATGATTAGCACAGGTGGCTGCTCAACAGAGGTCAAGCTTAACAGAGGTTAACTATATAACAAAGAAACATATTGGGAATCTGAAAATTGGCTGCTTAGTGCAGGTTGTCTGCTTAATAGAGGTGATCACTAACAAAGGTGTGACTGTATTTTATTTTTAAATAACACAGTTGGGACTGACGGACATTTGCGTTCGGTGAATACTTTCCAGGAGCTAGCCATTTTTAATTTGTAGAAACGCTGACAAATAAATTGAGCAACGAATATACGATGGTGCTGGGGTCAGTGGGGGTGTCTGGGGGCATCCCCCAGAACAATTTCGATTGCTAGAACGCCGTGTTGTACTATTTTAATACACACATAGCAGTTCAAATTTCGATTATTTCAGAGACGTTGTTTTCAAACTGATACAAATTTGGGTTTCAGTATATAATTGCTATAGAGATGACCTACACACTTTAATCAGATAACTTTGCTTGTATTCAGTGTAATACAGCCTTCACATGCGTAATAACACCTGGAAGAGCATAATACTTATAATTTGTAAATGAAACTTTAAATTATGCATAATTTCATTAACTATATCAAGCTGTGGGATTGAATTCAACTGGGGCTTTCATAGGAGAAAGCTATTTGGGTCGGGGTTTGTAAAGTCGCACCAACTGCTTAGGTCACATGGCGTCTCTCCATCTAGCATTGGTACAAAAAGACGTCGGTATGTTCGAGCACTATTTCAGGCACGGATGGTCAGAACCATAGGGTAGAACCATCGACCGTCCGCAAACCAGCTGGATAGCTTCCTCACTTGAAATAATTTGACACCCTCATCGGCATTCGAACCTACAGCGTCGAGGGGCAAGTGATTTGAAGTCAACGACCTTAACCACTAAGGCCACTTAAAACAGTATTGTAAGAATTGCAATATATACTCACACGAAAAAGAAAGTGTGCAATTGGTTAGAGGGACAATTTTATACTTATATATAGAAGCAATAAATAGGCAAATTTAGTATCAAAATGTGCACAAATGTATTGGCTACACAATGGTTTACTTTTAATTGAAATTTGATAATTATCAGAACATTGTTTTACGTGTGAATATAAGTATATAATGTTCCCTGTAATCTAGTGCACACTTTCCTTTTCGTGTGAGCATAGTTTTATTTTCACTTTGTTTAAAACATACCGGCAAAAAGGAAATAATATTCAATGACATATACAAGTTCCCATGTCACAATATCCTGACTTTGGAAACTAACAGTGCACAGGAAAGTCTGTTGCTCTGGCACGTTTTAATGATAATAACAGTTCCCAGCGTCACATAATCCAACTTCTCAGGTTCGATCCCCCGTCTGACCCTAATAAAATGAAGTCTTTCAGATGGGACGTTAAACCGAGGTCTCGTGTCGGTGCTTTACACCGTGCACGTAAAAGAACCAGAGGAGATTCTGGAATGGGTCTCTGTCTGTATCATTGCACTATCCTCCAAAATCTAAAATAACTAATCTCTTCAGGAGGCGTCGCTCATATGGGCAACCGGTAGCGACGATAAATAAACGTAAAACACACACACACACCAACTTCTCATGCCGGACAAGGCGGCGGGCAGTCAGTATCGGTCTTGCATTCTGGGTGACAATGACACCTTCCGGTGTCGAATAATCCAACTTATCCTGTCGGACAGGGCGGCGGGCAGTCATTATTGGTCTTGCATTCTGGGTGACAATGACACCTTCCGGTGTCGCATAATCCAACTTCTCCTGTCGGACAGGGCGGCGGGCAGTCAGTATCTGTCTTGCATTCTGGGTGACATCGACAATATCCGGAAACGCAGAAACCCACTTCTCCAAAATGACAGGGTATAAAGCAAGCCCAATGACACGTGCTGGGTATCTTGTTCGTGCCTCCACACCGTGCACGTCGGGAACAAGGCACAGCTCACAGCAGGAAATTGGATCACCGTTCCGAAGTGACCAATCCACGCCGCTGAGGCATACATACGAGGACCCGCATCGACTCTTTTGAGTGTCTACACTTACCTAGATCAGCGACAGCTAATACTGGGGCGCTGAAGAGGCGACGAGTGACTGGGTTGGAGAAGACGGCAGTCGTTTCGCGTGGATGGCGCACTCGTCGCCTCGAACTCTTTTATCTGTCTCCAACTACGGGCGAGCGGTTGGAGACGGAGGGATGCGACCTCGACCCCGGATGCGTCAACGGGGTGGACAACAACGGAACAACCGAACCATTTTGCTGCTGTGAGTCGACTAATCGTGGAGGATGTGGCCCTAAAAAGAACCGAGAAAATAACCACATTGGACATGATGGCGGAGAGACACCAGTACCATAATCACCAGCACCATAATCTTCTAGACCATAATCATCTTAGACTTAAACAACTTAGACACAACCAACAAAGAATAAGTATCGAGCAACCTAATCATCTTGGACCGAAATCTTCACGGGAACCTACAATCTACACCACTCTACAAGACACCGACGACACAACACTTCATCGAATAATCGACGGTGCGAAAGCACGTTTGCTCGCCCATATGGTTTACCGGCGGCGAGGGTAAATAAACGGAATCATCATCATCGTGCTGGGTATATGATATTCATGGTTAGATGACATTCAGGGTTAGATGACATTCAGTGTGGATGACATTCAGGGTAGATGACATTCAGGGTAGATGGCAGTCAGGGTAGATGGCATTCAGGGTAGATGATATTCAGGGTAGATGGCAGTCAGGGTAGATGACATTCAGGGTAGGTGACATTCAGGGTAGATGACATTCATGGTTAGATGACATTCAGGGTTAGATGACATTCAGGGTAGATGACATTCAGGGTAGATGGCAGTCAGGGTAGATGACATTCAGGGTAGGTGACATTCAGGGTAGATGACATTCATGGTTAGATGACATTCAGGGTTAGATGACATTCAGGGTAGATGACATTCAGGGTAGATGGCAGTCAGGGTAGATGACATTCAGGGTAGGTGACATTCAGGGTAGATGACATTCATGGTTAGATGACATTCAGGGTAGATGACATTCAGGGTAGATGACATTCATGGTTAGATGACATTCAGGGTAGATGACATTCATGGTTAGATGACATTCAGGGTAGATGACATTCATGGTTAGATGACATTCAGGGTAGATGACATTCAGGGTAGATGACATTAATGGTTAGATGGCATTCAGGGTAGGTGACATTCAGGGTAGATGACATTCAGGGTAGATGACATTCAGGTTACAGTAACCGTGTATCGTGACTCGCTTAGGCTACAGTAACAGTGGCGTCCGTGGTCCAGTGGTAGACCGTCGGAGTTGATATGGAACTGTCCCGGGTTCGATACTCGGTCAGGCCACGTATGTCATTGAGCAAGGCACCACCACACACATTGCTTAGTACTGGGTTAAACGCTTCGGTTAAGTCTGCCCAGGAAAACATGTCTGTGTCCCCGCAAAGGGTTTGACATTAATGGAACATACAAATCAAATGATAGGACTATAAGTGAAAACTGCATATTGAAATTATATAGTAATATTAAAGCTGAAAAGTAGAGAAACTATATATAATATGTTATGGAATATGATGATATGAAATTGTCCAACAGAGTAGAAAAGGGAAAATGAGAAAATAAATGACAATAAATCTATATAACAATGTGCATACAGTCAAACCTGTCTTAAACAGCCAGTCAAGGGAATCACAGAAAGTGGCTTCTTAGCACAGGTGGTTGCTTAATAGAGGTCAAATGTATAATAAAACAGCAAATTGGGAATCCGAAAACTGAATGCTTAATACAGATTGGCTGCTTAATGGAGGTGGCCACTAATGCAGGTTTTACTGTATATCACTTATAGGGGTACACATATCTTGAAAATAGTATGAAATCAGCTTAAACATAGCCATTCACCGAATATAGTAACTATTGCAATGGTAATGTTCAAAAGTGCTAAAGACAAGAATAAGTCAAACTACCACGAGGCACTCAACATGAAGAAGTGTGCACGGCCACAAGAGTAACGAAACGTAAACTGTTGGGGTTTCTTTGTGTTTTGAATAAATCATTCGTTATTTAATCTAGTATAATACCGTTTGATTAGCGAAACGAGCAAGCAACTCTGGTTCGATCTTAGGACCGAGAAGCATGTGAGATGTTACGGTGACCGCGAACTCGGCCAAGAGTAGTATAGGATGGCACTATGGACGGAGTTTTATTGAATATGGACGTAAATACTCGGTAAAACGGTCCATATTCAATAAAACTCCGTCCATAGTGCCATCCCTACTAAAAATAACATAACACATAATAAATTTGTAATAAAAATAAATAAAATAATTTTTTTAATAAAAATAAAATAAATTTAATAAATAAAATAATTTTTTAAATATAAATAAAATATTAAAATAACATTTTTAATAAAATAAAATAAAATTTTTAATAAAATAAAATAAATTTTTTAATAAATAAAATAATTTTTTTAATAAATAAAATAAAAATTTTAATAAAATTAATAAAATAAAATAATTTTTTTAATAAAATAAAATAAAAAATTTAATAAAATTTTAATAAAATAAAATATTTTTTTTAATAAATATAATAAATTTTTAATAAAATTTTTAATAAAATAAAATAAAAATTTTAATAAAAATAAAATTAATTTTTTAATAAATAAAATGATTTTTTCAATATAATATTTTTGGCACTATGGGGCACTTTTTAATAATTTATAGGGCACTTTTGCTGTGGGTGGCAGTATGGGCCGTTTTGCTGTGGGTGGCACTATGGGCCGTTTTGGGTTACATGGCCCATAGTTCCACCATAGTGACTACTAAATATAACATAACACATAATAAATTTCAATATAATTTTTTTATTTTCTAATAATAACTAATAATTAACTAAGATACAACTAACAATTTTTATTCCTAATAAAATATCTAATATGCATTAATATTTCTCCAAATTGATTCTGACCCTTCCAATTAGCTTGCACTGTCGCATTTTTATTCCACATATTTAAACCAATACCCCAAATACAGTCTCTGGGGTTAGCCTCTGCAAGAACTTTATTATTTGTATTTAATAAAATTCTCTTTAAGTGTTCATTTTGGTTATATTTTAACCAATTTGGCACTATGGACCGTTTTACCGAGGTGGGTGGCAGTATGGACCGTTTTTTATGGCGCTATGGACCGTTTTACCGAGGTGGGTGGCAGTATGGACCGTTTTTTTTATGGCGCTATGGGCTTTTTTTTGGGGTTACCATGGCCCATAGTTCCACCCCTACTAAAAATAACCTAACACATAATAAATTTCAATATAATTTTTTTATTTACTAATAACTAATTAACTAATAACTAAAACATTAGTAACATACATGTTATATTAATTTGAATACATGTTAATTTAAAGTTTTTTCACATTTACAACATTGGTTATAATTAAC
>CM026400.1:32750056-32771521 GCA_014843695.1 Archivesica marissinica | reverse complement strand
GAAATGTTTTTGTCTGAGTTTCACTAGTGACCTTTCTATTTTTAGATTTTTTAATACGAGACTCATATGTGATATGCATAGAATAATTTGTTCTATCATTTATACATTTAATCATAGATTCAAAGTTTACTTTTTGAGATGTATTGTAATCTAATGTAATTCCTTTTACTTTACATTTAGTCAATATAACGCCATCTACATCATATTGATACCCATAATGTTTAGGTCCTAAACCAACATAGCTTATAATTTTTCCATCAGGTACTTCATCAGTCCATTTACCGAAGCGACTGTTAACAATAGGAATATTATATTGCCCTGGTTTATATACACATATAATACTGTCTGTATCAAAGTATAACACTCTATCATCTAATAGTTCAAGAACTGCATACAATTCTAATCTTGCATATGCAGTTACAAATGATGCAACTACAACATTAGCGGAAGCATGAGGTTCAATTTCATCAGTTAAATCCTTATAATTCATTAATATGAAATTATCATGATCAAACATATCAATACTACTGACCTCAATATTACTATCATTCATAATATCAAAAAACCTTGAGACTTTACTAATATATTCACAATGAGGCAATTTGTTATTTTGAGCATTTTTACCCCATAAACAGTTAAGCATAGTTTTTGCAAATGCGCGTTTACCAGGGTTATATTTAATAGTTTCAAGTACAATACCTTCTGCATCAAAATAATCAGTTTTAAACATCTTTTCATCATCTTCATTTTTAACCCAATTTGGGTAACCACTAGCCTCTTGTTTCATTTTTAAATACTTATCGATATATTGTTTATATACATCTGAACTCCAATTACTCCAATGCCATATTTGATATGTTTCTAATATTTGATAACCTTTATCAAACGCTTTCTGTATTTCTACAGTTGTCCATGTACCAATCAATGCTCTTTGATTTTCTGTATGTTTGCAATAATCATCTTCATTCTTAGCACATGTATAACATAGAGTAAATATCATTTTTTTATTACAATGTATTGGTAATACAGGCATCCATAATGTTTGAGGGGGTAGTATTTTACATTTTATCAAACCCTGATAGTCTCTAATATATTTTATATCAATTTGTTCCGGACTTATTATATTTGGATGTCCACATGGATATTTTTTATATTTATTAACATATGGATGTAATGAACATATATCAACATATTTTATTTGTTCATCATCTTTTATTTTATGATATAATTTTACAGCATTTGTTCTACCTCCAAATAGAGCATCTCTAGGTTTAATAGGTTCTCTATATGGATATAATACATTTATATTATTTTTATATTCACTATTGATATCCTTATAATTATCAAAATCACATTCCCATATATATATAATGTTATACCCTAATAATTTTAAATCGTTAAATCGTTTAATAGTTTCTTCATGAAGCTGCCACATTGTTTTTTTTGTATATGGGTTAATATATTTTCTATTTGGATAACACGTCTTACATCCATGATATAAACAACCCAGAAATTCATATATTACACCATCACAATATCCATCTACATGATATTTACCTATTTTTTTCTCACCTCCATTTAATGCATGACAAATTTTCTTATTTAAGTCTGTACTATATGCCTGAAGCCATCTTATTCCTTTAATAGAATATTTTGTTTTGTTAGGATATCCACTATCAGATATGACCCCAAGACTATGTTTAGGCATATAATTTTTCCTCCATGCTTTATTACAAGCTTGGGGTAATATTATTGCTTCCCTAAAGGGGTTAATTTGATCACTATTTAAAAATTGTATTATAAATTCTCCACAACCTCTTCTTAAAATATCAACATCTGAAATACAATATTTTTTCATTTCTGTTCTAAAATCAAAAAATTCTTGATTATTTATTTTATCATCATACCATTTCATAAATATATCACGATTTTCAGGCTTCATACACCCTGGTTTATAATAGTCTAATGATAAATATGGACCAATATAGTTTTGATATTGATCAGTATTTGCCCAAAAAGGAAACCAACCTTTAGCTAATTCTTTTAATCCAAATGTTTTTGGGAATGATGCTAAAGGCATCCCTATAACATTTAAGGAATCTATTAATCTTATATTTTTATATTTTAATAACATAATATTATTCCCATTCAAAATTAAATCAGGTTTAATTGTACCATGTGTAATTAAATATCTTAAAACAAATTGTGTATCATACCCTCTTCCAGTATGAGCTATTACTGTTGAATAATTATGAATAGGACTAAATAACCATTTACAGAATTCTTGTAATGTATTTTCACCTTCAAATATCATTTGTTTTTCACCTTCAATATTATTACAATGGTCACAATATTCGGTAACTGATTTACAAATGCAGTTATCACATGCCCGTTGAGCTACACAATAATTTGGTTTATGTTCCCCATCATCAAATTGACATTCAAAGTCATAAAATATATAGGGTACTATTTTAGGCCCTTGTTTTAATGGTTCAGATACATATATCGGTATATAGCAATCATGGTCCAAGGATACTATTAATTTACAATATTTACATTTCTTAAACCCTGGGCATATATGATTTTTTTAACTTTCTATTAATAGAGTATCACATTTTTTACATAACTGTACAGACGAACATATATTTTTCTTATGTTTTCCTTTAATTGTTTTATGATTTTCATAACATGATATACTAACAAACCACCGGCTACAAGTATTACAATATATACTTTCTTTTTTTCCACATAATTCATGCGAATAACATTCACATATATTATTACAGTTATGGTGTTCTTTATTACTATAACCTACATCACAATATTCACAAAAATAACTACAACCAAAAAAACCTGTGATTGAGATAATACTATCATAATGATTATCATGATAATATAAATGAATAACTTTACTATTATCAGTCATTCTATATGGTTCAAATAAATGTTCACCTTTTCCATGTTGTTGTTGTATTTTAATAATATATTCCGGATATATTTCATTTTGTATTATTTTATATTCTTCAATACCACATTTCTGGTTTATATCTATACCAACTTTATTTAATAATTGTTCTGCTTCTTGTTTTTGAAGAGGTTTGTCTGTTTTTCTAATTTTCCCCCATTTTTTTTCCATTCATCGCTTTTATCAGTATTTAATTTACACATACATACAACAATAGATCTAGCTAAGCACATACTATCTTCACTATTTTCTATTTTAATAATACTACGCTTTATATTTATCATATTATCGATGCTTTTTTCACTACCATGATGCATTGTTTTTCTACTACCTCCAATAGGCATTGATGTATGAGTAAATTCAATTCTCAAACCATTATCATGTATTTTAAATTCTTTATTACTTTGACCTACTCTTTCGATTTCATTCAATAATGTTGTTCCTGATATATTTTCAGCATCATTAAATGGTATATGAATACCAAATTCTAATGTAGGGTGTGTAATGGAAAATCTAATTTTATCATTTGGTTGCACGTTTGATTTTTCTTTTATTTGCTTTACTAAATTGTTAAATAATTCATTAGTAAAGTCAAATGGTTTATCATATTGATTAAAGGTCAAATCATATACTTTACTTTGAGATCTATATTTTCTCGATTTTCTACTTTGCAATTCATTAATTTTATAATATTTATCATTAGTGTATAATATTTTATTTGAAGATTCTTCATTTGAAGATTCATTTGAAGAATCTTCATTTGAAGATTCATCACTACTAGAAGAATCTGAATATTCTACTAATTTTGTAGCCATTATTATACGACTGATTTGTTATTTTGATTTCTATTCTTATATACACTTTTTAGAGCTATTAATAAACATTATCTATTTATATTTTAATTATCTAAATATAGTTACAGCAATTTTTACTATAAATATAGGTTATTTCATAGACATTATTTATTCACTACTTTGGCAATCATTCAGTAACAATCATGAGTATGCAGCAACAATTAAATGAAATGAGTTTGAAGTTAAATGAATTATGGTATAAAGCATATGGAAATGAACAGGGACAGAAAAACATTTATTGTTATATTTGTAAGAAAAAAGGACACTATGCGAATGAATGTATTAACAAAACACAGCCGACCAAGTTTATAAATAATATAACTTGTTATAAATGTAACAAACCGGGGCATTATGCAAATACATGCCCTGAAAAATATACATTGAAAAAGGAGAATACTATTTATCCAACCTATGATAAACCTGAATCGAGCGAGTTTGAGGTCAGCAACCAAACAGAAATTGCACCACAAACCAACACCAATACCGATAAAACATGGGATGTAGAGGACATCATGGATGTAGAAATGGATTCCGGTATTTCACCTGGAGTCCCATTTAAAGGCGAGCTTCCGAATATGACCTGTTCGACTCCAAAACCAAAAAGGACCCTTATGGACACCATAGATGAATGTGAGGAACCATTGAAAAAGAGGCCACGAGTTGAAGACCCAACTAAGGAGAGGGCTCCATTGAAGGCATTTCGTAAGAAAAGACTATTAAATCTATAAGATGATTGTATGGCATTACAGTGTTTTAAAAATTATGTTATTAAAATGACACTAATAGATATGGTATAAAATTGACATTGAAATACCTATAAATAGAGTTAACTTTATAACACTCATTGTATTGGATGTACATATTATTATTTGTATAACCTGTATTAGTTATGTATTGTGGTTATTTCATTTTTTATATTTTGATGTTGTGTTTTGATGTTGTGATTGTAATATATAATAAATAATACTTTGACAAAATCTAAGAGGCTTTTATTTCATTTTATTTTGGGCCCTGAAAAGGGCCGTTGATATATAGTTTAAAACTATTCGCTACAATGTTTACCACGACATGTAGGACAATATGCCCCACTTGTAACCTTACCACGACAGTAAGTACCACCCATCAATCGTCCACGGCCTTCCGTTAAGGTGAACAATGGTTCATCATCATTGTTCCAATTGTCAGGCTCTGGTTAGAAAGTTAGAACTCTGAGGTGGTTGTTGTGTTTGCGCCAAGTTTTCGGATTCAGCTCCAGGAATCGAAGGTCGAATGGTCGATATTATAGCCGCTAAATGGTTATAATTATGCTCATAGAGCCTAATTGTAGCCTCCAGATGCTTTACTTGATTTCTATGGTCTTCTATAACTTCACCAAGCCTTTGGTACTGCGCCATAACACCCTGGATCTGAACATCATTAAGAGCTGCCATCGTTGAAAAATAATGAATGACGCTACCTCTAAACCTCTGTATTTTATAATAAACTATCGGATTGACCTACACGCTATAAATAGATTCTATATAACATAGTATCGGTTTTTTTAACCTACTACATATTATACGTTATATATAGATTTTTTATACACTCTAGATAATATTTTAATACAAGTATATGTTTGGGTAGGACTAGATATTTTGACAAATTTGAGAGATATTTTCTTATCGAGAAATATGTATTGGTCCTGAAAAGGACCGTTTTATATGCAGCCCTAAAAAGGGCTGTTTTATCTAAGTTTTTATTTATAAAAACTCTGATAAATCCGGGTATATATTCACCAATTTAACCATATATACTTGATTTCTCGGCCAGATAACATCACGTCTAAGGAAGAATTGTTCCAGGTCGTATCGACGTTGTTCCTTGTACTCCGTATATTCATTTATGTTGTTATCGCATACCTCCGATTGTTCATGTATTATTTTCCGATAATTTCTTAGCTTCTTATAGATTCCTCTAACCACACAGTAATCGTCTTCCAATCATTTTTGATAACTGATAAACATTTTCATATTGAACAGATAATTTATAGCGGAATATTGGATTGACCTATACGCTATAAATAGATTCTATATAACATAGTATCGGTTTTTTTGATCTACTACATATTATACGTTATATATAGATTTTTTATACACTCTAGATAATATTTTAATACAAGTATATGTTTGGGGTAGGACTAGATATTTTGACAAATTTGAGAGATATTTCTTATCGAGAAATATGTAGGGGTCCTAAAAAGAACCGTTTTTTCAAAATATGTTTATTTAATAAACATATTTTTCCCGTAGTTCCCTTGACCATCATATAATGGTTTCTTCGTCTGGGTTGTATGGATTGTATGCTCCTCTTTCTTTTTATCTTTCTTCTCATCTTTTCTGTCTTCTTTCTTATGATACGGCTCTTTCCTTTTTTTATGGCTCTGTCTGTGTTTTTCTTCATCTATACAGCATGTCTCTATCTGCACTGGTTTTGTGCTTATGCATACTATGGGGACCTCAAGCGGTTTACATGAGAAATTTAGCTGTATTTCGGCAGGCTTCATTATCGGATCCTCAGGAGTCTTTGTAGTTTTATTTTGAGCTATCTTCTCAATATTATTAGCGATTGTAGCCAAATTAATATTCATCCGCTGTAATTCCCCATATATACCAAAGAGTACTTTGGTTTTCATCTGGCTCTCTTCTTTATTTTGCACAGGTATTTGTTGTGGTGTAGTCTGTGTTGGTTGATACACCATTGCTGGGGGTTGCTGATAATATGGATCTGAAGGGAGTCCAGTATTATTCATCGCTGTAGATAACAACTCTTGTAGGTCATTCATCGTGAATAAGAGTGTAACCTATTTTTCAATATTGGCTTTTTATACTAGTAAAGTAGGCCAATCCGATGTAATAATAACATACACTATACTTTTACAAAAAAGTTATTTTTAGCATGGAGGTCAATCCTACATTTTCCTATAAAATAACGCGTACGCTTCATATTTTATCATTGCTGCTATCCTAACCGCAACGAATACATCATGTCGAATTTATATATGGCGGATATTATCAGACGTATGAAAGTGTTGGAAGCGATACAACGTTATGAAGAACAGCTGTATTTGGAGACAGCTGATATGTTGAGAGCTGAGGCGGTTGAGTTGGGATGTAGACGGCGAGCATCTAGGCAGGCAAGACACGCTCTAAGGAACATTAACGACCCGAGATACAGACCATATACAGCGGCACGAATTACAAGATCTCCACCTAGAAACCATACACCAAGATCTCCAGTTACGGCACCACCTACGGCTCAGACACCAAGATCTCCAAGTACAGAACCTCCTAGAGAACAGACTCCAAGAACTCCGGATTCTCCAGATTCTCCAGATATTGACACAACACCAGAGATGGATCCATACCTCGGGTATTCTACCCCGATAAAGTCTGAAAGTGCTGCGCGTTACTTCGGGATCGAGCCTGAAATGCCTGTAGCTACGGAGACTGCCATACGATACTTCGGTATGCCGGCCCCAAGAACTGAGGCTCAACATCCGGAAATTTATCAAACGACAGGTTTCGGCAGACCAGCACAAAATTGGGGTGTTGCAAAAGCCCCCAATGATGAGGTTCAACCTGCAGGGTGTACCTGTGATGATGGGGACGTGGACACTGCATCATGTCCGGAATTGTACTAATTGTTTAGTATTAATAAAACGGCCCTTTTCAGGGCCAAATATAAATAGCCCTTTTTAGGGCTGCATATAAAACGGTCCTTTTCAGGACCAATACATATTTCTCGATAAGAAAATATCTCTCAAGTTTTGTCAAAATATCTAGTCCATTCACAACATATATAACATTACACCAGCATAGTTCATATTTTATACTTAGCAAAACAATATGGCTATACATTTTAAAGATATAGCCGGGGAATTTTATGCATCAAAGTTTAATCATACTATTATATTAGAAGGTGATTGTCAATGTTGTGGTGCTAGTATTTGTTTTGATAGTGAATCAGATATCTGGGAAAAACTGTTAGGTTATGTTTGTCATTGGTGCGGTAAAGAAACATATTACTGTAAGCTATGTTATGAACATAACAATTTCTTATTTATGCATGGATTATGTTTATTTTGTTTTAATGGAGTATTTAAATGTAGGTTACCGTAGCGCTATACATTAGACATGTTACACTATATATAACGTATAATATGTAGTAGGTCAAAAAACCGATACTATGTTATATAGAATCTATTTATAGCGTATAGGTCAATCCAATACCTCTGCTATATATGGCGTGTTTGTTTATGTTTGTATTCATTATTGATTATCTCACAATGTCAAGCTTAATAGATTATTTGAATGATCCTATGCTAGGAGGGCGGTGGAGCCATATCGTGGAGCTGATTATGAAACCAGCTATTACAGCAATACAGAACCCACCAGCTCCAGAAACTGATGATGATTATATCAGACGAATGATGAGTTATGTACCGGTTTATGGAGGGCTTACGCCGGTGGATTATTGCGGAGAATCTATCTCTAACACAATATTTTCACCGGATATTATCAACCCTACACCTGAATACAATACCTTAACATGATATTGTTAGGAAGGCAAAATACGGTCCTTTTCAGGACCAATACATATTTTTTCGATAAGAATATAGCTCTCATATTTTGTCATATAATGTATAATGATTATCTTGTCAAGAAGTACGCTCAACATGCCAGAACAACCAGATACTATAAATGTAATTCAATTACATAGACATTTAAATAGATTATATTCATGGAACTATTAATATAATCCAATTCTATTAATATATACCAAGAGTAAATAAGCTATATAAGTTAGAACAACCATAGAACACTATCATTATGTTTTACTTGATATTGTAGTAAGACATCAATCATGAATACTAACCAAATGAAATCAGATCTTTTTATTAGAGCTAAAGTCATGGATAGTAAACATAAGCAATTAGATCTTTTACTTAATACTAGAATGAATAATACACGGGGAAAAACTCATCATATGGTATCTACAAATGAAGGACTACAATATTCTAAAGTACATTTGGGTTTAGATACAGAAATTTATATAGAAATGGTAAATGATGAAATAATCAGAAAAGTAGGAGATGTTGACTTAACAACAATTACTCCTGAACATATTTTAATTTTAGATGGGGGAACATATAACAATTATTATGGGATGCTTTTTTCATATGCGCAACAATATTTAAGGAAAGAAATGGATATAGAAAGTATATTGACTCATTTTCTATCGAAACGTAAATTAGATATCGTTGAATTAGATGATATAGAATTTATGTACACTACATTAGGTATGGGGTATGAGAAATGGATATCAATGTACACTGATTATGTTGTTTCTAGAAATAGATTAGTATTACCATATGATGAAAGCTATATAAATGTACTTGATGTCTTATTATACCATCATTCAAAGAGAGAGTGGTAAACATGACGCATATAGTAAAAATCGGTGTGGAAGGAGGATTTTGTTCAGAATTTGTTAATAGTATTATACATTTAGATTTAGGGGGTGAGGTTTTGATTGATATGGTTAATGAAGAAATTACACGAAAGAGAATACCAAAAGAGGAGAATTTTGGTAATATGTTGTCAAATGTACATTTACATTTGAGTCCATATATAGATATGGGAAGTGTTATTAAACATTATTTATATAACAAAAATATTGCGAGTGTTAAACATAGAGATATAGAAGCTGTGTTAAAAGAAAAACTTCGTATAGATGATTGGTCTATAATATATAATGACTATTTAAAGAAGACAAAAATAACTCCAGAGGATGATGATTATATAAATGTATGCGAGGTATTACTATGCCATCATTTAGAAAGAAAGATTTGAAGAGAACTATGGATGACAGAATAACAAACGATATGGTTTTATTTTATGGACAAAACAGTGTTTTCAGTAATTTTTACCTTGCAGACTTTATAGATAGTGATGGAGTGAAATATATATGTACTGAACAATATTTTCAACATATAAAAATGCTGCAATGCCAAGAACATACTATTGCTGAGAAGATCCTTATTTCTACAAATGCAGCTGAAATAAGACACCTAGGACGGTCAAGATCTACAAACTTTGATGTAGTACAATGGACTAAAGATTCAACAGATGTACTTTTTGAAGCAAATTGGTTAAAATATAACCAAAACGAATACTTAAAGAGATTTTTATTAAATACAAATAATAAAGTTATTGCAGAGGCTAACCCCAGAGACTGTATTTGGGGTATTGGTTTAAATAAGTGGCATCAAAATGCGAGAGTGCAAGCAAAATGGCAAGGACAAAATCAATTTGGAGAAATATTAATGCATATTAGATATTTTATTAGGAATAAAATGTTGTAAATGTGAAAAAACTTTAAATTAACATGTATTCAAATTAATATAACATGTATGTTACTAATGTTTTTTAGTTATTAGTTAAGTTAGTTATTAGTAAATAAAAGATTATATTGAAAAATTATTACGTGTTGTTATTTTTAGTAGTCACTAGGGTGGAACTATGGGCCATGGTAACCCCAAAAAAAGCCCATAGCGCCATAAAAAAAACGGCCCATACTGCCACCCACCTAGGTACAACGGCCCATATCGCCATAGACACGGCCCATAGTGCCACCCTATACTACTGTGGTAGCTATACATCACACTGTCCGGGGAGGGGAGACGTGTAGTTAATAGGTGGTAGCTATACATCACACTGTCCGGGGAGGGGATGCGTGTAGTGAGTATGTGGTAGCTATACATTCCACGGTCCGGGGAGGGGATACGTGTAGTGCGTAGGCGGTAGGTGTGCATCACACTGTCCGGGGAGGGGATACGTGTAGTGAGTAGGCGGTAGGTATGCCTCACACTGTCCGGGGAGGGGATGCGTGTAGTGAGTAGGTGGTAGCTATGCATCCCACTGTTCGCGGAGGGGAGTCGTGTAATGAGTAGGTGGTAGCTATACATCACACTGTCCGGGGAGGGGATACGTGTAGTGAGTATGTGGTAGCTATACATCACACTGTCCGGGGAGGGGATACGTGTAGTGAGTATGTGGTAGCTATACATCACACTGTCGGGGGAGGGGCGACGTGTAGTGAGTAGGTGGTAGCTATACATCACACTGTCCGGGGAGGTGAGACCTGTAGTGAGTAGGTGGTAGCTATACATTACACTGTCCGGGGAGGGGCGACGTGTAGTGAATAGGTAGTAGCTATACATCACACTGTCCGGGGAGGGGATACGTGTAGTGAATAGGTGGTAGCTATACATCACACTGTCCGAGGTGGGGAGACGTGTAGTGAGTAGGTGGTAGCTATACATCACACTGTCCGGGGAGGGGAGACGTGTAGTGAGTAGGTTGTAGCTATACATCACAGTGTCCGGAGAGGGAATACGTGTAGTGAGTAGGTGGTAGCAATACATCACACTGTCCGGGGAGGGGAGACGTGCAGTGAGTAGGTTGTAGCTATACATCACACTGTCCTGGGAGGGCAGACGTGTAGTGAGTAGGTGGTAGCTATACATCACACTCTCCGGGGAGGGTAGACGTGTAGTGAGTAGGTGGTAGCTATACATCACACTGTCCGGGGAGGGGATACGTGTAGTGAGTAGGTTGTAGCTATACATCACACTGTCCGGGGAGGGGATACATGTAGTGAGTAGGCGGTAGGTATGCATCACACTGTCCGAGGAGGGTATGCGTGTAGTGAGTAGGTGTTAGCTATACATCACACTGTCCGGCGGAGGGGATACGTGTAGTGAGTAAGCGGTAGGTATGCATCACACAGTCCGGGGAGGGGATGTGTGTAGTGAGTAGGTGGTAGCTATACATCCCACTGTCCGGGGAGGGGATGCGTGTAGTGAATAGATTGTAGCTATATATCACACTGTCCGGGGATGGGAGACGTGTAGTGAGTAGGTGGTAGCTATACATCCCACTGTTCGAGGAGGGGAGACGTTTAGTGAGTAGGTGGTAGCTATACATCACACTGTCCGGGGAGGGGATACGTGTAGTGAGTATGTGGTAGCTATATATCACACTGTCCGGGGAGGGGAGACATGTAGTGAGTAGGTGGTAGTTATACATAACACTGTCCGGGGAGGGGATACGTGTAGTGAGTAGGTGGTAGTTATACATCACACTGTCCGGGGAGGGGATACCTGTAGTGAGTATGTGGTAGCTATACATCACACTGTCGGGGGAGGGGCGACGTGTAGTGAGTAGGCGGTACCTATACATCACACTGTCCGGGGAGACATGTAGTGAGTAGGTGGTAGCTATACGTCACACTGTCCGGGGCGGGGATACGTGTAGAGAGTAGGTGGTAGCTATACATCACACTGTCCGAGGTGGGGAGACGTGTAGTGAGTAGGTGGTAGCTATACATCACACTGTCCGGGGAGGGGAGACGTGTAGTGAGTAGGTTGTTGCTATACATCACACGGTCCGGGGAGGGGAGACATGTAGTGAGTAAGTGGTAGCTATACATCACACTGTCTGGGGAGGGGATACGTGTAGTGAGTAGGTGGTAGCTATACATCACACTGTCCGGGGAGGGGATACATATTGAAAATTTATTATGTGTTGTTATTTTTTTTTTGGAGTCACTAGGGGTGGCACTATGGGCCATGGTAACCCAAAAAAAAAAGCCCATAGCGCCATAAAAAAAACGGCCCATACTGCCACCCACCTCGGTAAAACGGCCCATAGTGCCATAGACACGGCCCATAGTGCCACCCTACACTACTTACAACCTACTCACTACACGTCTCTCCTCCCCGGACAGTGTCATGTATAGCTACCACATACTCACTACATTTCTCCCCTCCCCAGACAGTGTGATGTATAGCTACCACATACTCACTACACGTCGCCCCTCCCCGAACAGTGTGATGTATAGCTACAACCTACTCACTACACGTAGCCCCTCCCCGGACAGTGTGATGTATAGCTACCACCTACTCACTACACGTCTCCCCTCCCCGGACAGTGTGATGTATAGCTTCGACCTGCTCACTACACGTCTCCCCTCCCCGGACAGTGTGATGTATAGCTACCACCTACTCACTACACATCTCCGCTCCCCGGACATTGTGATGTATAGCTACCACCTACTCACTACACGATCCCCTCCCACAGTGTGATTTACCACATACTCACTACACGTATCCCCTCCCCGGACAGTGTGATGTATAGCTACCACCTACTCACTACACGTCTCCCCTCCCCGGACAGTGTGATGTATAGCTACCACCTACTCACTACACGTCTCCCCTCCCCGGACAGTGTCATGTATAGCTACCACCTACTCACTACACGTCTCCCCTCCCCGGACAGTGTGATGTATAGCTACCACCTACTCACTACACGTAGCCCCTCCCCGGACAGTGTGATGTATAGCTACCACCTACTCACTACACGTCTCCCCTCCAAGGACAGTGTGATGTATAGCTACCACCTACTCACTACACTTATCCCCTCCCCGGACAGTGTGATGTATAGCTACCACCTACTCACTACACGTATCCCCTCCCCGGACAGTGTGATGTATAGCTACCACCTACTCACTACACGTCTCCCCTCCCCGGACAGTGTGATGTATAGCTACCACCTACTCACTACACGTCTCCCCTCCCCGGACAGTGTGATGTATAGCTACCACCTACTCACTACACGTATCCCCTACCGGGACAGTGTGATGTATAGCTACCACATATTCACTACACGTCTCCCCTCCTCGGACAGTGTGATGTATAGCTACCACATACTCACTACACGTCTCCCCTCCCCGGACAGTGTGATGTATAGCTACCACATACTCACTACACGTCTCCCCTCCATGGACAGTGTGATGTATAGCAACCACCTACTCACAACATGTATCCCCTCTCCGGACAGTGTGATGTATAGCTACAACCTACTCACTACACGTATCTCCTCCCCAGACAGTGGGATGTATAGCTACAACCTACTCACTACACGTATCTCCTCCCCGGACAGTGTGATGTATAGCTATCACCTACTCACAACATGTATCCCCTCTCCGGACAGTGTGATGTATAGCTACAACCTACTCACTACACGTATCCCCTCCCCGGACAGTGGGATGTATAGCTACCACCTACTCACTACACGTCTCCCATCCCCGGACAGTGTGATATATACCTACCACCTACTCACTACACCTCTCCCCTCATCGGATAGTGGGATGTATAGCTACCACTTACTCACTACACGCATCCCCTCCGCGGATAGTGTGATGTATAGCTTCGACCTGCTCACTACACGTCTCCCCTCCTCGGACAGTGTGATGTATAGCTACCACTTACTCACTACACGTATCCCCTCTCCGGACAGTGTGATGTACAGCTACAACCTACTCACTACACGTATCTCCTCCCCGGACAGTGGGATGTATAGCTACCACCTACTCACTACACGCATCCCCTCCCCGGACTGTGTGATGCATACCTACCGCTTACTCACTACACGTATCCCCTCCTCGGACAGTGTGATGTATAGCTACCACATACTCACTACACGTCTCCCCTCCCCGGACAGTGTGATGTATAGCTACCACATACTCACTACACGTCTCCCCTCCATGGACAGTGTGATGTATAGCAACCACCTACTCACAACATGTATCCCCTCTCCGGACAGTGTGATGTATAGCTACAACCTACTCACTACACGTATCCCCTCCCCGGACAGTGGGATGTATAGCTACAACCTACTCACTACACGTATCCCCTCCCCGGACAGTGTGATGTATAGCTATCACCTACTCACAACATGTATCCCCTCTCCGGACAGTGTGATGTATAGCTACAACCTACTCACTACACGTATCCCCTCCCCGGACAGTGGGATGTATAGCTACCACCTACTCACTACACGTCTCCCATCCCCGGACAGTGTGATATATAGCTACCACCTACTCACTACACCTCTCCCCTCATCGGATAGTGGGATGTATAGCTACCACTTACTCACTACACGCATCCCCTCCGCGGATAGTGTGATGTATAGCTTCGACCTGCTCACTACACGTCTCCCCTCCTCGGACAGTGTGATGTATAGCTACCACCTACTCACTACACGTATCCCCTCCCCGAACAGTGTGATGTATAGCTACCACCTACTCACAACATGTATCCCCTCTCCGGACAGTGTGATGTACAGCTACAACCTACTCACTACACGTATCTCCTCCCCGGACAGTGGGATGTATAGCTACCACCTACTCACTACACGCATCCCCTCCCCGGACTGTGTGATGCATACCTACCGCTTACTCACTACACGTATCCCCTCCGCCGGACAGTGTGATGTATAGCTACCACATACTCACTACACGTATCCCCTCCCAGGACAGTGTGATGTATAGCTACCACCTACTCACTAAACGTCTCCCCTCCTCGAACAGTGGGATGTATAGCTACCACATACTCACTACACGCATCCCCTCCCCGGACAGTGTGAGGCATACCAACCGCCTACTCACTACACGTATCCCCTCCCCGGACAGTGTGATGTATAGCCACCACCTACTCACTACATGCATCCCCTCCTCGGACAGTGTGATGTATAGCTACCACCTACTCACTACATGTCCCCCCTTCCCGGACAGTGTGATGTATAGCTACCACCTATTAACTACACGTCTCCCCTCGCCGGACAGTGTGATGTATAGCTACCACATACTCACTACACGTCGCCCCTCCCCGGACAGTGTGATGTATAGCTACCACCTATTAACTACACGTCTCCCCTCCCCGGACAGTGCGATGTATAGCTACCACATACTCACTACACGTCGCCCCTCCCCGGACAGTGTGATGTATAGCTACCACCTACTCACTACATGCATCCCCTCCCCGGACAGTGTGATGTATAGCTACCACCTACTCACTACATGTCTCTCCTTCCCGGACAGTGTGATGTATAGCTACAATCTATTAACTACACGTCTCCCCTCCCCGGACAGTGTGATGTATAGCTACCACATACTCACTACCCGTCGCCCCTCCCCGGACAGTGTGATGTAAAGCTACAACCTACTCACTACACGTCTCCCCTCCCAGACAGTGTGATGTATAGCTACCACCTACTCACTACATGTCTCCCCTCCCCGGACATTGTGATGTATAGCTACCACCTACTCACTACACGTCTCCGCTCCCCGGACAGTGTGATGTATAGCTACCACCTACTCACTACACGTCTCCCCTCCCCGGACAGTGTGATGTATAGCTACCACCTACTCACTACACGTATCCCCTCCCCGGACAGTGTGATGTACAGCTACCACCTACTCACTACACGTCTCCGCTCCCTGGACAGTATGATGTATAGCTACCACCTACTCACTACACGTATCCCCTCCGCGGACAGTGAGATGTATAGCTACCACCTACTCACAACATGTATCCCCTCTCCGGACAGTGTGATGTATAGCTACAACCTACTCACTACACGTATCCCCTCCCCGGACAGTGTGATGTATAGCTACCACCTACTCACTACACGTATCCCCTCCCAGGACAGTGTGATGTATAGCTACCACCTACTCACTACACGTATCCCCTCCACGGACAGTGGGATGTATAGCTACCATCTACTCACTACACGTCTCCCATCCACGGACTGTGTGATATATAGCTACCACCTACTCACTACACGTCTCCCCTCATCGGAGAGTGGGATGTATAGCTACCACCTACTCACTACACGCATCCCCTCCCCGGACAGTGTGATGTATAGCTTCGACCTGCTCACTACACGTCTCCCCTGCTCGGACAGTGTGATGTATAGCTACCACCTACTCACTACACGTATCCCCTCCCCGAACAGTGTGATGTATAGCTACCACCTACTCACACCATGTATCCCCTCTCCGGACAGTGTGATGTATAGCTACCACCTACTCACTACACGCATCCCCTCCCCGGACTGTGTGATGCATACCTACCGCTTACTCACTACACGTATCCACTCCGCCGGACAGTGTGATGTATAGCTACCACATACTCACTACACGTATCCCCTCCCCGGACAGTGTGTTGTATAGCTACCATCTACTCATTAAACGTCTCCCCTCCTCGAACAGTGGGACGTATAGCTACCACCTACTCACTACACGCATCCCCTCCCCGGACAGTGTGAGGCATACCAACCGCCTACTCACTAAACGTATCCCCTCCCCGGACAGTGTGATGTATAGCCAACACCTACTCACTACACGTAGCCCCTCCCCGGACAGTGTGATGTATAGCTACCACCTACTCACTACACGTCTCCCCTCCCCGGACAGTGTGATGTATAGCTACCACCTACTCACTACACATCTCCGCTCCCCGGACAGTGATGTATAGCTACCACCTACTCACTACATGCATCCCCTCCCCGGACAGTGTGATGTATAGCTACCACCTACTCACTACATGTCTCCCCTTCCCGGACAGTGTGATGCATAGCTACCACCTATTAACTACACGTCTCCCCTAGCCGGACAGTGTGATGTATAGCTACCACATACTCACTACACGTCGCCCCTCCCCGGACAGTGTGATGTATAGCTACCACCTATTAACTACACGTCTCCCCTCCCCGGACAGTGTGATGTATAGCTACCACATACTCACTACATGTATCCCCTCCCCGGACAGTGTGATGTATAGCTACCACCTACTCACTACACGTATCCCCTCCACGGACAGTGGGATGTATAGCTACCACCTACTCACTACACGTCTCCCATCCACGGACTGTGTGATATATAGCTACCACCTACTCACTACACGTCTCCCCTCATCGGACAGTGGGATGTATAGCTACCACCTACTCACTACACGCATCCCCTCCCCGGACAGTGTGATGTATAGCTACCACCTACTCACTACATTCATCCCCTCCCCGGACAGTGTGATATATAGCTACCACCTATTCACTACATGTCTCCCATTCCCGGACAGTGTGATGTATAGCTACCACCTATTAACTGCACGTCTCCCCTCCCCGGACAGTGTGATGTATAGCTACCACATACTCACTACACGTCGCCCCTCCCCGGACAGTGTGATATATAGCTACAACCTACTCACTACAGGTATCACCTCCCAGGACAGTGTGATTTATAGCCAACAACTACTCACTACACGTAGCCCCTCCCCGGACAGTGTGATGTATAGCTACCACCTACTCACTACACGTCTCCCCTCCCCGGACAGTGTGATGTATAGCTAACACCTACTCACTACACATCTCCGCTCCCCGGACAGTGTGATGTATAGCTACCACCTACTCACTAAATGCATCCCCTCCCCGGACAGTGTGATGTATAGCTACCACCTACTCACTACATGTCTCCCCTTCCCGGACAGTGTGATGCATAGCTACCACCTATTAACTACACGTCTCCCCTCGCCGGACAGTGTGATGTATAGCTACCACATACTCACTACACGTCGCCCCTCCCCGGACAGTGTGATGTATAGCTACCACCTATTAACTACACGTCTCCCCTCCCCGGACAGTGTGATGTATAGCTACCACATACTCACTACACGTCGCCCCTCCCCGGACAGTGTGATGTATAGCTACCACCTACTCACTACATGCATCCCCTCCCCGGACAGTGTGATGTATAGCTACTACCTACTCACTACATGTCTCCCCTTCCCGGACAGTGTGATGTATAGCTACCACCTATTAACTACACGTCTCCCCTCCCCGGACAGTGTGATGTATAGCTACCACATACTCACTACACGTCGCCCCTCCCCGGACAGTGTGATGTATAGCTACAACCTACTCACTACACGTCTCCCCTCCCCGGGCATTGTGATGTATAGCTACCACCTACTCACTACACATCTCCGCTCCCCGGACAGTATGATGTATAGCTACCACCTACTCACTACACGTATCCCCTCCCCGGACAGTGTGATGTATAGCTACCACCTACTCACTACACGTATCCCCTCCCCGGACAGTGTGATGTACAGCTACCACCTACTCACTACACGTCTCCGCTCCCTGGACAGTATGATGTATAGCTACCACCTACTCACTACACGTATCCCCTCCCCGGACAGTGGGATGTATAGCTACCACCTACTCTCTACACGTATCCCCTCCCCGGACAGTGTGATATATAGCTACCACCTACTCACTACACGTATCCCATCCACGGACAGTGGGATGTATAGCTACCACCTACTCACTACACGTCTCCCATCCACGGACTGTGTGATGTATAGCTACCACCTACTCACTACGCGTATCCCCTCCACGGACAGTGGGATGTATAGCTACCACCTACTCTCTACAGGTATCCCCTCCCCGGACAGTGTGATGTATAGCTACAACCTACTCACTACACATATCCCCTCCCCGGACAGTGTGATGTATAGCTACCACCTACTCACTACACGTATCCCCTCCCCGGACAGTGTGATGTATAGCTACCACCTACTCACTACACGTATCCCCTCCACGGACAGTGGGATGTATAGCTACCACCTACTCAACCGCTCCCACCACGGACTGTGTGTATAAGCTACCACCACTCTCTACACGTATCCCCTCCCCGACAGTGTGATGTATAGCTACACTACTCACTACACATATCCCCTCCCCGGACAGTGTGATGTATAGCTACCACCTACTCACTACACGTATCCCTCCCCGGACAGTGTGATGTATAGCTACCACCTACTCACTACACGTATCCCCTCCACGGACAGTGGGATGTATAGCTACCACCTACTCACTACACGTCTCCCATCCACGGACTGTGTGATATATAGCTACCACCTACTCACTACACGTCTCCCCTCATCGGACAGTGGGATGTATAGCTACCACCTACTCACTACACGCATCCCCTCCCCGGACAGTGTGATGTATAGCTTCGACCTGCTCACTACACGTCTCCCCTGCTCGGACAGTGTGATGTATAGCTACCACCTACTCACTACACGTATCCTCTCCCCGAACAGTGTGATGTATAGCTACCACGTACTCACACCAAGTATCCCCTCTCCGGACAGTGTGATGTATAGCTACCACCTACTCACTACACGCATCCCCTCCCTGGACTGTGTGATGCATACCTACCGCTTACTCACTACACGTATCCAATCCGCCGGACAGTGTGATGTATAGCTACCACATACTCACTACACGTATCCCCTCCCCGGACAGTGTGATGTATAGCTACCACCTACTCATTAAACGTCTCCCCTCCTCGAACAGTGGGATGTATAGCTACCACCTACTCACTACACGCATCCCCTCCCCGGACAGTGTGAGGCATACCAACCGCCTACTCACTAAACGTATCCCCTCCCCGGACAGTGTGATGTATAGCTACCACCTACTCACTACACGCATCCCCTCCCCGGACAGTGTGATGCATACCTACCGCCTACTCACTACACATATCCCCTCCCCGGACAGTGTGATGTATAGCTACCACCTACTCACTACATTCATCCCCTCCCCGGACAGTGTGATGTATAGCTACCACCTACTCACTACATTCATCCCCTCCCCGGACAGTGTGATGTATAGCTACCACCTACTCACTACATTCATCCCCTCCCCGGACAGTGTGATGTATAGCTACCACCTACTCACTACATGTCTCCCCTTCCCGGACAGTGTGATGTATAGCTACCACCTATTAACTACACGTCTCCCCTCCCCGGACAGTGTGATGTATAGCTACCACATACTCACTACACGTCGCCCCTCCCCGGACAGTGTGGTGTATAGCTACAACCTACTCACTACATGTATCTCCTCCCAGGATAGTGTGATTTATAGCCAACACCTACTCACTACACGTAGCCCCTCCCCGGACAGTGTGATGTATAGCTACCACCTACTCACTACACGTCTCCCCTCCCCGGACAGTGTGATGTATAGCTACCACCTACTCACTACACATCTCCGCTCCCCGGACATTGTGATGTATAGCTACCACCTACTCACTACACGTCTCCGCTCCCTGGACAGTATGATGTATAGCTACCACTTACTCACTACACGTATCCCCTCCCCGGACATTGTGATGTATAGCTACCACCTACTCACTACACGTCTCCGCTCCCTGGACAGTATGATGTATAGCTACCACCTACTCACAACATGTATGCCCTCCCCGGACATTGTGGTGTATAGCTACCACCTACTCACTACACGTCTCCGCTCCCTGGACAGTATGATGTATAGCTACCACCTACTCACTACACGTATCCCCTCCCCGGACAGTGAGATGTATAGCTACCACCTACTCACTACACGTATCCCCTCCCCGGACAGTATGATGTATAGCTACCACCTACTCACAACATGTATCCCCTCTCCGGACAGTGTGATGTATAGCTACCACCTACTCATTACACGTATCCCCTCCTCGGACAGTATGATGTATAGCTACAACCTACTCACAACATGTATCCCCTCTCCTGACAGTGTGATGTATAGCTACAACCTACTCACTACACGTATCCCCTCCCCGGACATTGGGATGTATAGCTATCACCTACTCACAACATGTATCCCCTCTCCGGACAGTGTGATGTATAGCTAC
>CM026400.1:32703345-32749056 GCA_014843695.1 Archivesica marissinica | reverse complement strand
CGAAATGTTTTTGTCTGAGTTTCACTAGTGACCTTTCTATTTTTAGATTTTTTAATACGAGACTCATATGTGATATGTATAGAATAATTTGTTCTATCATTTATACATTTAATCATAGATTCAAAGTTTACTTTTTGAGATGTATTGTAATCTAATGTAATTCCTTTTACTTTACATTTAGTCAATATAACACCATCTACATCATATTGATACCCATAATTTTTAGGTCCTAAACCAACATAGCTTATAATTTTTCCATCAGGTACTTCAACAGTCCATTTACCTAAGCGACTGTTAACAATAGGAATATTATATTCCCCTGGTTTATATACAAATATAATACTCTCTGTATCAAAGTATAACACTCTATCATCTAATAGTTCAAGAACTGCATACAATTATAATCTTGCATATGCAGTTACAAATGATGCAACTACAACATTAGCGGAAGCATGAGGTTCAATTTCATCAGTTAAATCCTTATAATTCATTAATATGAAAGTATCATGATCAAACATATCAATACTACTGACCTCAATATTACTAACATTCATAATATAAAAAAACCTTGAGACTTTACTAATATATTCACAATGAGGCAATTTGTTATTTTGAGCATTTTTACCCCATAAACAGTTAAGCATAGTTTTTGCAAATGCGCGTTTACCAGGGTTATATTTAATATTTTCAAGTACAATACCTTCTGCATCAAAATAATCAGTTTTAAACATCTTTTCATCATCTTCATTTTTAACCCAATTTGGGTAACCACTAGCCTCTTGTTTCATTTTTAAATACTTATCGATATATTGTTTATATACATCTGAACTCCAATTACTCCAATGCCATATTTGATATGTTTCTAATATTTGATAACCTTTATCTAACGCTTTCTGTATTTATACAGTTGTCCATGTACCGATCAATGCTCTTTGATTTTCTGTATGTTTGCAATAATCATCTTCATTCTTAGCACATGTATAACATAGAGTAAATATCATTTTTTTATTACAATGTATTGGTAATACAGGCATCCATAATGTTTGAGGGGGCAGTATTTTACATTTTATCAAACCCTGATAGTCTCTAATATATTTTATATCAATTTGTTCTTGACTTATTATATTTGGATGTACACATGGATATTTTTTATATTTATTAACATATGGATATAATGAACATATTTTATTTGTTCATCATCTTTTATTTTATGATATAATTTTACAGCATTTGTTCTACCTCCAAATAGAGCATCTCTAGGTTTAATAGGTTCTCTATATGGATATAATACATTTATATTATTTTTATATTGGATATTGATATCCTTATAATTATCAAAATCACATTCCCATATATATATAATGTTATACCCTAATAATTTTAAATCGTTAAATCGTTTAATAGTTTCTTCATGCAGTTGATGCATTGTTTTTTTAGTATATGGGTTAATATATTTTCTATTTGGATAACACGTCTTACATCCATGATATAAACAACCCAGAAATTCATATATTACACCATCACAATATCCATCTACATGATATTTACCTATTTTTTTCTCACCTCCATTTAATGCATGACAAATTTTCTTATTTAGATCTGTACTATATGCCTGAAGCCATCTTATTCCTTTAATAGAATATTTTGTTTTGTTAGGATATCCACTATCAGATATAACCCCAATGTTATTGCCTCCCTAAAGGGGTTAATTTGATCGCTATTTAAAAATTGTATTATAAATTCCCCACAACCTCTTCTTAAAATATCAACATCTGAAATACAATATTTTTTCATTTCTGTTCTAAAATCAAAAAATTCTTGATTATTTATTTTATCATCATACCATTTCATAAATATATCACGATTTTCAGGCTTCATACACCCTGGTTTATAATAGTCTAATGATAAATATGGACCAATATAGTTTTGATATTGATCAGTATTTGCCCAAAAAGGAAACCAACCTTTAGCTAATTCTTTTAATCCAAATGTTTTTGGGAATGATGCTAAAGGCATCCCTATAACATTTAAGGAATCTATTAATCTTATATTTTTATATTTTAATAACATAATATTATTCCCATTCATAATTAAATCAGGTTTAATTGTACCATGTGTAATTAAATATCTTAAAACAAATTGTGTATCATACCCTCTTCCATTATGAGCTATTACTGTTGAATAATTATGAATAGGACTAAATAACCATTTACAGAATTCTTGTAATGTATTTTCACCTTCAAATATCATTTGTTTTTTCACATTCAATATTATTACAATGGTCACAATATTCGGTAACTGATTTACAAATGCAGTTATCACATGCCCGTTGAGCTACACAATAATTTGGTTTATGTTCCCCATCATCAAATTGACATTCAAAGTCATAAAATATATAGGGTACTATTTTAGGTCCTTGTTTTAATGGTTCAGATACATATATTGGTATATAGCAATCATGGTCCAAGGATACTATTAATTTACTTTCTATTAATAGAGTATCACATTTTTTACATAACTGTACAGACGAACATATATTTTTCTTATGTTTTCCTTTAATTGTTTTATGATTTTCATAACATGATATACTAACAAACCACCGGCTACAAGTATTACAATATATACTTTCTTTTTTTCACATAATCATGCGAATAACATTTACATATATTATTACATTTATGGTGTTCTTTATTACTATAACCTACATCACAATATTCACAAAAATAACTACAACCAAAAAAACCTGTGATTGAGATAATACGATCATAATGATTATCATGATAATATAAATGAATAACTTTACTATTATCAGTCATTCTATATGGTTCAAATAAATGTTCACCTTTTCCATGTTGTTGGTGTATTTTAATAATATATTCCGGATATATTTCATTTTGTATTATTTTATATTCTTCAATACCACATTTCTGGTTTATGTCTATACCAACTTTATTTAATAATTTTTCTGCTTCTTGTTTTTGAAGAGGTTTGTCTGTTTTTCTAATTTTCTCCCATTTTTTTTCCATTCATCACTTTTATCAGTATTTAATTTACACATACATACAACAATGGATCTAGCTAAGCACATACTATCTTCACTATTTTCAATTTTAATAATACTACGCTTTATATTTATCATATTATCAATGCTTTTTTCACTACCATGATGCATTGTTTTTCTACTACCTCCAATAGGCATTGATGTATGAGTAAATTCAATTCTCAAACCATTATCATGTATTTTAAATTCTTTATTACTTTGACCTACTCTTTCGATTTCATTCAATAATGTTTCTCCTGATATATTTTCAGCATCATTAAATGGTATATGAATGCTAAATTCTAATGTAGGGTGTGTAATAGAAAATCTAATTTTATCATTTGGTTGCACGTTTGATTTTTCTTTTATTTGCTTTACTAAATTGTTAAATAATTCATTAGTAAAGTCAAATGGTTTATCATATTGATTAAAGGTCAAATCATATACTTTACTTTGAGATCTATATTTTCTAGATTTTCTACTTTGCAATTCATTAATTTTATAATATGTTTGTTTATCATTAGTATGTAATATTTTATTTGAGGAATCATCATTTGAAGATTCATTTGAAGAATCTTCATTTGAAGATTCATCACTACTAGAAGAATCTGAATATTCTACTAATTTTGTAGCCATTATTATACGACTGATTTTGTTATTTTGATTTTTATTCTTATATACACTTTTTAGAGCTATTAATAAACATTCTCTATTTATATATCAATTATCTAAATATAGCTACATCAGTTTACTATAAATATAGGTTATTTCATAGACATTATTTATTCACTACTTTGACAATCATTCAGTAACAATCATGAGTATGCAGCAACAATTAAATGAAATGAGTTTGAAGTTAAATGAATTATGGTATAAAGCATATGGAAATGAACAGGGACAGAAACACATTTATTGTTATATTTGTAAGAAAAAAGGACACTATGCGAATGAATGTATTAACAAAACACAGCCGAACAAGTTTTTAAATAATATAACATGTTATAAATGTAACAAACAGGGGCATTATGCTACTACATGCCCTGAAAAATATACATTGAAAAAGGAGAATACTATTTACGCCAGCTATGATAAACCTGAATCGAGCGGTTTTGAGGTTAGTAAGGAACCAGAAATTGCACCACAAACCAATATCAACGCCGATAAAACATGGGATGTAGAGGACATCATGGATGTAGAAATGGATTCTGGCATTTTACCTGGAATTCCATTTAAAGGTGAGCTGCCGAATATGACTTGTTCGACTCCAAAACCAAAAAGGACCCTTATGGACACCATATATGAATGTGAGGAACCATTGAAAAAGAGGCCACGAGTTGAAGACCCAACTAAGGAGAGGGCTCCATTGAAGGCATTTCGTAAGAAAAGACTATTAAATCTATAAGATGATTGTATGGCATTACAGTGTTTTAAAAATTATGTTATTAAAATGGAACTAATAGATAAGGTGTAAAATTGACATTGAAGTACCTATTAAATAGAGTTAACAAATAATAACACTCATTGTATTGGATGTAAATATTATTTTTGGGAACTTGTATTAGTTATGTATTGTGGTTATTTCAATTTATATTTTGATGTTGTGATTGTAATATATAATAAATAATACATATAATGGTTTCTTTACTTGAGTACTATGTTCTTCTTTCTTTTTATCTTTATCTTTTATACTTGTATTAAAATATTTGTCTAGGTTATATAATAACAATCTATATATTAGAAGGTGATTGCCAATGTTGCGGTGGTAGTGTTTGTTTCGATAGTGAATCAGATATCTGGGATAAACTGTTAGGTTATTTTTGTCATTGGGGTAGTAAAGAAACATATTACTGTGATCTATGTTATGAACACAACAATTTCTTACATATGCATGGATTATGTTTATTTTGTTTTAATGTAGTATTTAAATGTAGGTTACCGTAGCGCTATACATTAGACGTGTTACTATTTATAGCTAGTAGGTCAAGCCGATTTTTGCCACCATATATTGAGTTTTTATGGGTTTTTTATTATTGACCACCTCACAATGACGGACTTGATAGATTATTTGAATGATCCTATGCTAGGAGGTCGATGGAGTCATATCGTAGAGCTGATTATGAAACCAGCTATTACATCAACACCTCTACTACCAGAAACTAATGATGATTACCTCAGGCGTATGATGAGCTATGTTCCTGTTTATGGAGGGATTACGCCGGTGGATTATTGTGGAGATTCTATCTCTAACACAACATTTCCTCCGGATATTATCGACCCTGTACCTGAGAGCAAACCCTTAACATGATATTGTTAGGAAGAAAAAATACGGTCCTTTTCAGGACCAACACACATATTCCGATAAGAAAAATCTCTCAAATATTGTCATATTAGTTATATTTATATATTACAACAAACATATATAAATACTAGATATCTTTTATGTTTTCATTTAGTTGTAGCATTGCAAAGAGATAACACCTTCACAATGAGTTATTTACAAGATAGAATAACACATATAGTATCTACAAGTGAAGGATTACATTTTTCAAAAGTACATTTAAGATTAGGAACAAATGTATTTATAGAAATGATACATGAGGAAATAATTAGAAAAGTAGGGTCTGATGTTGACTTATAAACATCATCTTCAAAACATATTGTAGAGAATGATAAGGGTAAACCATTTGTACATTATTATGGATTAGCACACACAAAAGCAAAATTGTATTTAGGAAAGGAAATAGTATAGAAAGTTTGATTGTAAATTATTTAACAAAACGAAAATTAGATATTATTAAAAAGGAGGAAATAGAAAAAGTATGTAAAGATTTAGGGATATATTACCCCAGTTGGCTTATAATGTATAATGATTATCTTATGGAAAGAAATAAACTCAACATGTCAGAACAACCAGATACTATAAATATAATTCATGTCTTATTACATAGACATTTACGTAGATTATATTCATGGAACTATTAATATAATCCAATTCTATTAATATATTCCAAAATAAGGGTAACAATACACTATATAAGTTAGAACAACCATAGAACACTATCATTATTTTTACTTGATATTGTAGCAAAGACATCAATCATGAATAATAGCAATATGAAAGCAAATCATATGGTATCTACATCATTTGGGTTACAATATTCTAAAGTACAGTTGGGTTTAGATACAGATCTTTATATAGAAATGGTAAATGATGAAATAATCAGAAAAGTAGGAGATGTTGACTTAACAACAATACATCCAGAACATATTCTAATTTTAGATGGGGAACCATATAACAATTATTATGGAATGCTTTTTTCACATACACAACAATATTTAGGCAAAGAAATGGATATAGAAAGTATATTATCACATTTTCTATCGAAACGTAAATTAGATATTGTTGAATTAGATGATATAGAATTTATGTACACTACATTAGGTATGGGATATGAGAAATGGATCTCAATGTATGATGATTATGTTGTTTCTAGAAATAGATTAGTATTACCATATGATGTACACTATATAAATGTACTTGATGTGTTACTATATCATCATTCAAAGAGAACTTGGTAGTAACATGTCACATATAGTAAAAATCGGTGTGGAAGGAGGATTTTGTTCGGAATTTGTTAATAGTATTATACATTTAGATTTAGGGGAGGAGGTGTTGATTGATATGGTTAATGATGAAATAACACGAAAGAAAATACCAAAAGAGGAGAATTTTGGTAATATGTTGTCAAATGTACATTTACATTTGGGTACATATATAGATATGGAAAGTGTTATTAAACATTATTTATATAACAAACATATTGCGGTTGTTAAACATAGAGATATAGAAGCTGTGTTAAAAGAAACACTTGGTATAGATGATTGGTCTATAATATATAATAACTATTTAGAGAAGACAAAAATAACTCCAGAGGATGATGATTATATAAATGTATGCGGTGTATTACTATACCATCATTTAGAAAGAAAGATTTGAAGAGAACTATGGAGAACAGAATAACAAACGATATGGTTTTATTTTATGGACAAAACAGTGTTTTCAGTAACTTTTATCCTGCAGACTTTATAGATAGTGATGGAGTGAAATATATATGTACTGAACAATATTTTCAACATAAAAAAATGCTACAATGCCAAGAACATACTATTGCTGAGAAGATACTTAATTCTACTAATCCATATGAGATCAAGCATCTAGGACGGTCAAGATCTACAAACTTTGATGTAGTACAATGGACAAACGATTCAACAGATGTACTTTTTGAAGCAAATTGGTTAAAATATAACCAAAATGAACACTTAAAGAGAATTTTATTAAATACAAATAATAAAGTTCTTGCAGAGGCTAACCCCAGATACTGTATTTGGGGTATTGGTTTAAATATGTGGATTAAAAATGCGACAGTGCAAGCTAATTGGAAGGGTCAGAATCAATTTGGAGAAATATTAATGCATATTAGATATTTTATTAGGAATAAAAATTGTTAGTTGTATCTTAGTTAATTATTAGTTATTATTAGAAAATAAAAAAATTATATTGAAATTTATTATGTGTTATGTTATATTTAGTAGTCACTAGGGTGGAACTATGGGCCATGTAACCCAAAACGGCCCATAGTGCCACCCACAGCAAAACGGCCCATACTGCCACCCACAGCAAAAGTGCCCTATAAATTATTAAAAAGTGCCCCATAGTGCCAAAAATATTATATTGAAAAAATCATTTTATTTATTAAAAAATTAATTTTATTTTTATTAAAATTTTTATTTTATTTTATTAAAACAAATTATTATTTTTATTAAAAAAATTATTTTATTAAAAATGTTATTAAAATTTTTATTTTATTTATTAAAAAATTTATTTTATTTATTAAAATTTTTATTTTATTTTTATTAAAATTTTAATTTTATTTATTTTTATTAAAAATTTATTATGTGTTATTTATTTTTAGTAGGGATGGCACTATGGACGGAGTTTTATGGAATATGGACCGTTTTACCGAGTATTTACGTCCATATTCAATACAACTCCGTCCATAGTGCCATCCTATACTACTGACAAGTTAGTTTTCTTCGGGTACACGTTTCCTCCAACACGAGAGCCCTGTTACGCCGCATATAGCTCCTAACCCATAGAGCTCCTCGAGGAGCTTTATGCGTTGTGGCATGACGCATAGAGCTCCCATGTAGCTATATGCGTTAGGCCACAACGCATAGAGCTCCTAAGAAGCGCTGTGCGTTAGGCAAACACGCATAGAGCTCCCGAGAGCCCTATCGGTCGAAGGTACACATCAACTTTAAAATGGGTATTTCAACCTGACGCATAGAGCTCCCCACTTCCGATAATTAAGATGTTGAGATGACTTGTACGTGCACTTGTAGATACAAATGCACGTACGCGTTGTAGGTATTAACACCTAACACCTATTCACACCTACATGCCCTCGCATGGCGTTAGTATCACGACCGAGAACAGTGAATAAAACGTGGTGAGAACGCCGAGTACTTGATACGGACGCAAACGAACTTCCTTGAACGCCAAGCCGCCACGTTTGTCTTGGACTATTCAAACCAAACGTCGCGCTTCCGCGTTCTGACCAGAACGGGATAAGAACTATTTCTGAACTCCGCACGAACTTTACTCGAAATGAAATGGGCAAAAGGTTCTTCATTGTTAGGATGATGATGACTGTGATGATGATGATGATTGCGATGATGATCGTGATGCTTATTGAGATGATGATGAATGTGATGATGATTATGATGATGATGATGACGATATTGATGATGATGATAACGTCCACAACGATTGGGATTTGTTGTTTTTGATGAGGTTGATTGAGGAATAAAGGAGTAAAACTTAAAGTAAACAAGGAAATCGGTGGAACCGATGAAAGCTCCCCAAACTCGGTGCTTGACCGAGACTTGCTTTTTATAATAAACAAGTGAAAGCAGTATTACCAAACAATACAAAGGCCCCTACCGGTTTATAAATTTGACCCAAGTATCATGACAATCCTTCAAGGGGTTTAGGAGATATGGACCTGACACAAAATATAGTCACTAGACCTTTGACCTCTAAGTGCGACCTTGACCTTGAACCGATGTGGTTGGAACATGGGTTCTGCACGTCGTCTCCATGTGGTGAACATTTGACCCAAGTATCATGAAAATCCACCAAGGGGTTTAGGAGATATGGACCGGACACGAAATGTAGGCACTTGACTTTTGACCTCAAAGTGCGACCTTGACTTTGAACCTACATGGCTGGAACATGGGTTATGCACGTCATCTCGATGAGGTGAACATTTGACCCAAGTTTCCTGAAAATCCTTGAAGAGGTTTAGGAGGTATGGACCGGGCACGATGGGATGGGCTGACGGAATGATGGATGGACATCGACCAATCCTATAGTCCCCATTACCGGGTCTTCGGCCAGTAGGGGCCTAACAAGCCTTTAATAAAGTGAAAATGGGACATAATTCAGTAAGTACAAAACAGAGAGTTATGGTTCTTGCGCTCTGCACTCCGCTTCATTGCCCTCTATCATTGCTTCAAGTTTCTTTTTATTACCTTCAATACTTTTCGAGTTATGCTCCGGACAAGCACATAATAAGGTGAAAAGGGGAGATAATTCAGTAGGTACATCACAGAGATTTATTGTTCTCGCGCTCTATACACCGCCTCATTTCCCTCTATCACCGTTTCAAGTTTCATTAGATTTCATTCAATACTTTATGAGTTATGCTACAGCAAGCATTTAATAAAGTGAAAAGGGAGATCATTCATCAATGACAACACAGAGGTTTATGGTTCTTGCGCCCTGCTCTCCATCTCATTGCCCTCCATCACAGATTCAAGTTTCATTTGATTTCCTTCTATGCTTTTCGAGATATGCTCCGGACAAGAAGTACCCGGACGAACGAACAAACGGATGGACGGACAGACAAAGGGGCAACTATATGCTCTCCCTTTGGGGAGCATAAAAATAGTCAGTAGTTTAATATGTTTTAGTAATTGACAACAGAGGAGCTCAATGCGGGACGATCGGGCATATTGACGCATTGAAGCTCTATCGGACAGGAGCTCTATGCGGTTCTTTAACGACGCATAGAGCTCCTCGAGCTCTAGAGCTCCTCGAGGAGCTCTATGGGTTAGGAGCTCTATGCGGCGTAACAGAGCCCATATGCATACGCTTTCATTCATGCCAACGCGAGCGATTAATATAAAATAATATACAAAGCTTGTTGTGTGTGTTTTACGTTTATTTATCGTCGCTACCGGTTGCCCATATGAGCGACGCCTCCTGAAGAGATTAGTCATCTTAGACGTTTGGAGGATAGTGCAATGATACAGACAGAGACCCATTCCTGAGTCTCATCGACATGAGACCTCGGCTTAAAGTCACATCTGCAATACTGTTAATTGTATTAGGTTCAGATGGGGGGGGGGGGGTCGTCCTAAGATCCTCAACAAATTAATAAACATGAAATATGACGATAAAACTGACGTAAAATCGTAAACGTTATTTTTTTTATTATGTCTTGGTAGTAATTTATTCTAGTCACATAGTTTACCATTTAAAATCATTACGGAGTAATTGACGATTTCATTAACATACCTGGTTGGTGGATCACAGAAGTATGTGTGACGCGATACTTTCTTTATGTAAAAGTGTTATCAAACAGTTCATGCGGTTATCAATGCGTGAATGGTAAATACCCCAATTCGAGTAGTATAGGCTTTCCAAACTTCCTGTTAGGAATAGGAAGTGTGTACAGTACAACCTGTGTTAGCGGTCACATCTCTTAACTCTTTCAACGCCAATGTCCCATAAAAGCGTCGTTGCATATATCCTAGAACCCAATCAGACAGAACTACCGTAGTTCATTCTCTAGCATAGTTCATTCTCTAGCATAGTTCATTCTCTAGTGTAAGTGTAGTTCATTATATAGTGTAAGTGTAGTTCATTCACTAGTGTAAGTGTAGTTCAGTATCTAGTGTAAGTGTAGTTCATTCACTAGTGTAAGTGTAGTTCATTATCTAGTGTAAGTGTAGTTCATTCTCTAGTGTAAGCATAGTTCATTCTCTAGTGTAAGTGTAGTTCATTCTCTAGCATAGTTCATTCTCTAGTGTAAGTGTAGTTCATTCTCTAGCATAGTTCATTCTCTAGTATAAGTGTAGTTCATTCTCTAGTGTAAGTGTAGTTCATTCTCTAGTGTAAGTGTAGTTCATTCTCTAGTGTAAGTGTAGTTCATTCTCTAGCATAGTTCATTCTCTAGTGTAAGTGTAGTTCATTCACTAGTGTAAGTGTAGTTCATTCTCTAGTGTAAGTGTAGTTCATTCTCTAGTGTAAGTGTAGTTCATTCACTAGTGTAAGTGTAGTTCATTCTCTAGTGTAAGTGTAGTTCATTCACTAGTGTAAGTGTAGTTCATTCTCTAGTGTAAGTGTAGTTCATTCACTAGTGTAAGTGTAGTTCATTCTCTAGTGTAAGTGTAGTTCATTCTCTAGTGTAAATGTAGTTCATTCACTAGTGTAAGTGTAGTTCATTCTCTAGTGTAAGTGAAGTTCATTCACTAGTGTAAGTGTAGTTCATTCTCTAGTGTAAGTGTAGTTCATTCACTAGTGTAAGTGTAGTTCATTCTCTAGTGTAAGTGTAGTTCATTCTCTAGTGTAAGTGTAGTTCATTCACTAGTGTAAGTGTAGTTCATTCTCTAGTGTAAGTGTAGTTCATTCACTAGTGTAAGTGTAGTTCATTCTCTAGTGTAAGTGTAGTTCATTCACTAGTGTAAGTGTAGTTCATTCTCTAGTGTAAGTGTAGTTCATTCACTAGTGTAAGTGTAGTTCATTCTCTAGTGTAAGTGTATTTCATTCTCTAGTGTAAGTGTAGTTCATTCTCTAGCATAGTTCATTCACTAGTGTAAGTGTAGTTCATTCTCTAGTGTAAGTGTAGTTCATTCTCTAGTGTAAGTGTAGTTCATTCTCTAGTGTAAGTGTAGTTCATTATCTAGTGTAAGTGTAGTTCATTCACTAGTGTAAGTATAGTTCATTCACTAGTGTAAGTATAGTTCATTCACTAGTGTAAGTGTAGTTCATTCACTAGTGTAAGTATAGTTCATTCACTAGTGTAAGTGTAGTTCATTCTCTAGCGGCCGTCTGATCAAGCTATGTGCTGATTGCTCTTCAGACAGTTAAACTGAAAGCACCTGTCCGATTTTTTAAAACATTATTTATTTTACAATGATTGCTAAGCACGTTTTAGCAACTTATATTAATCACTCTCGTTGGCTCGGATGAAAGCGTATATGTGGTCATTCGTGTGGAAGGAAACTGGGGTACCCGGAGAAAACCACCAGTCCGATCTGGCTACAACCGTGACTTAAGTACATTGGGTGGATGTCTCGACGGATACACGTTATTATATACTGAAGGACAAAGTGGGTTTTCTACGGGGCTCCGGTTTCCTCCCACACGAATGACACAATATATACGCTTTCATCCGCGCCAACGAGAGTGATTAATATAAGTTGTTAAAAGCTTGTTTCGCAATCGTTGTAAAATAAATAAAGTTTAAACTTTAATCTGTGTGTGCGACATTAAACTGCAAAACTTCAACTCTAAAAAAAAAATTCGTATAACCCCTAAAATGGGACAGGTCAATATACACTAACCATAACAGACGGATCTGTAGTCCAGTGGTGACACGCTGGACTGGTAATCCAGGGATCGCAGATACGATCCCCAGTCGGACCTTAATAATAATTAATAGTCTTTCAGATTGGACGTTAAACCGAGGTCTCGTGTCGGTGCTTTACACTGTGCACGTAAAAGAACCAGAGGTGACTCTGGAATGGGTCTCTGTCTGTATCATGCACTATCCTCCAAAATCTAAAATGACTAATCTCTTCAGGAGGCGTCGCTCATATGGGCAACCGGTAGCGACGATAAATAAACGTAAAACACACACACACACTAACCATATCTAGATTTACTAATGAGATATGGTGATATATTTGTATAGATCTTGATTGTGTAAAATCAATGTACAGTACAATGCTGAATAATCGCAAAGATCAAAAACTTCCGGGTTAAGTTCAATGTGACGAGTGAATAGAGAAACTGGTCATACTTCAGTTGAATACTTTATGAAATCTAAATAGAATATGGATAAGATATATATAATTTTATACAGGTATGATCAAATCGTTGAATTTTAATATTCTTGATGTATATATAGAAATGTGGATATAAGTAATTGTCTTGACTTGAAACGTTTAACACCGTCTAGATTGTTGTGTAGTGAGAGGATTTTATAGAATATTCGATTAGTACGTACATATAAAATTAATACTTCAATAAGAGACATCTCTAATTTTCTGTTACCTCCATGGCAGATAAAGTCTGATTTATTCCAAAATTTAAATAGGTACTTTTAGTTGGAATCCTTTGTTTTTATTGCTGTTCCCCTAACCAGATGTTGCGATATGATACATGTGATTTTATCGAAATCGTGTCAATTAACTGAGAGCATTGTTTTGCAAATATGTACCCATTGCATATACTCTATGATATCTGCCGAGATATAGTAATTTAATAATCATATGAAGCGATAGTGGCTTAAAATTGCTAGCATATTGTACAAAGGAAACAACGATAAAAACAGAGGGAAACACTTAATAGGACCTATCTACTTTTAGGGAGTATTCAGGGGCTGTAACTCACCATTGTCTCTCATTATATGTCGCCGAGTTGTGAAGGCGTTTATATTAGGTTCGAACCCCCGTCTGACCCTAATAAAATTAACAGTTTTTCAGATGGGACGTTAAACCGAGGTCTCGTGTCTGTGCTTTACACCGTGCACGTAAAAGAACCAGAGGAGACTCTGGAACGGGTCCGCCTCCTAAAGAGATTAGTCATTTTAGATTTTTGGAGGATAGTGCAATGATACAGACAGAGACTCATTCCACAATCGCCTCTGGTTCGTTTACGTGCACGGTGTAAAACACCGACACGAGACCTCTGTTTAAAGTCCCATTTGAAATACTGTTAATTTTATTATGGTCAGATGGGGATCGAACCTGCGATTCCTGGATTACCAGTCCACTGGACTACCGATTCGTCTGTCCTATTAGCCCAGTAGTTAATATACTAGCTTCTTACCAATGTACGTTACGATTGTGCCCTTAGGCAAGGCATTTAAATTCCACGTTCCATCATGTTTACGGTCTGTTTACATTTATGTTGTGTTCAACTTTGTACAAAGTTTCAGCACCAGTTTGCAGTACATTGGAATATCCACCTGCTGTTTACGACAATGTACCAGAGTACCCTCTAAAACGTTCTGCGAGACTAGATAATAAATAAGCATTAGGGTGACACCTCATTCAATCAAGAAAGCACCAAGTGATTTTCCAAATTTTCAGCAACCTTATTTACTTAGTTGGTTCAAAAGCTCACTCAGAGCTTGTGTTGTACTGTTGCTATCTTGCCGACTAAAAATAAAATTGATCTTATCTTATCTTAGTGCTACAAAGTTCACAATATCCACCGAGTGATTTCACAGATTGATTCTCAATGGTCAATGGGATCTGAACTAAATGGCAGTTATTGTTTCACATTTAAGATTATATACAGAATAAGTGATCAGTGGTAGCGCGTTCGCTTCAGGTGTGAAAGGTCCGGCCTCAGGCAAGGCATTTAAATTCCAAGTTGCATCTCCCTCGTGACGATGGATTCCATCAGGAATGAGGTCTCGAGAGTGATTAATATAAGTTGTAGGAACTTGTTTCGCAATCGAGTTAAAATAAATGTGTATAAACTACCAATGGAATCTGGGTTTGGCCCTCGAATAGGGCAGTATGTTGAGATGTTACGATTGTTTGCCAAAGTCAGACATGTCCTCTTTCGTCCCACACGAATGATCATATACGATTTCATCCTCGCCAACGAGAGTGATTAATATAAATTGTTAAAACTTGTAAAAATAAATCAAGTTTACATGTACCGTGACATTAAAAAGCTTAAACTTTATTTATTTTGCAACGATTGCGAAGCAAGTTTTAACAACTTATATCAATCACTCTCGTTGGCGTGGATGAACACATAAATGTAGTCAATCGCATGGGAGGTAACCGGAGTACACAGAGAAAACCCACCTGTCCGATCTGGCTACATCCGTGACTTAAGTACATTGGTTGGATATCACGATTGATGCACGTTATTATATACTTAAGGACAAAGGTTTTGCATGGGTATTTTTATATCAGCAATTAAAGTCAATAACAAACAGTACGACATTAAATATTATGTAATCTATTGTCAATGTATCATACACATTCACTGAAAGTTTGGTCAAAATCAATTTAGATTACATATATAATATGTAATGTTGTATTGCTTGCTATTGACTTTAGTGTATACACATTTATTTTAGCTCGATTGCGAAACAAATTGATACAATTTATATTAATCACTCTCGAGACCTCATTCCTGGTGGAATCCATCGCCATGAGGGAGAGAGAAGAGACAATGTGGAATGTAAATGCCTTGTCTAAGGGCACAATCGTAACGGCTCCAGTGGGGATCGAACTCCGGACCTTTCGAACGTGGAGCGAACGCACTACCATTGCGCTATCACGACGTCCACAGTACGGGTTAAAAAAAGGTACTGGTTAACCTCTGTAGCCTGCCCAGGAAAGGTAAACTGCCCGTTGCTCATATGGGCAACCTGTATCATTATTGACTTTACTTGACATACAGATCTGTAGTCCAGTGGTTAACACGTAAGGTTTGGTAAGGGTTATACCTTAGTTTAGTGTAAGGTTTGGTAAGTGCTATATATTGGTTTAGTGTAAGGTTTAGTAAGAGCTATATATTGGTTTAGTGTAAGGTTTGGTAAGTGCTATATATTGGTTTAGTGTAAGGTTTGGTAAGAGCTATTTCTTGGTTTAGTGTAAGGTTTGGTAAGAGCTATATATTGGTTTAGTGTAAGGTTTGGTAAGTGCTATATATTGGTTTAGTGTAAGGTTTGGTAAGAGCTATATATTGGTTTAGTGTAAGGTTTGGTAAGAGCTATATCTTGGTTTAGTGTAAGGTTTGGTAAGAGCTATTTCTTGGTTTAGTGTAAGGTTTGGTAAGAGCTATTTCTTGGTTTAGTGTAAGGTTTGGTAAGAACTATTTCTTGGTTTAGTGTAAGGCTTGGTAAGAGCTATTTCTTGGTTTAGTGTAAGGTTTGTAAGAGCTATTTCTTGGTTTAGTGTAAGGTTTGGTACGAGCTATATCTTGGTTTATTGTAAGGTTTGGTAAGTGCTATATATTGGTTTAGTGTAAGGTTTGGTAAGAGCTATATATTGGTTTAGTGTAAGGTTTGGTAAGAGCTATATATTGGTTTATTGTAAGGTTTGGTAAGAGCTATATATTGGTTTAGTGTAAGGTTTGGTAAGAGCTATATATTGTTTTAGTGTAAGGCTTGGTAAGAGCTATATATTGGTTTAGTGTAAGGTTTAGTAAGGGCTATATATTGGCTTAGTGTAAGGTTTGGTAAGAGCTATTTCTTGGTTTAGTGTAAGGTTTGTAAGAGCTATATATTGGTTTAGTGTAAGGCTTGGTAAGAGCTATTTCTTGGTTTAGTGTAAGGTTTGGTAAGAGCTATTTCTTGGTTTAATGTAAGGTTTGGTAAGAGCTATATCTTGGTTTATTGTAAAGTTTGGTAAGGGCTATATCCTGGTTTATTGTAAGGGTTGATCAAAGCTATATCTTGGTTTAGTGTAAGGTTTGATAAGAGCTATATATTTGTTTAGTGTAAGGTTTGATCAAAGCTATATCTTGGTTTAGTGTAAGGATTGATCAAAGCTATATATTGGTTTAGTGTAAGGTTTGGTAAGAGCTATATCTTGGTTTAGTGTAAGGTTTGATCAAAGCTATATATTTGTTTAGTGTAAGGTTTGGTATGGGCTATATCTTGGTTTAGTGTAAGGTTTGGTAAGAGCTATATCTTGGCTTAGTGTATGGTTTGATCAAAGCTATATCTTGGTTTAGTGTAAGGATTGATCATAGCTATATCTTGGTTTAGTGTAAGGTTTGATCAAAGCTATATCTTCGTTTAGTGTAAGGATTGATCAAAGCTATATATTGGTTTAGTGTAAGGCTTGGTAAGAGCTATATCTTGGTTTAGTGTAAGGATTGACCATAGCTATATCTTGGTTTAGTGTAAGGTTTGATCAAAGCTATATCATCGTTTAGTGTAAGGATTGATCAAAGCTATATATTGGTTTAGTGTAAGGCTTGGTAAGAGCTATATCTTGGCTTAGTGTAAGGTTTGATCAAAGCTATATCTTGGTTTAGTGTAAGGTTTGGTCAAAAGCTATATATGTGTTTAGTGTAAGGTTTGGAAAGAGCTATATCTTGGCTTAGTGTAACGTTTGGTAAGAGCTATATCTTGGTTTAGTGTAAGGTTTGGTAAAAGCTATATATTGGCTTAGTGTAAGGTTTGGTAAGAGCTATATCTTGGTTTAGTGTAATGTTTGGTAAGAGGTATTTCTTGGCTTAGTGTAAGCTTTGGTAAGAGCTATATCTTGGCTTAGTGTAAGGTTTGGTAAGAGCTATATCTTGGTTTAGTGTAAGGTTTGGTAAGAGCTATATCTTGGTTTAGTGTAAGGTTTGGTAAGTGCTATATATTGGTTTAGTGTAAGGTTTGGTAAGAGCTATTTCTTGGTTTAGTGTAAGGTTTGGTAAGAGCTATATATTGGTTTAGTGTAAGGTTTGGTAAGTGCTATATATTGGTTTAGTGTAAGGTTTGGTAAGAGCTATATATTGGTTTAGTGTAAGGTTTGGTAAGTGCTATATATTGGTTTAGTGTAAGGTTTGGTAAGAGCTATTTCTTGGTTTAGTGTAAGGTTTGGTAAGAGCTATATATTGGTTTAGTGTAAGGCTTGGTAAGAGCTATATATTGGTTTAGTGTAAGGCTTGGTAAGAGCTATATCTTGGTTTAGTGTAAGGTTTGGTAAGAGCTATTTCTTGGTTTAGTGTAAGGTTTGGTAAGAGCTATTTCTTGGTTTAGTGTAAGGTTTGGTAAGAACTATTTCTTGGTTTAGTGTAAGGCTTGGTAAGAGCTATTTCTTGGTTTAGTGTAAGGTTTGTAAGAGCTATTTCTTGGTTTAGTGTAAGGTTTGGTGCGAGCTATATCTTGGTTTATTGTAAGGTTTGGTAAGTGCTATATATTGGTTTAGTGTAAGGTTTGGTAAGAGCTATATATTGTTTTAGTGTAAGGTTTGGTACGAGCTATATCTTGGTTTATTGTAAGGTTTGGTAAGTGCTATATATTGGTTTAGTGTAAGGTTTGGTAAGAGCTATATATTGGTTTAGTGTAAGGTTTGGTAAGAGCTATATATTGGTTTATTGTAAGGTTTGGTAAGAGCTATATATTGGTTTAGTGTAAGGTTTGGTAAGAGCTATATATTGTTTTAGTGTAAGGCTTGGTAAGAGCTATATATTGGTTTAGTGTAAGGTTTAGTAAGGGCTATATATTGGCTTAGTGTAAGGTTTGGTAAGAGCTATTTCTTGGTTTAGTGTAAGGTTTGTAAGAGCTATATATTGGTTTAGTGTAAGGCTTGGTAAGAGCTATTTCTTGGTTTAGTGTAAGGTTTGGTAAGAGCTATTTCTTGGTTTAATGTAAGGTTTGGTAAGAGCTATATCTTGGTTTATTGTAAAGTTTGGTAAGGGCTATATCCTGGTTTATTGTAAGGGTTGATCAAAGCTATATCTTGGTTTAGTGTAAGGTTTGATAAGAGCTATATATTTGTTTAGTGTAAGGTTTGATCAAAGCTATATCTTGGTTTAGTGTAAGGATTGATCAAAGCTATATATTGGTTTAGTGTAAGGTTTGGTAAGAGCTATATCTTGGTTTAGTGTAAGGTTTGATCAAAGCTATATATTTGTTTAGTGTAAGGTTTGGTATGGGCTATATCTTGGTTTAGTGTAAGGTTTGGTAAGAGCTATATCTTGGCTTAGTGTAAGGTTTGGTAAGAGCTATATCTTGGTTTAGTGTATGGTTTGATCAAAGCTATATCTTGGTTTAGTGTAAGGATTGATCATAGCTATATCTTGGTTTAGTGTAAGGTTTGATCAAAGCTATATCTTCGTTTAGTGTAAGGATTGATCAAAGCTATATATTGATTTAGTGTAAGGCTTGGTAAGAGCTATATCTTGGCTTAGTGTAAGGATTGATCAAAGCTATATCTTGGTTTAGTGTAAGGATTGACCATAGCTATATCTTGGTTTAGTGTAAGGTTTGATCAAAGCTATATCTTCGTTTTGTGTAAGGATTGATCAAAGCTATATATTGGTTTAGTGTAAGGCTTGGTAAGAGCTATATCTTGGCTTAGTGTAAGGTTTGATCAAAGCTATATCTTGGTTTAGTGTAAGGTTTGGTCAAAAGCTATATATGTGTTTAGTGTAAGGTTTGGAAAGAGCTATATCTTGGCTTAGTGTAAGGTTTGGTAAAAGCTATATATTGGCTTAGTGTAAGGTTTGGTAAGAGCTATATCTTGGTTTAGTGTAATGTTTGGTAAGAGCTATTTCTTGGCTTAGTGTAAGCTTTGGTAAGAGCTATATCTTGGCTTAGTGTAAGGTTTGGTAAGAGCTATATCTTGGTTTAGTGTAAGGTTTGGTAAGAGCTATATCTTGGTTTAGTGTAAGGTTTGGTAAGAGCTATATCTTGGTTTAGTGTAAGGTTTGGCAAATGCTATATATTGGTTTAGTGTCAGGTTTGATCAAAGCTATATCTTGGTTTAGTGTAAGGTTGGTCAAAGCTATATCTTAGTTTAGTGTAAGGTTTGGTAAGGGCTATATCTTGGTTTAGTGTAAGGTTTGGCAAATGCTATATATTGGTTTATTGTAAGATTTGGTAAGAGCTATATCTTGGTTTATTGTAAGGTTTGGTAAGAGCTATATCTTGGTTTATTGTAAGGTTTGGTAAGAGCTATATCTTGGTTTAGTGTAAGGTTTGGTAAGAGATATATATTGGTTTAGTGTAAGGTTTGATCAGAGCTATATCTTGACTTAGTGTAAGGTTTATTCAAAGCTATACCTTGGTTTAGTGTAATGATTGATCAAAGCTATATCTTGGTTTAGTGTAATGATTGATCAAAGCTATATCTTGGTTTAGTGTAATGATTGATCAAAGCTATATCTTGGTTTAGTGTAAGGTTTGGCAATGCTATATCTTGGTTTAGTGTAAGGTTTGGCAAATGCTATATATTGGTTTAGTGTAATGATTGATCAAAGCTATATCTTGGTTTAGTGTAAGGTTTGGCAATGCTATATCTTGGTTTAGTGTAAGGTTTGGCAAATGCTATATATTGGTTTAGTGTAATGATTGATCAAAGCTATATCTTGGTTTATTGTAAGGTTTGGCAATGCAACATCTTGGTTTAGTGTAAGGTTTGGTAAAAGCTATATATTGGTTTAGTGTAAGGTTTGGTAAGAGCTATATATTGGCTTAGTGTAAGGATTGATCAAAGCTATATCTTGGTTTAGTGTAATGATTGATCAAAGCTATATCTTGGTTTAGTGTAAGGTTTGGCAATGCTATATCTTGGTTTAGTGTAAGGTTTGGCAAATGCTATATATTGGTTTAGTGTAATGATTGATCAAAGCTATATCTTGGTTTAGTGTAAGGTTTGGCAATGCTATATCTTGGTTTAGTGTAAGGTTTGGCAAATGCTATATATTGGTTTAGTGTAATGATTGATCAAAGCTATATATTGGTTTAGTGTAATGATTGATCAAAGCTATATCTTGGTTTATTGTAAGGTTTGGCAATGCAATATCTTGGTTTAGTGTAAGGTTTGGTAAAAGCTATATATTGGTTTAGTGTAAGGTTTGGTAAGGGCTATATATTGGTTTATTGTAAAGTTTGGTAAGGGCTATATCCTGGTTTATTGTAAGGGTTGATCAAAGCTATATCTTGGTTTAGTGTAAGGTTTGATAAGAGCTATATATTTGTTTAGTGTAAGGTTTGATCAAAGCTATATCTTGGTTTAGTGTAAGGATTGATCAAAGCTATATATTGGTTTAGTGTAAGGTTTGGTAAGAGCTATATCTTGGTTTAGTGTAAGGTTTGATCAAAGCTATATATTTGTTTAGTGTAAGGTTTGGTAAGAGCTATATCTTGGTTTAGTGTAAGGTTTGGTAAGAGCTATATCTTGGCTTAGTGTATGGTTTGATCAAAGCTATATCTTGGTTTAGTGTAAGGATTGATCATAGCTATATCTTGGTTTAGTGTAAGGTTTGATCAAAGCTATATCTTCGTTTAGTGTAAGGATTGATCAAAGCTATATATTGGTTTAGTGTAAGGCTTGGTAAGAGCTATATCTTGGCTTAGTGTAAGGTTTGATCAAAGCTATATCTTGGTTTAGTGTAAGGATTGATCATAGCTATATCTTGGTTTAGTGTAAGGTTTGATCAAAGCTATATCTTCGTTTAGTGTAAGGATTGATCAAAGCTATATATTGGGTTAGTGTAAGGCTTGGTAAGAGCTATATCTTGGCTTAGTGTAAGGTTTGATCAAAGCTATATCTTGGTTTAGTGTAAGGTTTGGTCAAAAGCTATATATGTGTTTAGTGTAAGGTTTGGTAAGAGCTATATCTTGGCTTAGTGTAACGTTTGGTAAGAGCTATATCTTGGTTTAGTGTAAGGTTTGGTAAAAGCTATATATTGGCTTAGTGTAAGGTTTGGTAAGAGCTATTTCTTGGCTTAGTGTAAGCTTTGGTAAGAGCTATATCTTGGCTTAGTGTAAGGTTTGGTAAGAGCTATATCTTGGTTTAGTGTAAGGTTTGGTAAGAGCTATATCTTGGTTTAGTGTAATGTTTGGTAAGAGCTATATCTTGGTTTAGTGTAAGGTTTGGCAAATGCTATATATTGGTTTAGTGTAAGGTTTGATCAAAGCTATATCTTGGTTTAGTGTAAGGTTGGTCAAAGCTATATCTTGGTTTAGTGTAAGGTTTGGTTAGGGCTATATCTTGGTTTTGTGTAAGGTTTGGCAAATGCTATATATTGGTTTAGTGTAATGATTGATCAAAGCTATATTTTGGTTTAGTGTAAGGATTGGTAAGAGCTATATCTTGGTTTAGTGTAAGGTTTGATCACAGCTATATCTTGGTTTATTGTAAGGTTTGGTAAGGGCTATATCTTGGTTTAGTGTAAGGTTTGGTAAGAGCTATATCTTGGTTTAGTATAAGGTTTGGTAAGAGCTATATCTTGGCTTAGTATAAGGTTTGATCAAAGCTATATCTTGGTTTAGTGTAAGGTTTGGTAAGAGCTATACATGTGTTTAGTGTAAGGTTTGATCACAGCTATATATTTGTTTAGTGTAAGGTTTGGTAAGAGCTAAATATTGGTTTAGTGTAAGGTTTGGTAAGAGCTATATCTTGGTTTAGTGTAAGGTTTGGTAATAGCTATATCATGGTTTATTGTAAGGTTTGGTAAGAGCTTTATCTTGGTTTATTGTAAGGTTTGGTAAGAGCTATATCTTGGTTTATTGTAAGGATTGGTAAGGCTATATATTGGTTTATTGTAAGGTTTGGTAAGAGCTATATCTTGGTTTATTGTAAGATTTGGTAAGAGCTATATCTTGGTTTATTGTAAGGTTTGGTAAGAGCTATATCTTGGTTTATTGTAAGGTTTGGTAAGAGCTATATCTTGGTTTATTGAAAGGTTTGGTAAGAGCTATATCTTGGTTTAGTGTAAGGTTTGGTAAGAGCTATATATTGGTTTAGTGTAAGGTTTGATCAGAGCTATATCTTGACTTAGTGTAAGGTTTATTCAAAGCTATACCTTGGTTTAGTGTAATGATTGATCAAAGCTATATCTTGGTTTACTGTAATGAGTGATCAAAGCTATATCTTGGTTTAGTGTAATGATTGATCAAAGCTATATCTTGGTTTAGTGTAAGGTTTGGCAATGCTATATCTTGGTTTAGTGTAAGGTTTGGCAAATGCTATATATTGGTTTAGTGTAATGATTGATCAAAGCTATATCTTGGTTTAGTGTAAGGTTTGGCAATGCTATATCTTGGTTTAGTGTAAAGTTTGGCAAATGCTATATATTGGTTTAGTGTAATGATTGATCAAAGCTATATATTGGTTTAGTGTAATGATTGATCAAAGCTATATCTTGGTTTATTGTAAGGTTTGGCAATGCAATATCTTGGTTTAGTGTAAGGTTTGGTAATAGCTATATATTGGTTTAGTGTAAGGTTTGGTAAGAGCTATATATTGGCTTAGTGTAAGGATTGATCAAAGTTATATCTTGGTTTAGTGTAATGATTGATCAAAGCTATATATTGGTTTAGTGTAAGGTTTGGCAATGCTATATCTTGGTTTAGTGTAAGGTTTGGCAAATGCTATATATTGGTTTAGTGTAATGATTGTTCAAAGCTATATCTTGGTTTAGTGTAAGGTTTGGCAATGCTATATCTTGGTTTAGTGTAAGGTTTGGCAAATGCTATATATTGGTTTAGTGTAATGATTGATCAAAGCTATATATTGGTTTAGTGTAATGATTGATCAATGCTATATCTTGGTTTATTGTAAGGTTTGGCAATGCAATATCTTGGTTTAGTGTAAGGTTTGGTAAAAGCTATATATTGGTTTAGTGTAAGGTTTGGTAAGAGCTATATATTGGCTTAGTGTAAGGATTGATCAAAGCTATATCTTGGTTTAGTGTAAGGATTGATCAAAGCTATATCTTGGTTTAGTGTAAGGTTTGATCAAAGCTATATCTTGGTTTAGTGTAAGGTTTGATCAAAGCTATATCTTGGTTTAGTGTAAGATTTGGCAAATGCTATATATTGGTTTAGTGTAAGGTTTGATCAAAGCTATATATTGGTTTAGTGTAATGTTTGATCAAAGCTATATATTGGTTTAGTGTAAGGTTTGATCAAAGCTATATATTGGTTTAGTGTAATGTTTGATCAAAGCTATATCTTGGTTTAGTGTAAGGTTTGGCAAATGCTATATCTTGGTTTAGTGTACGAGTTTGATCAAAGATAGCTTAACGATAGACGTAACATACCCAGAAGCCTGAGAAAAACACATTTATAAAAATTAAAATTGATATATTCAAATATATACAAATCATTTTAAAATTCAGGTATAGACTATATCTATATGCACGCAAACTCAGTGGTGCGTATTACAGCAATATGTGGTAGCGAATCTATGTTGTATAGGGTATATCTTTATTTCATTGTGTACGCGTCTTAAATATTACGTTAAGATATTTGGGCCGTGTTGGGTTTCTCTGAATAACTGGGAGAGTGTATAATATAATTACAGTGATCTAACTAATACTAAAAAGAAGATATACGGTTCGTTTAAACATGTTCATATTTACGGGGCGCTGTTTTGCTATTTATTCAGTATTTATAGAAATCCATAGAAATCCATAATTCGATTGATGGATATCAATAATTTCAAGCTATTTATGGATATCCAAAATAACTATTTTTGGATATCCATAATTCTAATTTTGGATATCAATAGATCGATTATTGGATATCCATAATTCGAATTATGGATATCCGTAAATAACGAATAAATAGCAAAACGGCGCCCCATAGATATAGGAGTTTGAAACTATTTCCAGCATTAGCTCGACTTGTGTTAACGAGGTTCTATGCAAAGGATCAGTGCTTTTGTGAGAATGGGGGACACATTGCGTCTGTCAACATTAGCTAGATTGCGAAACAAGTTCTTACAACTTATTTTAATCACTCTCGAGACCTCATTCGTGATAGAATCCATCGCCACGAGGGAGAGAAAAAGAGGAAACGTGGAATTTAAGTGCCTTGCCTGGGGGCACAATTGTAACGGCTCCAGCTGGGCGCGAACTCAGGGCCTTTCCCACCTGAAACGAACGCGCTACAACTGCGCTATCATCGCGCTATCGCCAGCTACGCTATCACTGCGCTATCACCACGATAATACTGCGCTATCACCGATATACCACTGCACTATTATCGCGCTATGACCACACTACCACTGCGCTATCACCGCGATACCAGTGCGCTATCACTGCGATACCACTGCGCTATCACTGCGATACCACTGCACTATCACCGCGATGCCACTGCGCTATCACGACGATACCACTGCGCTATCACCGCGATATCAGTGCGCTATCACCGCGATACCAGTGCGCTATCACCGCGATACCACTGCACTATCACCGCGATACCACTGCTCTATCACCGCCGCGATACCAGTGTGCTATCACCGCGATACCACGTGCGCTATCAACGAGATACCACTGGGCTATCACCGCGATACCACTGCGCTATCACCGCGATGCCACTGCGTTATCACCGCGATACCACTGCGCTATCACCGCGATACCACTGCACTATCACCGCGATACCAGTGCGATGTCACCGCGATACCAGTGCGCTATTACCGCGATACCACTTCACTATCACCGCGATACCACTGCGCTATCACCGAGAAACCACTGCGCTATCACCGAGAAACCACTGCGCTATCACAGCGATACCGGTGCGCTATCACCACGATATCAGTGCGCTATCACAACGATACCAGTGCGCTATCACCACGATACCACTGCGCTATCACCGCGATACTAGTGCGCTATCACCGCGATACCAGTGCGCTGTCACCGCGATACCAGTGCGCTATCACGACTTACACAACTGTCAACAATTACTGGACTATCATATTCTCGTTGTATATTTCGTTCAGGATATGAAGTGATGGCAACAGTGATGACGTCACGACAATATTCACCTGGTCAACCAAGCCTACCCGCACGGAATCAACAAAGCAATGTAACTCATGTGAAGCTGGCATTAATAAGTAGCCAATCAAGTAACAACGTGCAAAGCAGTGGACGTAGTCAGCCACTAAACACGCCTCCACCTGGATCACGGCGGGCATCTGAAGGAGTAGTGAGGCTTGCGCAGGACGCAGTCCCACCTCTACCAAATAGAAATGCTCCGCGCGTACCACCAATGCGAAGACAGTCGTTTGAAACAAATTGTGAGTATAACTACTAATTCCATAATAGTCTAAGCAATCTAGGTCATTTGTAAGGTCAATTTGGAAAAAAGCAGCAAATGATTTTGCCACAATGCATTTCTCTGATGTCTCCAGCGCATTATACCACAGGCACAAGACACAATTTTTTGTTTGCTCTATGGTCATATAGTAAGTAATGTTTACTGAAGGCAACCAACCGAAATGAAACATGTATGCAGAAACATCGACGAGAAACTCGGTAACATCGACCAGATCACTGATATGCCCATGTGATCCCGACCGGAAGACCTTATTCTATCAACACATACTTTTTATTTGATGGAGATCGGTCAAATAACACCAAAATGGCACATTGTTTCATCGTGAACAGCAGAAAACATTACTTACTATATGACCATAGGGCAAGCAAAATTGTGTGTGTCTTGTGCCTATGCACTATACTAAAAGTCCCAAAAAATCCCATCATGCAAATTTGCATAAATCCAAAATGGCCACCAACCTGAAATATTTTCGTTTATCACTTTTCTCAGATGACATATTAGAGGTGCTTAGGATTCAAGTTATGTCTGATTTGTCATTACTGCGCTCGTATTATACACTGTTATTCAGATATTCAGTTTATAACATACGTTACTACATTTTTGAATTTCCAACCAAGTATTAATAATAATAATAAAGACTTTATTTAACGAGAGAAGTCAATCTACCATTTGGTCCTCAACAAATTAAAACATGAACTAGCATAATGAAACATGTAAACAGTAACCAGTAAAACTTTCATAGGAAATAAGATATAAGCAGCAAGAACTAATACTTATATTCATGTATAATTGTATATTATCAGTTAACATTTCCGGTTCACGAGTTATGCGTTTCCTTGCGCATCGTGTTGAGTTTCCTAGGTTACTATATAAATCATATTCCAGTTCATACTGTCCAGTCTTTGCCCAGTAATTTTAAAGCGACACTACATCAGTGAAAACGCAACTTTATACAGAATGTAATTTCCTATTATACCGTATAAATATTTACCAAATATTTACCTCAATAACTGAGTATTTCAACTAATAAACAAGCGTCGTTTACGCATGGATGTCGACCCTATTGTTGACATAACAAAATAATGTAAATAGGGTCGACATTCATGCGTAATACAACCTGTGTATCCCGAATAACGACATTTATGGTACAGCTTTACCGTTATATCTCACATTTGTGCCTATGAATATTTACTAATCTTAGCTAAATTTATTATCTCTAAGCGACAGTATCAAGCGTTTAGTAGTGACAACAATGACAACAAAATGAGGAGCGTCGTATATGAAATCCTACATTCACTTTTGAAAGTTTGCACAGACACATTTCATTATTGATTCAATAGTTGTGTTCGAATGTATTCGGAAGAATTTATTGTAGCAATGCATTTATACGTGAAAAAATGCATTTTTGATGTATGCTTGATTTACATTACCCCGGTGTTACTGGTTGCCGACGATGTAGTACATAACGGACTCCTATATGTTTACAATGTCTACAATGTCTACAATGTCTACAATGTCTACAATGTTTACAATGTTTACAATGTTTACAATGTCTACAATGTTTACAATGTCTACAATGTTTACAATGTTACACTTTTTTGTCACCGAATAAACAATAGTGTACCAATCATTCACAAAAATCTCGGAAAAAAACCGATTGTTTACTTTGTGAGAAAAGTTGACAAAAGCCACATCTTACTCTTAGTAATCCGGAATGACGTCACATGTTTTAATTTCTATTCTGATGTATTATGGAGAAACAGAATTTTGGAACTAGGACAAGAGCTGAATGAACGTCCTTGTCATATGGACGATTTTATTACACGTCGCAGTTTGCAGTATTTTGATGGATACCGGTGCAGTAAATAAATCATGCTAGCTCCGAGCTAGGCAGGGCATATAACCTTAAAATCCATACCGTTCTCGTGCCTCTCAATGCTTAACATGTACATGACTTTAGGTACACACCAGAGGTCCTAGTCGACAATAGTGTATGACATAGCACCCAAGTTACCGTATCCGTCTACACACACCGACCATTGAAAGACGTTAAAAAACGAACTTGTCTTCACCATTTAATTTATACACGGTCCACTCTGAGCATTATCGTACCAAGTATGTTGTAGTGTAGAAGACCTCTCAAATTTTTGGGGGGGGGGGGGGGACCAGACCTCAATTCCCAAGCATGCGCAAGCAACTGACAACTTTCTCACACGCCATCGTTGTATCACTTGCCCCTGATAGGTAGCTAACTATCGACTCTAATAATAGCGATGAAAAGAAGAGTTCTAACGGCTCACCAAACCACTCGACCACGGATATTCTTTTTCTTTTTAGGTTTATTTATCGGCGCTACCGTTTGAGTTGATCATATTGTATTGCTCTATATATGTATGTAACAATAACACTCAAATAAACGATAAATAATTAAACAAATGGGCCACACGTTCTGACAACATTAGTGATTGGCCCGCCAAATCGAGTGACTCTACCGGTTGCCCATATTAGCGACTGGTAGTTTATCTAGCAACACCTTTCCTGGACAGGCTCCAGTGGTTAACCAGTACTTGGTGTACCAACCTCTTTAAGAAGCTGCCAACATTTTTATATAAAGAGGCACGGCCTGAGCGGGGCTAGAACCGTGACCATCAGTGATGATAGATTACAGTTGTATACAAGTGAGCGACCGTAACCACTCGACCACGTAGGCGGACCTCGACCACGGAGGCGGACCGTGACCACGGAGGCGGACCTCGACCACGGAGGCGGACCTCGACCACGGAGGCGGACCTCGACCACGGAGGCGGACCGTGACCACGGAGGCGGACCTCGACCACGGAGGCGGACCGTGACCACGGAGGCGGACCTCGACCACAGGGGCGGACCTCGACCACGGAGGCGGACCGCGACCACGGAGGCGGACCTCGACCACGGAGGCGGACCGCGACCACGGAGGCGGACCTCGACCACGGAGGCGGACCTCGACCATGGATGCGGACCGCGACCACGGAGGCGGGGCCACGACGACCACGGAGGCGGGCCTCGACCACGGAGGCGGGCCTCGACCACGGAGGCGGACCGTGACCACGGAGGCGGACCTCGACCACGAAGGCGGACCTCGACCACGGAGGCTATTGAACAATCAGTATATACATTGAAAACGATACTTGTGTTGCTGACATGTTTTCTATGTCAGTGTATATAGGGTGAGAACCTTATTTCTATTAGCCATGTGTTATGTAAGCTACCTCTTAAAATACAGTCTTTATTATTATTATAATTATACATTATAATAATAATAATAATAATATAATAGTAATAATAATATTATTATTATTATATTATTATTATAATTATTATTAAAACGAAACCATAAACACGGTTGGTATTAATTACGTTTGTTCCAATTGCAGCATTTATTGACAGAAACACAGCGAAGGCATTCTCTGATCCGAAACGGGTGAAGCAGACGCAGCCCAGTAACACGACCACACCTAGGGAGGGTGCGCGTGCATCTGCTCCAGGGAGTCAGGGATTGTCTACAACACGTCCCCAGAATGTTCATACACAGGGTATAAAGCTTTGGGAAATTCAAACAAAACACGCATCTATTACATGTATACTATTACGTATTTATATTACAGGTTTAGTTTATACAAATTTATTTTAGCTCGATTGCGAAACAAGTACTTACAACTTCTATTAATCACTCTCGAGACCGTATTCCTGATGGAATCCATCGCCACGAGGGAGAGAGAAGAGGCAATGTGAAATTTAAATGCATTGCCGAAGGACACAATCGTAACGGCTACAGCTGGGCGCGAACTTCGGGCCGTTCGCTCCTGAACCGTACGCCCTACCACAGTGCTATCACGACTTCAACAAAATACGGGTTTATAAAGGTCTGTCTGTCCGAATACACTGTCCAGACGGATCTGTAGTCCAGTGGTAACACGCTGTTGTGGTATGATAAATGTGATTTTATCAAAATCGTGTTAATTAACTGATAACATTGTTTTACAAATAAGTACCCATTGATAATAATGTAGGAGATATGTCGATATATAGTAATTTAATCATTATAAGAAGCAATATTGGAATAAAATTGTTAGCATGTTGTGCAAAGGAAACACAGCGATAAAAACAGAGGAAACACTTAATACTTTTAGGGAGTATTCAGGGGAAGTAACTGACCAATGTCTCTTATTGAGGAAGACTAGCATTTTTTGTCTTGTAGATAACACATCATGCCTATCCCACGAGCCCTGCACTATGAGGGTACTCATTTGGAGGTCTCACAGTTTTGATCCTGTCTCGGATCTGCAGACGTCCTTCGGTCTGGTCAACTTCCCTACCCAGTAATGTGGGTCAATTTCCCTACACAGTAATGTGGGTCAACTTCCCTACCCGGTAATGTGGTCAACTTCCCTACACAGTAATGTGGGTCAATTTCCCTACACAGTAATGTGGGTCAACTTCCCTACCCGGTAATGTGGTCAACTTCCCTACACAGTAATGTGGGTCAACTTCCCTACACAGTAATGTGGGTCAACTTCCCTACCCGGTAATGTGGTCAACTTCCCTACACAGTAATGTGGGTCAACTTCCCTACCCGGTAATGTGGGTCAATTTCCCTACCCGGTAATGTGGTCAACTTCCCTACCCATTATATTTGTACTTCAAGTTTCACAGTACCAACGTTTTTTGGGGTGAGAGGTGAGGATAGAGTTATTTAACCGGAATGATTTACAAGAAATTTGGATCAAGGGAGTCAAATCTGACAGCGTGGGTTAAAATTGTCGTCTGGTTTTTTTTTTTGATTTTTTTTTTTTTAAACTTTATTATTATTATTTTTACAACGATTGCGAAGCAAGTTCTAACAACTTATCTGCGTTGTCTGGTTGCTGTGATTTTATGTTAGAAATCGTTGTCTAGGTTGTTGAATAAACGATAAGAATCAACAGGTGAAGACGCAATCTTTAGAAAGTGTTTTAATTAGCAATTACTCTTACGTAGAGACTGACTTGCGGAAGGTCGATGGTTCTACCCGGGTGTCCGTCCGGGTGTCCGTCCGGGTGTCCGTCCGGGTTTTCCTCCACCATTAACAGCTGGTGAGACGTTAAGCCATATAAAGCAAATAAACAAATCTAACATTATTATTATTATAGTATTATTATTATTATTATTATATTATTATTACATTATTATTATATTATTATTATATTATTATTATTATTACATTATTATTATTATATTATTATTACATTATTATTATTATTATATTATTATTACATTATTATTATATTATTATTATTTTACATTATTATTATTATATTATTATTACATATTATTATTATTATATTATTATTACATTATTATTATTTATTTATATTATTATATATTATTATTATTATTTATTATCTATTAATTATTATTTATTATATTACATTATTATTATTATATTATTATTATCATTATTATTATTATTATATATTATTATTATTACATTATTATTATTATATTATTATTACATTATTATTATTATTATTATTATTATATTATTATTATTATTATATTATTATTATATTATTATTATTATTATTATTATATTATTATATTATTATTATTATTATATTATTATTATTATTATTATTAACTAACTTGATATGCCGTTGTTTCATCGGATCACGAAAGAGCCAATCCCTCAACACTTAAGGAAGGCAGGAAAGTCAGAAAGTTATATATAATCACATATGAAACAATGAACAGCACAAGTCTGGAAATATTCACCCGTAATCTGCCAATAACGACTAAAATCGCTTTTGCAAACAGCATAGAGCCTGATCAGATGGCACAGAACGTGTACAGAACGTGCCTTCTGATCAGGCTCTATGCTGTTTGCTATTCGGATAATGGAGCTAAATCATTTGTCTGAATAACAAGTAACGCCGCGGCTGCTCTGGATCTATGTTGTTTGCACATTACGTCCAATGTATCCGGCAGGTTATGGGTTAATGTAGACCGAGCTGTAAACACACCTACTTCCAGAGTGTGAATGTTTCATGATTTGACACTCTACTTGTTTCTCTATCGTCATTCGTTTATTCTTATCCTGTTGTTTCTACTCTACAGATGATGAGCCGCCGCTATTACCAACATCCCGCCCGCCGTCGAGGCGTCCATCAAGCTCTGGTACTTCTTCTATGTTATCTTAATGTCAGCACATGGGTTCGAAATCTAAACAATACACCAAAGAAACAAACAAACAAACAAACAAACAAACAAACAAACAAACGAGTGTTCACATATTATCTTAATGTCAGCACATGGGCTCGAAACCTAAACAATACACCAAACAAACGAGTGTTCACATATTATCTTAATGTCAGCACCTGGGTTCGAAACCTAAACAATGCACCAAACAAACAAACGAGTGTTCACATATTATCTTAATGTCAGCACATGGGTTCGAAACCTAAACAATGCACCAACCAAGCAAACGAGTGTTCACATTTCCTCCACCCACATATAAAGTGTTTGTTTATTATAGTGTCACCCTTATTTAAAGGGCCAGCCATTTCTGACTTATGAGACACCTCTTTTTATGAACATCAGTACTTCCCGATCCTATGCTTGTGGACCAGGGGCCAGGCTGGTAGGCAATCAGTAACCATTATTTAACTAGCTGACGGCTCTCCAACCGGCCATTTCAGAACTAACCTCTGACGAGGTCCGAACATTCGACCTTCCGCTCCGTAGGCGGACATATTAGAATATAATTATTATAATGACAAGCAATATTACGAGTTGTAATGTATACCGTCGCTATTTCATCATTTCACGTTTAAATCGTGAATTCGTGAAGTTGAAATCGTGAATTCGTGAAGTTGAAATCGTGAATTCACGAAGCTTAAAACGGGAATTCGTGAAATGGAAATCGTGAAATCGTGAATTTATGAAGCTTAAAGCGGGGATTCGTGAACTGGAAATCGTGAATTCGCGAAGTTGAAATCGTGAATTCGTGAAGCTTAAAGCGGGAATTCGTGAACTGGAAATCGTGAATTCGTGAACTGGAAATCGTGAATTCGTTAAGTTGAAATCGTGAATTTGAACTCGTGAATTTGAACTCGTGAATTCGTGATGTTGTAATCGTGCGTGAATGTATGTAGTGGAAATGATGAAATAGCGACTGTTACCACCAATGCTTCGTACATATCGTTCGACATTGAAGTACGCATTTCCTATTCCACTTGCAACATGTAAACTAACAACTGCTACTACTGTGAGAACGTCTCTCCTTGTGTCACTAGATCTCTTGTCTAGGATAGAACAACACGATAGTCGATTTACAATATACAATACGCCATGCACTGATGCATTACGAGTGAAGGTTTGGCGTGTTAATACTATCACAGGAACTTGAAAGTGTATCCATAAGCCACCAAAGGTCTTGTACATCTATCCTAGGACCCCCCCCCCCCACTATCACAGGAACTTGAAATTTTATCCATAAGCCATCAAAAGTCTTGTACCTCTATCCTAGGACCTCCCTACTATCACAGGAACTTGAAATTGTATCCATAAGCCACCAAAGGTCTTGTACCTCTATCCTATGACCCCCCCCCTACTATCACAGGAACTTGAAATGTTATCCATAAGCCACCAAAGGTCTTGTACCTCTATCCTAGGACCCCCCCCCCCACTACTATCACAGGAACTTGAAATGTTATCCATAAGCCACCAAAGGTCTTGTACCTCTATCCTAGGACCCCCCCCCCTACTATCACAGGAACTTGAAATGTTATCCATAAGCCACCAAAGGTCTTGTACCTCTATCTACCTCTATTTTTAATACAGGGGTGTCCTAGGATAGATGTACAAGACCTTTGGTGGCTTATGTATACAGTTTCAAGTTCCTGTGATACTATGTAATATTCAAGCATATCATAGGATATATGGATTAAAGACACATAAACAGATTAAAGTTTAAACTTTATTTATTTTACAACGATTGCGAAACAATCTTTAACAACTTATATTAATCACTCTCGTTGGCGCGGATGAGAGCATAAATGTGGTCATTCGTGGGGGTAGGAAACTCAATCTGGCGACCACCGTACCATCTTAAATACTTCCCAGTCTAAGGATCGAACCCGGATTGCATTTGTGAGATGCGTGTGCGCTAAGCACTGCGCTAATCAAACAGACTAGGTCACGTGGCGACTCTTCCAGTAGCATTGGTTGAGGAAGACACCGGATACCCATTGGTTGAGGAAGACACCGGATACCCATTGGTTGAGGAAGACACCGGATACCCATTCGAGCGAACTATCACCCGGGTAGAACCACTGATCTATCGAAAGCCAGCTAGATCGCTTCCTGGCATGAAATAAGTCGACACTCACAGTGGGATTTGAACCTACCGTGATGACAGGGCAAGTGATCTGATGATGACAACGACCGTAACCACTCTCCCTCCGCCCCCTTTCCGACTATAAGGAATTTGCTATTAAAATAAACATTCGGGTCAATTGGCTAGGAACCCTAAATACGTGAAAGCTCCTAGGCATTGACTACTCTACCAATTGGGCAAGCCGCAACGCCACCGACGGCACGTCATAGTTTACGCTATAGCGTAAATGTGGTTGATGTGCCGTAAAATCAAAGTCTACCAAACCTCACGCACTAGTGACACTTTTGTTTATAATGTCCAAGATATTGGAATGTTCATCATAGTTGGCATATCGTACTAGTTATCGACTACTAGTACATTTATTTTTCATTTAATATGTTTGATAAGGACTGTGTAAATATACAGTCAAACCTGTATTAAGCAGCCAGACATGGGAGTCAGAGAAAGTGGCTGCTTAACACAGGTGGCTGCTTAATAGAGGTCAAATATATAATAAAACAACTGATTGGGAATCTGGAAACTGGCTGCTTAATACAGGTTGGCTGCTTAATGGAGGTGATTGCTAACACAGGTTTGAGTGTAGATCGATAAAACAATGATAATTTTGCTATTTATTGCAGACACTTCTCAATTGTCACCTACGCCAAACCCGCCATCACGAAAGCAACACCCGAACCAAGGTATAATAATAATAATAATAATAATAATAATAATAATAATAATAATAACGATGTTATTTAACGAGAGAACTCATTTGAACAATTAAGTTAATCTACCATGACCTCAACAAATTAAAACATGAAATAGCATAATGAAACATGTAAACAGTAACCAGTAAAACGTTCATAGGAAGTAAGATATAAGCTGCAAGAACTAATACTTATATTCATGTATTATTGTATATTATCAGTTTATTAGATCTGTTCTTTGCACCACCTGCTATATAAAGCTTTGAAGTATGGAACAGCGGGATGTGACAGACGGATCTGTAGTCCAGTGGTAACATGCTGGACTGGTAATCTAGGGATTACAGGTTCGATCCCCCGCCTGACCCTAATAAAATTAACGGTCTTTCAGATGGGACATTAAACCGAGGTCTCGTGTCGGTGCTTTACATCGTGCACGTAAAAGAACCAGAGGAGACTCTGGAATGGGTTTCTCTCTGTATCATTGCACTATCCTCCAACAATCTAAAATGACTAATCTATTCAGGAGGCGTCGCTCATACGGGCAACCGGTAGCGACGATAAATAAACGTAAAACACACATACTAGAATGTCCTAGATCATGTGACGGCCCCAATGGACACCAATGAGAAGCGAGCGCGCTAACCACTGCGCTAATCGGACCGCCATATCAATGCAACATCGATATAGGCAATACTGACAGCCAGTATTTCATTCGGACAAAGGGCCATTTTGAAATGTTGTACAGGCAAGCCTAGCCTGTCACGTCCCCACCAACGTGGACGTCACATCCACCGCCACGAAAGCAACACAGCCTCCCAGGTAACGTTAGTCACGCAAACTTGATTACGCTAATTATAACGGCATTTTATTACTGGTTGAAGCTATACATCTATAATATATATATATATATGGATTTAAAGCGCCACTACATCGGTGAAAACGTAAATGTCTACAGAATGTAATTTCCTATTATATGGTATACTTTCCCTCCAAATATTTGCCTAAAAAAAGTATTCAACTAATAAACAAACGACGTATACGATGTTTGTTGACATAACAACATAATGTAAATAGGGTAGACAGCCATGCGTACTACAACATGTGCATCCTGAATAAAACGAGGTATGGTACATATTTACCGTTACTTCTCACATGTGTGCCTATGCATATTTATTTGTAGACTAATCTTAGTTAAATTATCTCTAAGCGACAGTATCACGCGTTTAGTATTGACTCCAATGACAAACAAACGTCAATTCAGGAGCATTATATGAAATCCTACTTTCACTTTTAAAACTTTGTATACCACAAAACACTGTTTATTCATTCAATGTTAGTGTTCGAATGTATTCGTAAGAATGTGTAGTAGTAAGGCATTTATACGTGATGTCTTTTTTTCTTAATTTTTGAAATGTAACGCTTTAACATAGTAGGGTACAAAATCAATCTGAGTAATCATTTGAAAACAAACATTTTTCAACGGAAAGCAGTTCAAGTAGCAATGGTTTCATTTGTAAAAACGCCCATGAATGTACATTGGCCGATAACAATAACTAAATGAGTCGTCGTCATATGTGCATGGCCTTACAGGAAGAAGATGACGTTTACGCAATTTTTATAAGAGTTGGAATTCAATCGAATATTCGAATACCTTCCCGACCGAATATTCGTATACCAAAATCGCTATTCGTTGCCATCCCTAATAATTATACATACAATCAATGCATGGCTATAATAGTGTTGTTAAATAAGTATATAAGCCCAAAACAATCCATAATATAAAATATTGGACTGTGTGAGGCGCGTATCTTACTTAAAATGCACATTTATACAACAAGATCCTACTAAGTATAATTGATTATTTCGTACATTAACGCGTAGTATTTAATATAATACTCTGGCATTGTATGACGTCACGACGGTGTTTTAAGGATAACATATTAGCTGAAAACGATCCAATATGTAACATATTGGACTGTACAAGGAGCATAGTGTCGAACACATTACATTTACATATTGGATCCGTCTTATATCCAACTCAAAACACACACAGCGGGACCTATATAACAAGATCTTACTCTTTAAAATTGTTCATTTCGTTCATTTACGAATACGATTTAATAATACTCTGTGGAAGTCGTGATAGCGCAGTGGATGCGCGTTCGCTTCAGGTGCGAAAGGTCTGGAGTTCGAACCCCGCTGGAGCCGTTACGATTGTGTCCTTAGGCAAGGCATTTAAATTCCACGTTGCCTCTTCTCTCCCTCGTGGCGATAGATTCCACCAATGAGGTATCGAGAGTGATTTATATAAGTTGAAAGAACTTGTTTCGCAATCGAGCTAAAATAAATTTGTATAAACTAATACTCTGACCATTTCAAAGCAGTTCAATATTAATAATAATGGAGTGAAAGTACAAAGGTATGACGTCACGACAGTGTTTAAATTCCCCACCGGATAAACGCACTTGTGGGATCATGACTGAAGGACTGTGTGTTTGTTAAAAACTGTGTTTATTTGTTTGTTTTATTGGGGGTTTAAAGTAGTTTGTCCCAACGGATTACAAATTGACGCACCGTCATCATTGTGTATTCATTCGGCCACATTTTCTAAGAGTGTTGTTATCATGAAATTGTATTTGTTGCAAAACTAATATTACGCTCGTGTTCATGCAAAAAAAATCCAACATTTTATTATTTTTAATGTACAGTCTACAACCGTTATGTCAAAGTCGGTTATGTCGAATTATCCGGTTATCTCGAAGTCGGATCAAAGTCCCGTTTCAGACAGTATCATTAGACATATAACTGGCTCCGTTTATATCGAATTTTGTGTTAAGTCAAACTTCGGTTATGTCGAAGTATTGTGTTCGCTCTGACGGAATTCGACATAAAGGATGTAGACTGTATATTCATTGCGTAATATTTATTCTACATGAAATTAGGTTGTATTAGATGTTAGGCAATGGAAAAATAAATGATAAAAATTAAAACATCTCTAGAAAAAATAGCAGCACCGTTGCAAAAATCCTAGAACCCGATCAGACAGAACAGAACATGCCGTCAAACTTCGGTTATGTCGAAGTATTTTGTTCGCTCCAACGGAATTCGACATAACGGATGTAGACTGTACTTGAAAAACATTTCTGAAGAATATATAATCTTATTTTGACCGGGATAATCTATTTGTTTTTTCCCGTTCGGTTCTGGTAACTAAGGATAATGGCATGGTAACTAAGGATAATGGCATGGTAACTAAGGATAATGGCATGGTAGCTAAGAATAATGACATGGTAACTAAGGATAATGGCATGGCAACTAAGGATAATGGCATGGTAACTAAGGATAATGGCAATGCAATGAATGTGCTTACATTACCTTTAGCTTGCTTTATTAAAATTGCCTGCATAAAATGTCTGGACACTCGCATATGCGTATAGTTGATATACAATAAAATATAGTTTGTTTCTTTGTTTGGGTTTCACGTCTTCATCCGCACACTTTTGGGAAATTAGTACTTGGGCGTATGTATATTTGTGAACCGGTTTGCTAGATTCTTGGCAACTAGGCTTAGATCACTTTAAATAGCATATGAAATAATAAAAAAATTGCTGTTGCCACATTTTCACAATATCTTCATGGCGGCCATCTTGGATTTCAAGATGGCCACCAATTTGAACCTATTTTGCCCTATATATCCCTTATTAATCAAGATATCAGTACAATAACAGTGTCCTTACTCACATATTTGGGGTCAAGGAAGCCAATGGTAATAATAAAATTTCAGCTATATGGCCGCCATCTATATATACATATATATCGTCAGCTCGCAGTTAATTAACAACATCTTTCCTGGGCAGGCTCAAGCAGTTAACCAGTACTTGGGTGCACCAACCTCCGTAGGAAACTGTCAACCTTTTCATATAAATGAGACACGGCTTGAGCCGAGCTCGAACACGTGACCATCAGTGATGATAGGCTACAATGGTATACAAGTCAGCGATCTTACCCACTCGACCACGGAGTTGTCTCATAATAACATACAAATACGTATTTTGATTGTATCTATCAACGGTTCTGGTTATACGGCCAAATCTACGAGTAATGTAACTGTATGGAAAACAGACACGGTCGAACAGTAAAAAAAATAAAAGAATTAATGAATTATACCCTACATTTATATAATTAATTTCTATATTTCTATTTAATTAAATTTTTTATGTGTAAAGTTATATATTTTGTAGAGATGATTGCGTCTCTATCAGTCCATTTTGAGTCTCAAGCAGCGTCACAACGGCAAGCACACCAATCGGACCGCATGCCAGGTACTTACACCTTGTTTTCACCTGTATGGTTCATGGTTCATTATTAACGCTGTAGTCTCTCCATTTCCCCACCACAATAGACTGATCAGTGACTCAGTGGTTAACACGTTTGCCTGCGATCACAGGTTCGATCCACCGTTTGATCATAATAATATAAGTGGTTTGGCTGGGACTATGAACAGAGGTCCCCCGTGTATTGATACTATACACCTCGTGGAAGTCGTGATAGCGCGTTCGATCCAGATGCGAAAGGTCCGGAGTTCGAACCCGCCGGAGCCCTTACGATTGTGCCCTTAGGCAAGGCATTTAATTCCACATTGCCTTATCTCTCCATCGTGGCGATGGATTCCATCAGGAATGAGGTCTCGAGAGTGATTAATATAAGTTGTAAGAACTTGTTTCGCAATCGAGCTAAAATAAATTTGTATAAACTAAACTATACACCTGGCATGTAAGAGAACCAGGGATGCTTCTGTGAGTAGGGTTTCTACTGCATCTTGCACTTTTCCACTAATAAATTAAAGGACTAATATCTTCCGGAAACGTCGCCTTAAACATCATTATGAATGTATAGTTTTCGCACACTATACTGGCTCACCCTAAATATAGAACATAAATAAACACATTCGATATGTATCGAGTTCAATAAATGCACGTTTTTGTACTAAAAATCACACCATGTGTTTATTTATGTTCTATATTTAGGGTGAGCCAATATAGTGTGCGAAAACTATATATACTTAATAAATATTATTTACAGAGAAAGGTACATGTATATTGTATGGTTTATGTGTATACATATCTATTTGTATACACATATGTGTATATTATGCTAGAACTATGTATGTATGTATGTATGTATTTATGTTCCATTAATGTTAAACCACTCTCGGGGACCTAGACACGTTTTCCTGGGCAGGCTTAGCCGACCTAAGTGATTAACCAGTATTAAGCAATGTGTCTTGAAGGTATCATTTTGAACACAAGCATGACTTTAACAGATTGGAGTATTAATAACTTGGTTTTATTTGTGCATAAGTTTCGTGTACATACGGGTATTGACGGTGTACATAGCCGTCATACGGGTATTGACGGTGTACATACGGGTATTGACGGTGTACATACCCGTCATACGGGTATTGACGGTGTACATACGGGTATTGACGGTGTATTGACGGTGTACATACGGGTATTGACGGTGTACATACGGGTATTGACGGTTATCATTATCTTATAGAGATGCATGCACCGTTGGTTCCAAACGCGTCACATCCGGGGCAACGACGGCAAACTCACCGATCTGAACCAATTCCAGGTACTTACATAATTTATGTTCTAGTTGAATAGTAAAGTGTTTGTTTATTATAGTGTCACCCCTATTTAAAGGGCCAGTCATTTCTGACTTATGAGACACCTCTTTTTATGAACATCAGTACTTCCCGAATCCTATGCTTGTATGCCAGGCGCCAGGCTGGTAGGCAATCGGTAACCATTATTTAACTAGCTGGCGGCTCACCAACCGGCCATATCAGAACGAACCCCTGACGAGATTCGAACTTTCGACCTCCCGCTCCGTAGGCAGACGCCTTAACCACTGGGCCACGGAGACGGTTATATACCGGAGACGGAATATACAGTCAAATCCGTGTTAGTGGTCACCTCCATTTAACAGCCAACATATATTAATTTAAACTTTATTTATTTTACAACGATTGTGAAGCAAGTTTTAAACAACTTATATTAATCACTCTCGTTGGCGCGGATGACAGCATAAATGTGGTCATTCAAGTGGGAGGAAACCGGAGTACCCGGCGAAAACCCACCTGTCCGATCTGGCGACCACCGCACCATCTCACATACTTCCGTACAAGGATCGAACCCGGGTTGCATTGGTGAGAAGCGAGCATGCTAACCACTGCGCTAATCGGACACATAGTATATTAAGCAGCTAGTTTCCAATATGTCGTTTTATTTTACATTAGACCTCAATTAAGCAGCCACATGTGCTTAGCAGCCACTTTCCGTGATTCTCTTGACTGGCTTCTTAAGACAGGTTTGACTGTGGTAGCGCGTTCGCTTCAGGTGCGAAATACCCTGTGTTCGCGCCCAGCTGTAGCCGTTACGATTGTGCCCTTAGGCAAGGCATTTAAATTCCATATTGCCTCTTTTTCTCTCCCTCGTGGCGATGATTTCCATCAGGAATGAGGTCTCGAGAGTGATTAATATAAGTTGTAAGAACTTGTTTCGCATTCGGGCTAAAATAAATTTGTATAAACTAAACAACCTTTAGAAAACAACCCTACTACCCAGCCCATAATACAACAGGGGACGTTTTAAAAAATATTTAAATATATAGTGCTGTGCTGTGTTTACAATTTGAATGGGTATTGTCGGTCGCAAAGCTAAATGGAGAAGGTCCGCCTCCGTGGTCGAGTGGTTACGGTCGCTGACTTGTATACCACTGTAACCTATCATCACTGATGGTCACGGGTTCGAGCCCCGCTCAGACTGTGTCTCATTTATATGAAAAAGTTGGCAGTTTCTTACGGACTTTGGTGCACCAAAGTACTGGTTAACCGCTGGAGCCTGCCCAGGAAAGGTGTTGTTAGGTAAACTGCCCACCGGCGATATAGCCCAAAATGGTGCTGATGCAGGCGTAAAACCCGAAATATAACATATAAGATAAATGGAGAAGATGCTAATGGACATAGCTGTACTTTGTAGTTACACAATCAAGTTTATATAATACGCACTAATCAAGAATATAATACCGTTTCAGGGGTTTCTCCAGAGTTGCCACCAAGCCGGCCACCCAAGACGTCTCTCAGCTCCACATATATAGGTAAGAAACCGTTTGTTATTCAATCATAGCCATGTTTACGCCGGGCCACACCCTTCTGCGCCCATTTACACTCCCCTGATATCAATTAAGCTTGCGATAACGCGTTCGCTTCAGGTGCGAAAGGCCCTGAGTTCGAGCCCCGCTGTAGCCGTTACAATTGTGCCATTAGGCAAGGCATTTCAATTCCACATGCCTCTTCTCTCTCCCTCGTGGCGATGGATTCCACCAGGAATGAGGTCTCGAGAGAGATTAATATAAGTTGTAGGAACCTATTTCGCAATCGAGCTAAAATAAATTTGTATAAACTAAACCGGTTTGGGAAATACTAAATTTAGAACAGATGTGAAAATGGCTTGTACTTGTATTTTTGAGACATTTATTAGAATACACCGAGCACTATAATACACCGAGCACCGAGAGTGATTAATATAATATAAGTTGTAGGAACTTGTTTCGCAATCGAGCTAAAATAAATGTGTATAAAGTAACTGATACATGCTCTTCTTGTGTTCAGTTCTGCTCCTCTGGTGTAGCAATAAACTCGTTTTATTGAGTTACATGTAAATGTATGTGTTTTGCGTTTATTTATCGTCGCTACCGGTTGCCCATATAAGCAACGCCTCCTGAAGAGACTAGTCATTTTAGATTTTGGAGGATAGTGCAATGATACAGACAGAGACCCATTCCAGAGTCTCCTCTGGTTCTTTTACGTGCACGGTGTAAAGCACCGACACGAGACCTCGGTTTAACGTCCCATCTGAAAGACTGTTAATTTTATTAGGGTCAGACGGTGGATCGAACCTGCGATCCCTGGATTACCAGTCCAGCGTGTTACCACTGGACTACAGATCCGTCTGTATGTAAATGTACACTTGTGTGGATTGTATTTATGCAGATTCCGAGAGAGCACCAGTACTATGCAGACCCCCTAAAAGCCGACTACATTCAGTGTCATCAGATAATGGTAAGCATTGATTAAAACTTCTTGTTCCCTATATGTCAGTCTGTTAGTGTGTTATATAATGTGCTTCTTGTTCCCTATGTCAGTCTGTTAGTGTGTTATATAATGTGCTTCTTGTTCCCTATGTCAGTCTGTTAGTGTGTTATATAATGTGCTTCTTGTTCCCTATGTCAGTCTGTTAGTGTGTTATATAATGTGCTTCTTGTTCCCTATGTCAGTCTGTTAGTGTGTTATATAATGTGCTTCTTGTTCCCTATGTCAGTCTGTTAGTGTGTTATATAATGTGCTTCTTGTTCCCTATGTCAGTCTGTTAGTGTGTTATATAATGTGCTTCTATGTGGGACTGTACTTCTATGTGGGAATGTACTTCTATGGGGACTGTACTTCTATGTGGGAATGTACTTCTATGGGGACTGTACTTCTATGTGGGACTGTACTTCTATGTGGGAATGTACTTCTATGGGGACTGTACTTCTATGTGGGACTGTACTTCTATGTGGGACTGTACTTCTATGTGGGACTGTACTTCTATGTGGGGATGTACTTCTATGTGGGGAATGTGCTTCTATGGGAATGTACTTCTATGTGGGAATGTACTTCTATGTGGGAATGTACTTCTATGTGGAATGTACTTCTATGTGGGGAATGTACTTCTATGTGGGGAATGTACTTCTATGTGGAGAATGTACTTCTATGTGGGGAATGTACTTCTATGTGGGGAATGTGCTTCTATGGGAAATGTACTTCTATGTGGGAATGTACTTCTAGGGGGAATGTACTTCTATGTGGGGAATGTGCTTCTAGGGGGAATGTACTTCTAGGGGGAATGTACTTCTATGTGGGGAATGTACTTCTATGTGGGGAATGTGCTTCTAGGGGGAATGTACTTCTATGTGGGGAATGTACTTCTATGGGAATGTACTTCTAGGGGGAATGTACTTCTATGTGGGGAATGTGCTTCTAGGGGGAATGTACTTCTAGGGGAATGTACTTCTATGTGGGAATGTACTTCTATGTGGGAATGTACTTCTAGGGGGAATGTGCTTCTATGTGGGGAATGTACTTCTATGTGGGGAATGTACTTCTAGGGGGAATGTACTTCTATGTGGGAATGTACTTCTATGTGGGAATGTACTTCTAGGGGGAATGTGCTTCTATGTGGGGAATGTGCTTCTAGGGGGAATGTACTTCTAGGGGGAATGTACTTCTATGTGGGAATGTACTTCTAGGGGGAATGTGCTTCTATGGGGAATGTACTTCTATGTGGGGAATGTGCTTCTATGTGGGGAATGTGCTTCTATGTGGGGAATGTACTTCTATGTGGGGAATGTGCTTCTATGTGGGGAATGTACTTCTATGTGGGGAATGTGCTTCTATGGGGAATGTACTTCTATGTGGGAATGTACTTCTATGTGGGAATGTACTTCTATGTGGGGAATGTGCTTCTAGGGGGAATGTACTTCTATGTGGGGAATGTGCTTCTATGTGGGGAATGTGCTTCTATGTGGGGAATGTACTTCTATGTGGGGAATGTGCTTCTAGGGGGAATGTACTTCTATGTGGGGAATGTGCTTCTAGGGGGAATGTACTTCTATGTGGGGAATGTACTTCTAGGGGGAATGTACTTCTATGTGGGGAATGTGCTTCTAGGGGGAATGTACTTCTATGTGGGGAATGTACTTCTAGGGGGAATGTACTTCTATGTGGGGAATGTACTTCTAGGGGGAATGTACTTCTATGTGGGAATGTGCTTCTAGGGGGAATGTACTTCTATGTGGGGAATGTGCTTCTAGGGGGAATGTACTTCTAGGGGGAATGTACTTCTATGTGGGGAATGTACTTCTAGGGGGAATGTGCTTCTATGGGGAATGTGCTTCTATGTGGGGAATGTACTTCTAGGGGGAATGTGCTTCTATGTGGGGAATGTGCTTCTATGTGGGGAATGTGCTTCTATGTGGGGAATGTACTTCTATGTGGGGAATGTACTTCTATGTGGGGAATGTACTTCTAGGGGGAATGTACTTCTATGTGGGGAATGTACTTCTATGGGGGAATGTACTTCTAGGGGGAATGTACTTCTATGTGGGAATGTGCTTCTAGGGGGAATGTACTTCTATGTGGGGAATGTGCTTCTAGGGGGAATGTGCTTCTAGGGGGAATGTACTTCTATGTGGGGAATGTACTTCTATGTGGGACTGTACTTCTATGTGGGAATGTACTTCTATGTGGGGAATGTACTTCTATGTGGGGAATGTGCTTCTAGGGGGAATGTACTTCTAGGGGGAATGTACTTCTATGTGGGAATGTACTTCTAGGGGGAATGTACTTCT